>AFBI03000076.1:0-128625 GCA_000230595.3 Edhazardia aedis USNM 41457
AAATAAGATTGAAATTTGATAACAGAATAAATAAAATATTTAATAATATGATGTTGATAAAAAATTTATATGTATTTCGCAATATATTTTTTTAATAATTATTACGGTATTTAATTATTGAATGTGTATTGGTTAAGAAAATAATAATATAATTGATAAAAATATTTATTATTGCTATAATTAGATTGACTATAGGGCAAGAGTGGCTTAAAAGAATCTTAATATTAATAAAATCAATCATCAAAATCTACCTTGTCTAATAACCAACAAAATCAATTTTTTAAGACCAACTTAAATTACGCTTCTAATAATTAAAAATTTTACATGTCAATTTTATTCAAATCAACATAAAAAGTGATCATGATTGAAACTTCTACTATAAAATCAAAATTATAATTTTACAAAATTTTGTAAACTATAATTTTGTTGAAAATAGGTTTTATAGTTAGGAATTAATGGATCATGCTTTTTTAAAATAATGAAATATATTAAATATAATTCTAAAATGATATTAAAAGATTTGTGGCTTTTTTGTACCTTCATATTCAACAAAAATTTGTTTTTTTCTATGTTAGATTATCACTTATATGTTTTTTCTACAAAATAATATTTTTTTTGTTTAGTATATTTAGATATTATAAGAACATAGTTATTACTAATAAATATTCATGTTCTAACACAATACAACTTCTTAAAAGGTAAAAGGTTATCTCTAAGCAAAGAATATTAGTGAAAATGTCCGAGACAATCAGTTATTTAGCTTAAATTATCATATCTAGGTCTGGAACAATATGCTGGACAATCAAATCCATAACTTTAAATGTTCAAGGTAGATATTATTGCAGAATAGCGTAAAAAATAAAGAAAAGTGTGTTTTATCTATACCTTTGCAGATATATTTTGAATAAAACTAGCATAAAAAATGTTAACTACACATTTTTATATGCCAACATATTGTGGATAAAGTTATTTGAATATATTTTTTTTGGTAACAGTTTATAAATTGATATTATTCTTACTTTATTTTATTTGATCTTATTTGACACAATTCTATAGATTTTAAGTCAATTCAAATAACTATAATACAGTTTATTGGAAAAGGCTTGTTTGATGATTTCTTTTTTTTTATTTACATTCTTTAAAGGCATATATGCTTTAATATCAATCTATTAATAAAAATAATAATTCATTCGATTAATATCAAAGTTTAGTTCTTAATTAATACAATTTCATTAATTAAATACTGTAATCATCTTTAAAAACATAATTGATTGCTTAAAAACATCTTTATTGATATTAAATAAGTAGTTTCACAAAAATAAAATTATTAATTAATTAATTCGCTACGTTATAACTTTTTAATCTAATTTGATGATTTTTTAAAATTTTTTTTCCTTTTCAAATAAAATTGATTTGACACTAATAAAGAACACAATTTGAAAAATTATTCTAAAACTATCAAAAATTGATTTTTTAACAAAAAAAATTTACATCATACATCATTTACTTTTAGAAGTAAAATAAATTTGAGAAAATATTTATTTGATGCAATAATAATAGGACAGATGAAATTCTCTTATATAACATTTAAAGAATAGCGTTTTTTCAAGCTCATACGCAAACATAATTTCAAAATGATTATAAATATACTTTATATAATTCCTTTGGCTTTTCATTATAACAAATTAGCCATAAATTTTTCTAAATTTCACTTTTTTTTAAGAAATTTGCCAACAACTATAAAAAATAAAATTCTTCCCAATGATGATAAGTCCCACCTGATTTATTAATGAACTTGAATAATTACTTTTATTGTTAAAAGTAAAAGAATTTAACGTCGATATTTTTAATATTTTGTGTTGCTCGTGTGCTTTTGAAACTATTTGTTTTACATTTCTTTTTTTTTAATGTTTTTTGATGCTATTTTTTTATTATCAATAAATGTTTTTCGCAAAAAATTAAATAGATTTTCTTTGCATAAAAAAATTAATGTGGCTGAATTATCACATAACCAGTTAAATGTTGCTTAGTATTGCAGTCTTTACTTTTAATTCATATAAAATAGATTATTACAAAGGTTTTTTCTGTTGCAGTTTATATTTATTTTACTAAATAAATTGTTGTCGAAATTTTATTTCACCATGATATTATTCATTTGATTGAAAAAAAGCAAATTTAAACCTAAAAAATTCAGCCAAGTTGCAAAAAATTATATTTGAAAACTTTTTAAGATGATTCTTAACCAAAATATGAAATCAAAAAAATTCATTAAAACTAAAATAATACAATTCATTTGTTTCTGATAAGTTCATTAACAAAATAAAACAAAAAATTTTTTAATCAATTCATTTCAACATATATACACGTATTCTTAGTAATCAAGAGGTTTATTTAACGCCTCACATTATTTATTCACCATAAATATTTATTAGCCTTTTACAATCAAATACAACATAATAAATATTATTTGTTACTTTAAGAGCATAAGAAATTGTTAATTACAAATGAAAATTTTTTACATTTAGATTTTTTTTAATTAGCCCTGAATAAATATTGTTTATTATTAATTTTCTGACGTATTTTAATTGTTTTTTTATAATTTTGTTGCGTTTTAGCATTTTCCAAAACTTTCAAATATTTCAATCATAGATAAAACTAAAAATCGATTAATTCCACAATACAGCAAAAAAATCCGTGACCAGGAATCGAACCAGGATCTTTACGGCCACAACGTAACGTACTAACCACTGTACCACCACGGACAAAACTATTAAATATTTCTAACATATATATAATTGTTTGAATACGTTAAAAATTATTAATGAGTTTTTTACAAGTAAGAATAGTATAAATTTCAGTTTAAAAAGTAAATTCTCAAATTAAATCAGTTATAGTAATGAATATATTAAAGTTCATCAATTCGTGTTCTTTTGGAAGTAAAAAAATTTTTTTATATTACAAAAATTGCAAAGAAATTTTCTCATCAAAATTTTTTATACATATATATTGATTATATGAAGCTTAAATTTTTTTTAATAGTTAAAAAATCAATTTCAAACATTAGAAAACCTAAAGCAGATTGAGTAATTAAACTAATTCGTACGATTCAATTTTTTTTAAAATATGTATAAATATAGGAATAATATTACAATTGTAAATATGATTGTATAATCATGTGATATTTTGTTTAAAAAAGAAATAAAAAGACGAAAAACTCTATATAATAGTAACTTTGTAGTAAAATAATTGTATTTTATCATTTCAGTACACCACAATAAACAAGTTAATCTTTTATGATATATCAAAACAGTTTAGCGCATAAACGATATTATTACTAGAAACTCAAATATTTTTGCCGATATTTTATATTTTTTAATTTTTAGCGATAAATATTTTTTAATTAAAAATATTAATTTGTTATAACTCGAATTCTTCATTTAAAACTAAACAAAAATCGAAATTCTCGCAATAGATTTATACAATACGCCCCAAAAAGAAATAAATATAGTTTAACTATGTAATTATATTTTTATCTACTGTTTTTTTGTAACTTATTTTGTTTGGAACTAGTTTTCCTTAAGAAAAATGTTGCGATCCCAACGAACCATTTTTTAAAACAGTTGAAAAATTTTCTTAAATTTGTTTATATCATTCTTATTTTCTAATCATATATTATACGGAGTTATTACTGTATCTTGACGCAAATATATATATATATATGATGAATATGTAATTTCTTTTTATTGTCGTAAAAATAATCGCTAATATTTTATATCAAATATAAAAAATCAAAATACAAATTAAATTTCTTATTAACAACTAAAAAAATTGCATTATCTTTAACAACTTAAATATAACACATTTTATCCTGGAGAAACGATACAAAAAATTGCCTTTTTTAAATATCAAGATTTATTGGAGAACTTTTTTAACTTTTAGCATTATATTTTTATTATAATAAACTCCGACTAAGTGTGCAAAAATATTTCAACAACTATATGTAGAAATTGTAAAAGAACATAAAATTATATTATCATGCTTTGATAAAACCATAGAATATAAATCTATTATTAAAAAGTGAATAAAGTTAGAATATTTTGGTGCGGTAATAAGAATTATGAATTACCTGTTTTTCAATTTTAATTCATTATTTTTTTTTCTACTTGCTCTAGATAAAATATCATTATATTACGGATTTTTTTCTATTTTTAGTAAATTTTGAATTTTTATTTTTTCAAAAACCATGTCTAATATCAGTTGATGATTAAGTGAAAACAATTATTAAGTTTGTTTTTTTTATTTTTTAGACGTTTAAATCACTTGATTTGACAATCTGGTGCAAAAAAAATATCAAAGGAATTGAAAATAATACAATGAATGTTTATAATTTATAAAAAAATCTAATTACTATAAGGAAATATTTTGTTAGATATAAATAAAAAAAACCTTAAATCACGTCATTGTGTATTAAGCAATATGCTCTAATTGTTTAAGTTATATAGTATGCATTTAAAAGATGAAGGTTATGATTTATTTGTTTATAGAAAGGAATGAAAAGGTTAATTTTTTTTAATTCAATCTGGTTTTATAAAGGAGAAATATTTAATATAATTGTTATTTGTAAAATGAGAACTTCAATAAAACTCAGGAGAAAAAAATGCTAAAAAAAGATTTTAAATGTTTTAGATTCGAATAGCTTGCTGGTAAAGGTCTAAAAGTAAGCGTAAAAAGTATTCCATGCCATAAGATAATATAAAAAGTGCATTTTTTCACTGCTTAAGCTACTGATTTTAGGGTATTCAATAATTCTGGTCGGTAAAAATATTACATGATTGTAAATATTGTAATAAATTTGTTTGTTGGTTATTAAAAATTATATTTATCATGTATAATATGTTTTAGTCGTTGTATGTACAATACTATTGAATATCTTTTTACATGTTCTATTTGAATTTTGCTTTCATTTGTACTAGACTTATCTACATGTTTTATCCTGCTTTGATCAGTAGAAATCTATTGCCTAATTAAAACTTAACAAATGTTTTTATATTTTTATGTATTACTTATCTTAATAGATAAGTAATACATAATTATTTAGTATAGCCCAAATGGATAATTTGAGTTGCTAGAAAAAAAAATGTGCATTAAAAATACACAATATAATTGAAAAAACAAATCTTAAGATGCATTATGACTTAAAATATTCAAAAATCAAATATTTAGGAAGTAAAAACATGACTAAGAAGGATAATAGAGAATAATTTTTCAAGAAAAATATAAAAGAGAAAAAAGTGAATATACGTACCAAACACAAAGTTCTATTTTTTTAGACAGTATATCATAAAAAAAGATGGTTTTATGAAGATTTTTTTATAGGATAGGATGAAAAAGTTTTATTGCTCTTTTGCAAGAATACATTTTTTGCTTTGTTTACTGGAATATAAAACAAAATAAACGCAGATACTTATTTTGTGTTTCTAATTATATAATATAATAGCTATTAAATTTAATCGATAGAGACTATATTTTTAAAAATTCTATTTGTTATATATAAGAAATTAAGTTTTTCACTTTATTACATCTTTTATTTCGGCATACTATTGCCAAGCATTGAAATGATTGTTCAACATAAAAATTAAAGGAAAAAAATAAAAATTATGAAATCCAGTAAAATATTAAGAATATAATACTGAATCTAATGTGTGTAATATTTGTCGAATCAATATTTCAAAAAATCGAATAAATGTTTTAATGTTCGTTCAAAAGAATGGTTAATAGTTTTTAATAAAAATACGATTTATTTCGCATATAACCCTTGCTGTAGTCGCAAGAGGTTAAATTATGTAGTGTTTTTATTAGTGTTATGAAAAAGATTAGAGGATTTATAATTCATAAAATAATCTTTCGGTATTTAATCGGATTCACTACTACCTCTATAGTCGACAACATCCTCTTTCATTTTCAGTTCACATTTCAATTCTTCTTCGTTATACATTTTTTTATAAAACGTAAGAAATTTATAGATATATGCAATATGTAAAGAGGAAACAACAATCTACTCTAAAGTACTCTTATATTTTATAGTTTTGAGATCTACTACAACTTTTGTATACTTCGCGTAATAAATTTCATATATTAATTTAATGAATAACAACGAAATTACATAATAATTTGGGATTTTAAGTTCGATTTTGAACAATTTATGGATTATATTGAATATAGCATGCGACTGAAAATACATATTTTCCTTAAAAGGATAAAAATCATGCTGTAAAAGTAAAAAAAACTATATTTCAATTTTAAATGATATAAATGCAAAAAAAATGTGTTTTTTACAATCAAAAAGTGCTTTCGGGTATAATAGAACAATGTAATGAACAAAAAATTGATTAAATACAAATTATCTTGTTTTTGTAAAATTATAACTATACAAAATACTTTTTTATGGCTGTTTGATAATTGATGTTAACTAAAATTGAAAAAAATTATGTTTTTTGTAAGAAAAATTTATATATAACGTTTGTCTATTCATAGACAAATTCTGTTTTTTAATACAGCGAACATTTTTTACTATTATTCATTAAAAATACTTTTACAGTACATTTAAGGTACCTTTCAAAAACCTAAAATAAATTGATTGTCAATCTATAAGAATCAATAAAATGTAAGTTGCACACATTATATAAGATTTCAAGTATATCTAATCGAAATTTTCAACGTGATTGTGAAAAAACAAATAAAGTATTATATTTAAAATGCAAAACAAAGTTCCATTTTTTGAACTGACAATCAAAAATCAAATTAATATCACTTTTTTAAAGTATACACATAACAAAAAAAACCTAACAAACACAAAATATATATGATGGTTCTCTATTTAAGATATTTGTGTAGGGTTGTATAATGTATATGTAACCTTCATATTGGATCATAACCAATCTTTTCATATCATTAAAGAGCATTCAACATGAATTTTGCTAAAATAATAAAAAAAACTTACAATTACCACTTAAAAACCCCTAAGTCGTTTTCAATATACAAAAAATAATAGAATGTGTAAAAAACAATAAAATTCATATTTTATTATAATTAAAAAATCTCATACAATGAAAAAAAAACAAAAAAATTGCATTTTTGTTTATGCAGACATATTTTTTAAAATTTATTTTTAACTGTTACTGCTGTATTAAAGAATTCGACCGGCAGTATGGCGCTAAAAGTAAATACGGAAGAGAAAAATATGTATGAAAATGTTTGGAATTTTATAAAGAATACCACAATTATCTTTGATAAATGCATAATCTATTTTTTTATTATTGAAAAAAAATTGTAAAAAATATAAGTTTTTTAATAGATATTAATTTTATTGTGGTGAACTATATGAATAAAAAGTGTAATCAAAACATTGAACCTATAAAGATATTGGTGAAATCACAGTAAAGACGCTTTCAAATATCCCTTTAATTCATCCTTCTTGTAAATTTTTCAAGATGCTTACTAGGATTCTTGATATTGGTTAAAAAAAGGAAGCATAGACAACACAGAGATGTCAATTCAACTGCAGCGTAGCCTCAAGAGGTAATCAAACTAATAATAGCAGCCATAACATGTCAAAAAAATCATTCTGTTAATTTATTGCACTTTCAACGGCCACTCCTATTGACCACAGAGTAAGTAGGGCACAAAAAAGTATTACTTATAATATAAAAATATTATAGACTAAAACATTTTGTTTCATAAAACAAAATTTTGTAGAATTATTTTACTAAATGAAAGTCAAATATAAAATTATTTTTTCATTTCTTGAAATATATGATGATATAAGTTATTTTTTTATTGAAAAATATCGCTTTTTCATTGTTTTTGCACGATCACTTTATAATGTTTTTTGTATATTTGGCAAATAATATAAAAAATAATATTATACACCAAGATTGTTTTTGAAATTTTCATATTTAATGAAAACAATAAAAATTTTCAAATTAAACTTTGATAACATAGTTACTTAAGAATTTATATAACACTGTTTTTCATAAGTTAATTATGTATAAAGAGTTAATATAATCTTTATAAACATAATTAATTACAATTTTTTTAGTACAAAGAAACAATACAAGTAATATTCTTGCCAGTTTTTACATTAAAAAATCTTAAATATATTAATTTTGTCAACATCTAACATAGACATACTTTTATGAATTTAATATTTAAAAATACAAAAAAACCACAATAACTAATATTTTTTTTATAAAAAGTTTTTCATTTTAATACGAATACCTTAAGGTAATGTAAGATAATTTTTTAAAAAATAAATATTATGTGTTAAATATTAGTATAATTTTTTGCTTACTTAATGCAGTATATCAAGCATTTATGTATGAAGTTAAGAGAAATAAAAATTATCGGTAGCTACCAGTTTAAATTTAGCTTAAAGTAGTCTTCAGATTCAAGATGAGATCGCAATATGATTCTCAGATAAAATTTATCTTAAAGGAGGTGATTAAGACGGAATCATATTAAAACTCTCAACTGTATTGTATTAAGGCAATTCTTTTATTCTAGAATAAATAATTTATTGCAATAGTTTTTGCATTTATATGGTATAAAATCTTGTTGTATGTTTGCTTTTCACTGTAAGAAATACAAATATTGGTTTTGTTTTTATATATATTACTCTTAGCATTACTATTAATATTGATATTTTTCTTTTTTTCCACTATTTTAGGCATCAAGTTTACTTGTATTGCTTCTTATCTCTCTAAATCTCATTTTATTCAATAAAGATATATTTTTTTCTATTTCTTATATATATTTTTACTCTATTTACATGCTAAAAATAATTTAATTTAAATTCTAATTTCGAAATATTAGGTTTAGATTTTTTAAGAAACTGCATGTAATATCGATTTTATTGAAATAGATATTAATACATGATGGATTGCGTAACAAATACAATTATGAAATCGAGTATTACAAGTAAACAATAACAATTCTTAAAAAAATCAAGTTTTTTGTTTATTTTTTTAAACTTATGCTAAAATACCATTGATAATTCGCAAAATTTGGTCTAATCAGAACACTATTCACAAATTTTTATGGTATGTAAAGACTATGGAAATTGATTTTCAAGTGGTTTTTGCTGTTATTTTTAATACTGCAATCAGAACATTGTGTATTAAGAATTTAAATGATCTAAACTTGTTTTTAAATTTTTAATAATGTTATATTTAAGCTTTAAAAGACAAATTAATATAAACTATTTGTTCCTGTGAAGAAACCTATGCAGCCGGCGTGCTCATATGGTTCTCCAGACGTAATCTAGGAAGAGAAACGGTTAAGATAAGGGTATTATAATTATAGTTATATTTGAAATAAAGTAAGAGATAAAAATATTTTAAGCTTTCATTTAATAGGTTAATTTACCTCTTTCCTATGAGAATTATTTCAAATTCATAACAGCTGTTTATATCCTTTGACATATCTTTATTGCTTTTTTCCTAGAGACTTTATTGTTAATACTTGTTTTTAATATCCAATATTGGATAATACCACCCACCTACATTAGATACTTCTAAATCTCTTAACAAGATGTTCCTCTGCAATACACTTTCAAATCTATTATTTTACTTTCAGTTTTATCATTTACCTTTCACAAAACAATAGGGATGATTTTTTGCTTCTATATTACATATCTTGATCAATATTAATGTAATAATATATATTGCATGTGATTTTAAAATAAAAAAAACGCATATATAACTACAGTTTTGAATTATAAAGATAAAAAATGAACAAAAATCAATTTGAAACAATTTTGTCTTTAATATATTTTTATAATCATAGTTTTTTTTATTCTAAAAAAATAGAAGTGTTTGTTTAAAATAAAATATTGTCCAATATAGCAAATTTACATTATTACAATGATAATTAATATCTGATTGTGATGTAGTGTGAATTAAAAATTGGATTAAACTCTTTAAAGAACTAGACTTAAAATCTATCACTTAAAAACTTCCGGTATTTTTGCAAAAAACATAATATAATTGCACTAGAAGGGATTAAACCCTAAAATGAATTATAGCTTTAAATATAGCCTTATGAAGATTTGTACTAAGTTACATTAAAAAAACATGATAAAATATAACTAAAACGAGTTAAACCCAAACCAAATTATTTTAATCAGCATTTTTTAATTACAAATTCTCGGCTATTTTATTTTAACGAAAAAGGAAAAATGAAATTCTACAGAAGCTTCTTTATAATCAAATGTCAAAAAAATTTTATTAGAGCCAGAACTTTTCAAATTATATAAGGAGTTGAATTATGTACTTCAATGCGAGCAATTGGTTTAGTTTCAATCTTCTGTATCAACGAAATAGCAATGAGATCATTCCACCAGTATGATCTTAAGAGTCAACAAAAATTTTTGGCACCCCGATCAAAATACGAATATCCATCAAATAATGTTCAAAAGCAATTATTTTCAAAAGCAAAAAAAGGATATGCACTGAAAAGTTCAAAAAAACCAGCTATGAGCTCACCTAAGAAGCACTATGCATCATCAGCTGCGCCAGTTATGAAGGTTATCTCATCATCGGCCTTGAAAAACTATAGTTTATTCGGGGCTGCTTATCCAGGACCAACAATAGTTTTCCCCGATGTCCAGCCTATTTTGGACGTTATAACCGCTGCAGGAGCTGATATTTATACCCAAATCAATGCCTTGATCCAGACTTCTCTTACCGATATCGAAACCGCTATCACCACCTACACTAATGATGTAGTTCCGGCAGTTGTTGCACCGATCACCACAGGAATTGACACAATCAAAGCTTCAATTGATACTTTGTTCACAGCAGTAACAAGCGATTTGACAAATGACATCAATACCATAATGGCTGCGGCTGTGACAAGTACATCTGGAAACATTACAGATGCTGATTTAGCTCTTGTTACCGATTTACAAGCAAGAATGAGTACTGCTAACACTGACATACAATCAGCACTTTCTCTGGTCGAAACAACAACTCTTGACAATGTTAATAACATTATCACAACTAGTGGAAGCGACTTATACAATCAAATTGTCTCAATTTTGGCCAACACCTCCAACACAGTTTCAATCATGTCGCAATTAACTTATCTTGACCCAGTAAGCGTTCAAACATCAATCTCAACTGATGTTGCCAATCTAGAAACAACCATCGACAGTATCATAAACTCTGCTTACGCCGATATGCAAGCAATAATCGACTCAAGTGTTGCTTCTCAAACAACTAACGAACAATCTATCATGCAAGTTGCTGATGATGCTATTATTGCAGCCATTACAACACGTGTTACCCAATTACTTGTTGATGTCAACACTTCAATCACTAATGATACCGCTAGCATGCAAACAGCTGTCGATGCAGTTATAACCGCTGATTTCTCAACAATGATTGATGCTATCTCAGCTACTTTAGTAAACATCAATGATGGAATTGCAAACATTGTAAATACTTCTTCAACTAATACTATCAATACATTGACAACAATGATTAATGCAGATGGTGCAGATGTCATTTCTCAAGTAGCAACAATATTTGCTTCAGCTTAAGTGAAATAAAAATTATGTAAAGTATTATATTCATCTGTTTTGCTTTTCAATATTTTTTAATATTATCAAATTTTCATGTGATTTTTATATATGACAAGAAAAACATATTTATAGATTAATTTTTAAAGCATTTAAAATATTTGTGAAAATTTCTCTTTATATATATGATATGAATAGTAATAAATGAATATTATCTTAAAACGTTTATAATTTAGAATAAAAAATTAAAAAGCACCGAACTTTATATGGGTTTTTTTACACAAAAATATCAATTACAGAGACTCTAAGAAAAATAAAAATTTTAGATAAGATAAAAATTGATTTTTGTGAAAAAAAGAATAGAAAAAAAATCAAAATAGTAGTTGCAATTTTTAAAAATTTGCATATTTTTGATTAGTAATGAAAAAAATTGAAATAGCGACAAAAAAATGAAAATACTGAAGAACATGTGCAAAATTTTGTAATAATTTATATTTTTGATGTTTTAACTCATATTTAAATCAACTTAAATTTGAAATCTGACATATAATTAATATAATTGAGTAAAGCATCATATTTTTTATATTTCAAAAGAATTTCACACAATTTAGCAAATATTTGGCAACTTCAAATAAATTTATTTAGATAAAAACTTATGTTTATACATCACAATAAATTACGCATTGTATACAAAAGGTCAAAAACTAAAAGTATATAAATATTACTTAAATGTTTATAGCGTCTTTTTAAAAAAAATAAATACACTTTATAGCTTATATGTTTGCTCTTAAGTGTGTTTTATTTACACATATTTTTCTTTTATAATGCAAAAAATTTAAAAAAATTTGACATGACAAAGAATAGAATATTTAGAAACGAAAAATTGTGAACTATAAATTTATTTTAATTCTAATAAAATGAATATTAATAAAAAATCTAAAAAACTATACTAAGAACGATTTAGAACAATCATTGCCAAAAATTTCAGAAAAATGAACATTTTAAAGAGTAGCATAAATGGATTTTTCATTTGTATTTATTCTATTTTTTGTGTTATGTGAATCCTCATCTTCTGCATTTAAAGGAAAAACACAAAATACAATCAATGTAAACAATTTACTTGTTCAACCTGCTAAGAAACACAGATACTCCCAAATATTAGATAATAAATTTCAATTATTGAGTGGTGTCGCACCTTTGGTTAATTTACAAAAACAAACACCGAAAGAAAATTTAATAATGTCAAATGGACCTTTTATCAAGAATATTCAACCAAATCCTAATAAATTTGCATCTAGCAAAATAATTTTCCCGAGTATATATCCCATATTGGATGTGATTGCTGCGGCAGATCCAGAAATTAGCTGTAAAATTAATCTTTTATTTGATAATGCTTTGTTGTCAATAAAAAATGCAATCAAGATATATTCTGATGTTACTATTCCAGCTATTGCTAAACCAATTGATTTAAGTGTTGCTACTTTAAAATTAACTATAAAAAACGCATTCATCATAGTAACTGGCGAGTTGGTTTATGACATTAATAAATTTATCGGAACTGTATTAAATGATTCAAATGCAAATATCTCCACATTAAGTGCATCTTTATTAACCGATTTACAGAAAATATTTTTTTCTGCCGAAGCCGATGTACAAAAACTAATAGATATCACTAATTCTAATACCAAAAATATAATCGATACAACTATTATAGATAGTGGTGAAAGTTTATTTCTACAAGTTAAAAATATTCTTGCTGATACAACCAATAAAACTGCAATTATGCCACAGCTCACATACATTAATGCACAAACAGTTGAAAATATTATTACTGAAAATTGGGCAAATATTTCTGCGATTATTGAACTAATTTTGTCAACTGCTGCTAATAAAATGCAAATTACTATATCAAAAAATATATTTGAACAAGTTTCAGCTGAAACAACAATATTGGAATCACTCAAGCCAGGCATTATAGCTATAATCACCGTACGTGTTAATTCTATGCTTAAAAATTTAGAAACAGCTCTTTCTTATGACACAAGTATAATCATTGAAGCTGTAAAACAGCAAATAAATTTAAATTTGGATACTATGCTGCAGTCTATACGAGATTCGCTGGTAATTATTAATTCCGAAATATCCCTAATTGTTAAAAATTCGGCAAATTTTACAGTTCAGACCGTAGAATTCATGATTAGAGAATTAGGTCAAAGCATCATAAATCAACTTAAAAGCATACTGAAGTACTCTGGTTGAATATATCACTTAAATTTACGAATATATTTCGCTTTACATCATAAATTAAATTAAGTAAAAGACATTTAATGTTAATCAACTTTTTAGCGTCTTTTTAAATTTGAGCTTTTTAATGTGTTTTAAAAAATACAAAAGGTAAGCTTGTTCCAAAACAAAAAAAATAAATTATATATTATCTTTTATATTTATTAAAATATATAAGTGATACCAAAAAAATTTAAGTATTATATTAGATTTTTAAATTCGATAGAGAAATATTTATAAAAAATATCATCAATACAGAATATATGTATGTAATTTTATACATTGACATTTTTTTTATATTTACATCATAATTAAATATTTTTTTATGGAAAATACCATCACATGGGAGGAAAAATGCAACATTAACGTTCTCTCCTTAAAGTACTTAATACTGCTTTTAACATATTTTCCCTCTCTCTTTTACCTCCACATTATGTATTTAACATGGAACCCCTGCAAAAAGTAGAATAAACGGAGAAAGACGCACTAGGATGGGGAAATATAATCCACCGAATCATGTAAGTACAGATGGCAGAACCTTAGCATTAAGATGCTTGTTTATAATCATAATACAAATAAAAAAACGTAGTTTCTCCATTTTTGTGTCTATATTCAATTTTTGCTCGTTATTCTAGTAAACCATCACTAGTATATAACATTATTTTTGGTTAAACATAGAAATTTTTTTATATTATCTTAACCTTATATTTTATACAACTACAGCAAATATCAATTATTCATGGAAAATTACGTTATTTAGCCAATTACATTATACAAATTTTTTTTAATGTTTTAACTTGCAATATTATTTCATTAAAAGACCAAATAGTTAAAATTTTTATAAAAACATTAAATCCATTAGGAAGTTTTATACTTGAGTATTTCGTTCAAAAATATATGAATGTGGTGAACCATATTTCTACGCAGCACATTCCCATATAATGGTGTTATTACGACGAAAGCGATTATCATTGCCATCTTGTGCTACTTATAATGATAAGTGCAGTACCACACTGATGTATATAGGAGAACGGAAGAAGATGTTCTGTATTAGAGAAACATGATCAATTTTTTTAAAAATTCTTAAAGTTTAGTATATTGGTTGGATAGGCACTGGCCTACTATTCGACGGCAAGCCCATACGGAGAACAAAAAATATATATTATTAAAGTATATATTTTAAAACATGATAGTTTTCGGTTTACTTGCTTGTTTTAACCTTTTTATGATGGATTAGAATAATGGTTCCAATTTAAACAATCACCTGTCTAATAATTAATAATTATTTATAACAGAAACAACAACAATTAGTCACAAAACTGTCAAAATCATCAAACCTATAAGATGTCAAACCTCTTTGTTAGATCAAAGTCGGTCGTATACTAAAAACTACTTGGTTGTCTATTTAATGGTCAATGTTCCAATAATTGAATATTTTGTATTTTTTAAAGTTTTGATTTTATTGGTATTTACTATAGATAATATTGTTATTTATCAATCTATTTGATATCTTTACAGTTATGTAAATGAACTGATAGGTTGATACAATCTATTATTATCAATTAAATTTGAATGATGAAAGGTGCAGAAATATATTGATAAAATTCTGGCGACTTTATCAATATTAAAGTAATTTAATTGTCCAATTATAAAGATATTGTATATAAATAGACAATAAAAAAAATATGCCTTTTAGAAAACATATTTTTTTTAATTTTGATCTGACGCAATTGTCCAACACTCTTGCAATTCTAAATTATCTTATAACAAAATAAACAAAAAAAAATTCTCAAAATATGTAAAAAACAATTTATTGTTATTTCAAACAACACTACACAATAAAACTATATCGATTCATATAGGTATAATTTAGTGGTTTGTTATGTTTACTTATAAAATTATCATGATTATTAGTGCATTACCATTCATACTAAGGTTTTTACTATTACTTCCAACTATTTTATATATAATTATCGCTTCACCTATTATTCGTTTTCATCCTCTTTTATAAGCAATCTTATTTGATAAATTGTGTTTTTCTTATCTCGAGAAAATCACAAAAAAATCCATTATAATCTATTTCATTTGCAAATTAAATTTATATATTGATCATTTAAGATATTTATTATTAATATTTCTAAAATATTACTTAGGATAGCAATTTAAATTGTAAATTCAACCATTTTAATTTTTATCAATCTAATATAAATCGTAGAAGCTAAAATTTCTGTATAAAAATTGTGCATTAAAAAACTTTGTGGTAAAAATATACCAAGCACTTTGCTAAAAATCACTATTTAACATTCTCTATATTCTTTTTTTCACATTCCGGTCTTCATGTTACCTAAAGACTTTGGCAACGACGATAACAAAAAATTATCGATTTTCTTCGCTAAGATATTTTTCCAGACTATTTTTTCTTAGAATAATATCGGGTTTGAAATATTAGCATATTTTTTCCGTTATTAAATTCAAAGTTAATGTATTATATTCTGTTAATAATTTACTTGATGTAGCCACTTGAAACTATGTTAAATGGAAATACGTTTTAAAATATCGCATGCTTTATTGGTACAAAAAAAACAAAATTCTTTTTTTACTATTATATATCTTTTTTTATATTGATGGTGATTTTTCATTTGAAGAATACCAAAAAATAAAAAATAGAATTCTAAGTTCTTTTTTTCACATGAATTATAATTATTTTTTTACTTACTCATATTTTAAATAAAAAAATGAACACAAGCAGCAATATAATCATTATAACAAACGTCAAAAAGTAGTGCATAGACATAAAAAGTTAAAATGAAAATTAGGGTTTTTTTTGGACAACAACTATATTACCGAATGAACACCATTATGAATATATATTGTTATATTTAAAACCACACCACTATTTAGACCCTCTATTGTATTTTGTAAAAATTCTAAAAATATATGCAAACATGCCATAATATCGTTTTTATGCATTTAATAGTAAAAATACACACCAAATTAAAACAAAAAATTAATGAAATTTTTAGCAACTAATTATATTTTTTAATGCTAAATTTTAAAAATTCGTTCGAATTGAAAAATAATGTATAAACATCACTATTTTTATAATAATCAATAAACCTTTTCGTATGCTCTTGTAGTTACTCTTTGTTAGAAAGCATAATTTAAGAAATTAAATGTTGATAATTAATCAAGTTTTACCAATATTTTGTTTTTATGAGAAAAACCTTATACGAATCTTCGTATGGAAATCATAAGTTAACAAATATATTTTAACATTTATTAATTAATCCACTGTACCAGATTGTTAAGTTATAGGAAAAGCTTTTATCATCAAACCTTATTATATAAAACTCGTAAAAATGAAAGAAAATCAAAGTTTTTAAACCAGACTAAAATTTTTCTTTTGTAAAAATGTGTTAATCAACAGATAATATATATAAAATATATTTATTTTATAAAAAAATAGTAGTGGGCTTTTCAGTAGAAATATGCATAAAAATGTACATTTTATTATATTTCTAGAAATTTATAATCCATTAAATGTAAAAATTATATATGTATGTACAGGTTATAAATATAATATACGTGTTTTAGTATTTGTATCTTTTTATAGAATATAGCGTGTGTATTGCTAGTTTTTGACGTGTCAAAATACTGTTCTCTTTGTTGGGAATCATGGCATAATTCCCCTTTTCTATAGATTAATCAAATTTGATATAAAGAAATAAAATGACTAAAAGGGGAAATTTTAAATTTACTATTTTAATTCATTATTTGAGTTTAAGATGTCAATCGTTTTGAGTGATAGCATCTATTTAAGGCGAGATGAAACATTTGTGATTGTAGAAAAGAAGAATCCTAAAGTAAATAAATTACCGGATACCTAGCGTTCCAACGCCCTTATTTTTTATTTTTTCGATCATAGATCAAAAAAAATAACGATATATTTTATAAATAAGCCCTTTTATCATAATTATTTAACTTCAAATTGTTTAATATGACATTTTTTTTATGAAAATTCCAATTTTGCCTGACGTTTAAAAAATTTATTGTGTTTGATTTTCACTTCAATATAAGAAAAAAGTCATAATATGTGATTTAATTTGAAAATTGTAATTAATACATTTGTAGATAATTTACCAATTCGGTTAAAAAACATCTTTCTTATACTTAGTTGGCAAAAATGACAACATTCAAACATCTCATATTTTATAACAATATACGCATTAAATCTTAAAGATCTATACGAAATTTTCATTATTTATTTGCGATACTTTACACAAGGAAATCTGGAGAGCGACATCTTTGTATATAAATAATTGCAAATATTTTTCAGTAAAAAATTTTTTATCAGTATTTTAGATATGTAGTTGTTTTAATAGTTACACATTTTTATATCCTTACAAAATATTTTTGATTTAAATTATAAAAAAATGATAACATCAAAAGTTTCACATAAAAATTTTGTAAGGTACTAATTTAAGTTTTATTAGTCAAATTTTCTAGATAAAAATAAACAATGTTTGTAATTCGCTTGTGAGTATTTTTTTAAACACTCTGGTTTGCTTCATGGTCTTCCCGATTTGTTACCACCTGATCAATTAATATATAAGAGAAAAAACCGTTTTTTCGATAATTTTTATTTAAAAAAAGCTTTTTAAATATTTTGGCTATCAAAAATACACCAAATAATTTTTATAAAAATAATAAATTTGTGAAAATTCGTGGTTATCGATTATCTTCAACTTTTACAGCCATACACAGCGGTTTTGTTTGTTTTTTATAAAAATTGAGTAAACTTTAAAGC
Source organism: Edhazardia aedis USNM 41457 (assembly GCA_000230595.3). Taxonomy (NCBI): domain Eukaryota; kingdom Fungi; phylum Microsporidia; family Culicosporidae; genus Edhazardia; species Edhazardia aedis. The sequence continues at coordinate 18,669 of AFBI03000076.1, forward strand.
CTTCAAAAACTATTCAATCAAAATATTTAGGTATAAAAATAGCGGATATATTTTTGCTATCCTTCATTAGAAACAGAATGTAAAAATAAATGTTTTAAATTTTAAGAGTATAATCTTTGTTTAATTCTTAAACTTGATTACATAGATTTAATTAAATTTAAAAGCTATAAAAATGTTATAAAATACTAAAGAATATTTTAAACTTCAGATAAAAGAGTTAAAATGTTTTTTTTGTAATATAAAAGCGTAAAGAAGCATTCTCATATTTAATTATGTTTTTAAAAATTTATAATTCAAAAAAAATCGATTTTTAAATATAGAACGTGTCAAACACATATGAATATAGTATACATGTTCTTATTTTTTATACTTCATCTATGATTTTTGTTAAAATATTTTATTTTTTAAAATAAATAGACTATGAAAAAAATACTCTTTAGTTTGCTATTTTTTGACAATAGCTAGAAAGAGAATAAAAAAAACCAACTTAAACTTTATTCTAATCGACCGAAATTATAAATCCTTCATATAATGCCGAGGTAACTGCTTATTTAAAAATATGAAGACTTTTTTCTAATTTCGGTATATTGTAAAAATAATATTAACCATTAATTGATTTGATAGCGATTTTACTTTTTCCAAAAAAATAAGATTTAATGTTAGATGATTAGATTTTTCTTCAATTAGAATAATAAAAAATGTTTTTTGTTTATATTATTATACAATATAATAATTATAGATATACTTCATTTTTGATAAAACTTTAAACTGGCTTATTTTCTAACTATAAAAATAAAAATCGTAGAACTATATTTTTTGTATCAATTGAATAGTTAACATACATAAATATTTAGATGAGCAACATTTTTTAATCACTGTTCATATCTATTGTAAAACAAAATTCTATCATACTTAAGTTTTTTATTTCTTTTATTTTAATATAACGTATTTGTGGTTCTTGTTTGTTGTAACCGCAAATATTATTCTCAATATCAATATTACAAAAACTATTAACGCTATTATTTTTAATACTGTCATTTATAATACAACTACCATACAATTCGAAAATATTATCACCTTTTTTTATTTTTAATTCTTTTTTGAAGGTTATTAGTGTTTTTTTTTATCTCAAAGAAATCAAAAATTTTAAAACAAAAATATTTCCACATTAAAAATTTATACACAATAAATATCTCTATTAAAAAATAAGAAGATTCTTTAAATCGCATATTCAAACTACAAGTAATTTAATTTATCCTCAAAACCAGTAAAAATATACATTTCTTATAATGAAAACCAGTGTGGTAATTTATACCGGAATAATGTTAACCTCGAATAAATTTCGCATTAAAACTATCCAAGATCCTTTGTATCATGTGATTACTATGAAAAAACAAAGACTTACTAATGATTAATAATACAATTTATATATCTTCTTCTGTCTCTTTTCATCCAAATGTTCGTTAGTTCTCTTCGATGCGTAAGGCATAAAGATTTATTTATTGGAGATATTTTTTTGAGAAGTGTTGCATTAGCAACAAAAACTTCTTGGTTTTTTTTTCTCATTTACCATTTTAGGTTTTCAACATATAAGAGATTAATTGGTTTTTGACATTTTTAGAAATGTGTAATGATTGATTATTAAAAATCTAGAAAACTACTAAAATAGTAAATGTTTTAAAGTAGTTATGATTCATCAATAAAAGCAGCATTAATAAAATAAAATAATAAAAAATGAATAACAATTATAATTTTGATTTTAATACTAATAATAAATTTTATAAGAATTCCAATTCATATCGATATAACCAAAATACTTGTCTATCTCTTTTTGAGAACTATTTTGGACACAAAAGTATTTTTAGCGCTTCCTGCAAGAAGATTTAACGAAAAGATTTGTAGCATATTTGGATCAATTATACAATTTAGGCCGTAGAAAATTATGTGCCTTAATAACAAAAATTATTACACTACTTACACTTTTATTTTTAGATTAGATAAAACCATGTTTTTTAAAATTTTGTTATTTCTATTGTGAAAAATATATTATATCAACCTTCTTTCGTCGATTTATTGCATATGTGAACTTTTTTTTCTTTAAAATTTTCTATGAAGAAAGTAATGTACTCATCTATTTGAGTGTAAAATTGTTAACTGATACGTAATTTTTTTGTTTTTTTACAGCTTAGCACATACGATTATACAAACTTGACCTCTTCATTTTTTCTTTGATCGAATATTCATATAAAATTTAAGAATTTAACCACATTTTATAATTTTTTTTTGGTCTTTTTAACAAGTTTTTTTATCATTAAATGGAACATATTTATATGTTTTGATACAAAAATATTGTTTTTTTAAGAAAAAACCATTTATTGATAAATCTATTAAACATTGTTTTTTGGGTTTACTAAATATTATTATAAAAACACAATAATATTGGTGACTTAAAGATTGTGAAAAAAACCTTTACTAGATACTTATAGACCGCTAAGAATATTTCATATAGTCTGGTGTAATCTGTAGTTTTTTTTATAAACATAATATTTTATATATTACGGGATTGGAATTTTAGAATACTCATTTAAAGTCATTTGTGAATCCGGCTAATAAATCAACAGCAAATCTATGATAATCACGTATTTTTTAGCATAAATCCACTTTTAGATTTTTCGATCATTAATTTCAAAAATTTCTGACAGAGAAATGTTGTAAGAATATTTTAGCTGATATATTTTATTATATTGAGAGGGTTAGATGTAAGGTCCTCCGACGAGGTTTGCCCGTCTTTCCATTTTTAGATATATCGTAAGAATTGTTCATTTACTCGATACAGTTTATTTAATAATGCTATTCATGTTTTTTTACAGATTGTATAGCACCAATCACTTTTCTCATCAAAAATTATCAAAATACTTAAACTTCATTTATCAATCTTATCTTGATAATTTGCATCAATAAATGATCCACTTCGATTCGTTTTGATCAAAAAATCGATAAAATATAGATTATTTTATCATTGTGCAACATTATATCCAACTGAGAGAATCAAGGACTATTGAGATCTTATATAAATCTAAGTTGCTCTAAATTGTTTTTTATTATCTTCAAAACAAAAAACTTAATATATATGCTTCATATTCGTCTTAATGAATTGATGAATCAAATAATATGTAAAAGCTAATCTTATTTTTTCATTTATTAAAAATTTACTATAGCCTATTGGAATTTAAATGAAGATTTTATATTAAATTTATTGAGTCAAAATAAGTATTACAATAATAAGATAATCATTTTTTGGAATTTTAATATAATTAATTTTATATTATGATATCATCTTTTTGTATTTTAAAGCTAATTGGTTTGTACTTCGTTAAATGACGGTGGGAAAAAATAGAAACTAGAAAAAATGAGATAAAAAATTTTAATTAAGTATTATAACAAAATTGTTAATATTTACGTATTTTAATATTTTCATCTATTTTTATTGTTGATATGATATATATAACACATTAAATCGCGTAGAACTGTCATAAAAAATTCTTAGTTAACATTAGTAAAATATTCTAAATTCTTAAGAAGTTTCTAACTGAAAATTTTTATATGTGCATATCTATGTAATTTTGTTCCTATTGGTTCAAAAAGACATCAACTAAAAATTTGTTAAAATTAACTATCTTTGCTAAAATAAATCAATTTCTAAATAGAATTAGGCATAAAATAGGTAGTTATTCGTGGGAGATAAAATTATAAAATACTAAAAGATCAAAAAACAGGAATAGACTTTTAATCATAACTATAAGGGTCGGACAAGCCCTAACTCATCGGAACCTGTAGGTAACTTGTTTTTAATTAAAACTGAAGAACGTTTTGGACACATAATTTATTTACCAAAAGCTTATTTAAGCTTTACCTGAAACGCTTCTTATCGTGAATTGCTGTCATAATTCTAAACAATTGTTTCAGGTCAGATAACAGTCGATACTCCGCTATCCTAAACACTGCTTATCACTATACATGTGACAGGTACAACATCATCATTGCGTATACCAACAATAAGTAAATTAATTTGAAATAGTATAATATTAAAACTACATATTATCTTAATATATCCATATTCGATTGTTTTTTAAAAGAACAATTTTTAAGTATGAACGAAATAGTGAATCATTTGTTATACAATCACAAAACAAATAACTATGTTTTTCTATGAAATTTAAGTTGTTTTATAAAATCATTATATAAATCTCAATCAATTTAGTGACAGATATAAATATATTATTAAATTTTAAACTTAATTTTCTTAGAATTTCTTTATGTATATTTTCCTTTTAATTTTTTACGAATTTTTATCAAAACAAAATTTTAGAAATTATTTCTGAATTCCAATAATACTTTGAAAATTCACATTTTGATACAATTACTTTTAACTAAATATGAACATGCAATTATATTATAATTTTTTTTAAAAATTCCCGATAGAGAAATATAAAAGTACCTATGCATTAAATAAAGCAACGCAATTTTTATACTACAAATTAAACAAAACTTTTTTTATTTAAAACCAAAAAAAATTTCTATGTAAAATAAAAAAAATTTGAATGATATTAAAATCTGCGTTTAGTTAAAAAAAAGATTGAAAAATAACCAAATATAGATACAAGTAAAAAATTGCATATTTAATTGAATTATTTTCATGACAGTTTTGTTTTTTCAAGCCAATTTATATTAAAGTATAAGACTTTTTTGTACTTTCTTATCAATTTTCGTCTATATAGCTTGATAAAATTGAATGAAATTCATTGGTTGGGTGTAAACAAATTTTATAATAGATAGTTTTTTTTAAGTAAAGTTAAAAACACGCTTTATAATGCCTTGATCCTTTTATTTAGCTAAAAATCAAGAAACGTTTATGATTCGATCAACACCAGAATTTTTTCAGTCAAAGAATAAAAATTTCATAATTTATATTATAAAGGTTGTTTTCATAAATAAAAATTATGCCTAGTAGAAAAAATCATAAATTTGCAGATATTCCGAAAAAAAATTTAATATGGATTTTTTTGTTATGTAATTCTTTATATCAACTCAAATAGGTGTGTGATTGATTCGCCCAATAACGTACCTAGTTAATTTTTTTATTTATTACTTATTAGTAATGATATAACTATCATATTAATGGGCCTTAATAAGTATTGCAAATATATTCCAATATTTTTACTTGAAATATAAAAGCTAAATTTGTTATGAATTATGAAAGCTTTTTATAATTTATTATTAGTATATAATTTTAAAAACAAAAAGAATAATACTTATTTCTAAAACAGATTAAAGTATTTTTAAAAAATTTATTTTTATATAATTAAAGTATATATTTATAGTATCAACATCAACTATATTTTTAATTTTCTAAAATTAGGAAAAAAAGAAAAAGGAAAACACAATTATTATTTAATGTTTTTCAGTATGGTTTTCTTTTTAAGATCGATATTTATGTGATTTAATTGTTATCCTTTATTGGTTAGTTATTTTATTTTTTCAATTTCTAAATAACATAATTGAAATTTGGAATATTTGTCTTTCTTAAAGTGGTTCTAATACCGAATTCATATTTTATATTAGTTATAATATTCACACAATTAAATGTTGATATATATGTTTGATGGAAAAAAAGAAGCAATACCAGATTTTACTTCATAAATTTATTTTTGATTTGATCTATAAAGATAAAAATTAAGTTTTTACAACCGGTGAATGTACGGTTGGATGTGCGCGGGCAACCCCTTGTTCGACCCGACTTTTTGGCACTCAAAACATTATGGGAATTTAAAGCCATTTAAAACACGATAATATTATTTAAAAAGCTTATTTAAGTTTTTTTTAATCAAATTGGACCAATCGTCCCAATTTGATAAATCACTTATCAAATTCGAAGAAATATTGACATCAACAAATACCAATAATTCTTCTCCTAAACAATCGGACAAATCAAATAACTGAGATTCCAAAAATGTCAAACATCAAAACCATCAAAACACGAATAACAAATAAAAACAAATGATAAAATAACCCAATCAAACAGTGGTTATTTTAGTTACTGTGACGACATAGAACTCCTAAAACAATTATTATTGATTTTAATGGAATATTGTTTATTAATATATATTTTTTAAAAAATCGACTTATTTATAATCAATATGTTAATATAGATATATAAATAAAAAAAATCTGCATATTTTTCACAATTTAAATAAATTTTGTTATATAATTTCATTAAATCAATTGTTTTTAGCTAATTATTTGACAAAATAGGTAGTAATGGGTTAATTTTATAAACAATTTGAAGATTTCTATGAATTTTTATATTCAAAGCGAAAACACATAAATTTATTATGAAACACTTTAATATCAAGAAATTTTTACTATAATAACGTTAAAAAATAGTTTTCCGCAAATAAATAATAAAAAGTTAATTTGTTTATCGCAAGAATATAGTATTCAAGTTTTTCAAAGAAATGAGCGGCTAAAACATTAAAAAAATTTTGTGCTGTAAATTCAATATAACGAATTTGTTAAATATATATTTAATTTAATCTATCATACAAATCGTAAAAATTTTAATTTTTTTATTAATTGTATTTTTTTCTGATATTTTCGATTTATGTTATATAGATTTGCATTATTCACTTTGCAATACAATCAATTTGTTTTGAAATTTGAAGTGAAATTTAGAAATATTAAAAAAAGCATATTAGAAGAATCTCAAAATTCAATTTTTGTAATAGAATATGCTAAAATTTTGAATGCAATTTTTTAGGATTAAAAGCTATAAATCTTTAAAATTCATGTGATTTTTTTGTTTTTATAGTGTTTTATCAATTTCAGGTCATGATTTTCTTTTCTTGCTGATCTATTTATAACTATTTATATTTAAAAGCAATTTTTAATTATTGATAAAAATATATAAATTTCTTTGAACAAAAAAATCTTTGTTTTTGCGAAAACGTATCATTTCTTTAGTGTTGTAATAGCATAAACTTAGTATTTTTTTATTGCGATTTAATTCTTTAAAGATAAAAGTTTGTATAGAGACTTTACCAGAAACAAAATTCTTAATATTAATTTTTAACAAAGATATTTGATTTTTGTACGTTGAGGTGAAAGAAGGATCTTCATATGCTGTATTTCACTGGTTAAAGTTGAATATTAATTTTAAAAATAAAAGTATTGTAAAAAATGAATTTTTGTTTTTTAGATTTTGTTGTCTTTAATATGGGTTTGATGCATATAAAATCTTTATAGTTTTCTTTTGTATTCATCTCGATTTATTATACATCATCAGTATTGGTTTCCCGGTAACAACCACTTAGCCATGCGGAGTAGATTATATTAGATACAAAAATATTTTTACGTTTATATTATAACTCTGTAGTTTGTACTTTTTAAAATAGGTAATTAAGCATTTTTATAATCATTCGTGGGCAATCATGTTTTGATCAAGCGAAAAAAATGAAAACTTCATATTTCATGCTTATATTAGAATGAAAACCAAAAAATGTATCTTGTTGAAGCTTGAAGATTTAATGATATCAGAAATTCGGTCAAATATCATAAACTCTAATCTATTCGCAAACAATAATACATAAATTTATACTGTTTTGTCTTCACTTCGATTAAAAAAATGTATAGAGGTTGTATGGGAAAAAATAAATCCTGTTTTTTGCTCATCAATTTTTTTGGTTATATATAGATAACAAGGAAATTGATGTCTGATTTTATAATCAATGTTTTTACTAATTTTTTTTCATTATATAAAAAATAACCATAACGTATATGTGATAAATAGGTTATTAATCATCTATTATAGCAATATTAGGATAATAAAATGTTATATTATATATAATTTTTATAACAATTTTGACAATATAAATAAAATTTATAATAATAGTTAATACGCGTATAAAAAGAGAAATACTATATATCTTCTTTATATTACTTTGGAAGGCAAAATTGTTTTGCTTATCGCACAGGGTAAAAATAATGTTAATTAAAGGAAGAGTATTTAGGATAATAACAAAAAATGTATCTATTAATATAAGATAAATATTCAAAAAAATAAAAGTATACATACATTTTATATATAATGAAAACAACAATTTTTTCTAAAGTACATCTTTTACACAATAAAAAATAAAAGTAAAAAAGTCATTATTGTCAAAAATTATCAACATAAATATTTATCTAATTGATTCACAATGTATTGTATTGTGTTGATTATGATATCATATAAACAATTAAACAATTAAGTAGAAATGATTGATCTAATGTAATTAATAAAACAATATAAAAATGTATTTTAGAACAGCAAGTTTTTTCTCATTTACTATAAGTTCTTATAGTCGCACTATATTTTTAAACCGTAAGATGAATAACATAATAAATAAGTCTAAAACACAAAATATTTGTTTGAATTACATGAAATATCAATCTCATTAAATATATCACATAAGTTATCAATGAATTTATACAAGTTTTATCGGAATTGGGAAACCAATCTAATATTTTAAATTATCATTCTTACTTATTACACGTTATTCATAATTACCAAATGTTTTCTTTCAATAATCGAATTAAAATATTTTTATAAGTTCCCATAGTCACTTAAATTATAAAATTAACAAGTAAATAAAAAATAAAATTTTTAATGTAAAACAATTTTAAATAATTTCTGATATTAAGTAAAAATCGAATTTATAAAAAATAATATAACGTTTAAACGTTTTCAAATTAAAAAATTTATTCCCAAATATAATATTTATTTCTATCTAAAAAGCTATAAATTGTTAAGATTTACGGAGTTTTGTTGCGATTAGAAATATAGAATATTTAGATCCATTTTATCTACACAAAAAACATCTATTTTATAAACTGTTCGAAAAAGCAGCTGGAAATATACAGAAAAGTTTTTTCTATCTTAAGACATCAATGTAACATATTAGTTCAATTGAATTGGATTATAATTTTTTTCTACTGTTTTCGAACTCACATTAGTAGCAGGCAACCGAAAAAAATTCGCCATATTAAAGATAATGATATTTACTGTATTTTTTATAGTTTTTGGGCGAAATATTCATATTTATACGTTGAAACAGATTTTATCGTGTTTATTTAGTGTTTGTTGTTCATAAAAATTTTTTATATTTGTGAGAAAAAAATTGAAAAACAAAAAATTATAAATATATTCGTTTTACGTACTTGTCGTAAAGAAAATACATAAAATCATGTAATGAGAAGATAAATAAAATACATAAAAAAATATCATTCAACCAAAAAAGTTTTTTACCCAAAAAAACGTGTTAAACATTCCGATATATTTTTCTTTTAAATTCATGTATAAGTATAGATTTGTAATATTTCTAGACGTGATTAGACTAATAACTTAAAAATTTCGTAATTATTATGTTTTTTGAGCAATTACTCTTAAAGTTATAATTTTTTAATAGAAAAAATTACCATTTGTTAGCAAAATCTATATATTCTAACAGGATGATCACAAATAGCTATTCATTAAACATTTTTTAGTAATTCTACTATCGTTATACGACTTTACTGTGCACAATATATATAAAGCAGAATATTTTTTTCTTTCTATAAGACCACCCTGCAGCTAACACACTAAAAGATCTATACCTATGATTTATAAATTATTATTGCCCTTGCAACAAAATGTAAAGAATAAGAAAAAGCAACAGGCTCAGGAAAATTTTATTTTGTAGGTTTAATTACAGAAATGAACCGACAGACTACTAATGAGTTATCCAATAAACAATAAAATCATTATATTTTGCTCTTTAATATTTTTTACGCTACTAGAATGAGCTTCCGAGCGAATTCTTCACAATGTTAAACTTATATTTTTTCAAATGTTTCTTATGTTTATTTATAATGAAATTAAATAATAGGTAATGTTTTGGTTTTTTTAAATGCTTTCTAATACTTATATTTGATAAAGGAATATTTTGTTTTTTTATTAATTCAATAAAAGAATAGACAATAAACTTGAGAAAACTCAATATATTTTCATTTATTATTGTAAATATTTATATCAAATTTGCAGTTTTGATATATAAAAATGCATTACGATATTAAAAACCCCTAAATCAATAAAGAAGTATTTTATCTGCATCTATATTCTAATATGAAACGTTTAACATTGTTGTAAAGTAAACAAAAAAGTTTTATTGGGTTTAAGACATGATTTTGTGTATTTTCATCTTTTTTTTTATATGTAAATTATTAAAGTTGTATTTTTTTCTAAAATTTTAATAGATTTTTTTATTAATCTGGTATATATTCAAAGTAAGAAAGAAATAAATTGCATAATATTCTACTTTTTATCAATATTTAAAATTTAAAATCATTTTAACTACTCTTTATATCTGCACCATGTGTTTTATAATAGTATTATCTTAAAAAATCTTAAATTTTAATACACAAATAACATTTTTTTCATTTTTTTCATTCTTCGCAGAAAGTTTTCTTTTTCATGCAAAAGGCTTTTTCGATCATAAATATATGCAATCCTTACAACTGCAAATTTTGTAAATTGAGTTCCTATATTATTAGAAATTCATAAATTGAAGCCAAAAAAGTGTTTATTGATATTTGTTTAGCATTATTTCTATTTTATAAAGATAAAATTAATTATATCTAATTAGAATTTTCAACGATTGATGTATTAGATGCAATAAATGGTACGACTAGTATCTATCATGTAAATTGATAAGAAATTTACTGTTTTTTAAATGATTTAGTATCAAAAATTTTTATTTATTCAACCTACAAATAGTAAAATTATTTATGTAATTTACAATAATTTCAGTATCAAAATTTAAATTGATTTGTTAAAAAATTTTTACATAGTTGAAAAGAAGTTTTCTTTATGAAAACGTTATTCTGTTGATTACTTTCGTGATCAAAGCCTTTTACCTAAAAAAAAAGATGACGGTCTATAAAAAGACAAAGTAATTAGTATAATATCATGCGAAAAAATTATATTAAATTAAATCAAGGACAATTCGAAAATTATCAAAAAATTATAAATTTTGAAAACGATATTGTTAGATATAGACACAATGTCATTTGACATTTGAATTACATCGATTTTTTATCAATTATAAAAAAGAAAAATAAATCAAAATAAATTAATTTGATGTAAAATTTTATACAATATCATAATTTGATTTTTATATCAAAAGATTCAATTATATTCTAAAAACTCAATATATTTGTTATTTCTATTTAGAAGACGTTTATATTAATAATTTTGATTGACAGTTGCCTATTTAAGGGAAGAACACTTTTTGGCGATGGCATTATAGAAGAACTAGAAATTATGAAACTTTCGAAAATCTTCTATTCTAATATTAATAGCAAAAGAAAATTTTGCAATATTTATTTTCTTCAATATACATTTATTATTCTTAAAACCATCACAAAAAATAGTAATTTATATTATTTAATAACAGATCTCATATAAATACATAGTTTTTAATGTATACAAAGTATTTTTGCAATATAACGTGATTTTTTAGATTTCAAATTTAAAATTATACATGAGATATTTTTTTGTCATGTTTTTTTTTGTCTTCAAGAGGTATGTGCAAGTTGAAAAACAAGTATTAAACTCTAAAAACATATTATAGATATTTATACTCGAAAAAGAAACTATAATATCTATTTGTGTCAAATTAAAGATATTTAGTTTGCTAGAAGTTGATAGAAATATATAATGTTCCCTGATTGCAGAATTTTTTTTATAATATGTGAGAGATGTGTTAGTAATATAATCTCTTGTACATTTCTTTATTGCTGAATCCTATTATGACAGAAAATTTATCAAAAAAAATTGCTTAAAAGTACTTTTAAATATTTTATTCATGATTAAATATCAAAAAAAAATTTTACACCTATAATTAAGCATTAAAAATTGTATTATTTTACAAAATCAACATAAAAAATTAAAAAATATGCAATTATTAATATATATAAAAAATTTAAAATATAAAAAACTTGTAAGTACACAAATTTGCATGTGTATTTTTCATTTAATTCTTTTTTTTTTCGTTTAAATTATAAGAAGATTTTTTTAAAATAGAAAAAAATAGCTTTTAAAACAACAAAATCAAGATTATAATGAAAGTTTGTTAGATTTTTGCTGTTCATAATTTAATATCATCTATATTTTATGTTCATTTTGTTATATTTAGCAAAGGTTTTAAAAAAAGTCAAAGATTTTGTATATTTATTAAACTTCAAAACTTTTTGTTCTAATAAGTGATTAAGTATGTTCGTTTTTTTTAGAACTACAAACTTTTTATTGTTAGAAATGATAATTCTTTAAATTTATTTAAAATAATAAAGGTAGAAACCATCAACACAACTTAGTAATTAATATTTTTAATATGATATAAATTTTTATCGAATTTAGACCTGACTTATTTTTATATTGTTTTAGTTATAAAATTAAAACAGTTTTTAATTCAAAATAAGAAGTTTCGTTAATGAAAAAAAATGTTGCATAAAACATAGACAATCAAATAAAAGCTCTTAAAAAACGTTACATAAATTATAACTTTTGTTCCTTTAGAGATCTATTTTTTATTTTGTTGTCAAATTTTATATTGCATAGTTTATTTATTGAATTTTGCACAAAATTGCACAAACTGTATATATGTCCAGTATTGCAAAAATTTTTCTTTGATGTTGTTTATCAATATTTTCATTCTTAGTATCACTTCAAAATGAGAAAAAGGTCTAATAAAGCTTACACTGTATTACGAATCAGTCACATTATTGAATGATTAATTTCTAAAATTGAACATGATGATAAAATGTTATATTTAATAGCAGAAAATGTGTACGGGTTTCTTAAAGAATTTACAACTTTCTAACATATGCAATGATTTATTTTATAGCTTTTATTTGCATTTTTAAATATTATCGCGGATAATTATGTGAATATTAATTCGTAACTGGAACTAGACCTGATAATTTGATAATCAAATCAATTTTTGTAGTTTTTACACACAAGGAAGTGTTTAAATTTAACTATAAATAGGATCTTGATATTATAAAAAAGAAAAGCGTAAAATGTCGTTTAAAAAAATAAATAACAATACAAAAAATTCTTTTATATCAACATGATTTCAATTATATAAATATTACCAAAATCACGGTATTCTAGTTTAAAAAAATTAATTGCAACAATAAAAAACAAGAATATGCACAATAATGTCATAAAAAAATATCCAATGCAGGAATTAAAGTCAACTAAGATCATTTTAATTTGTTTGCACTTTTTATGCACATGTACTTTGATTAGCATATATAATTCAAATTAGTGAGCAATAAATATAAATTTTCATTTAAAAAAAGAATTCAAATATTAAAAGCTTGAAAATGACAGGTTCATTAAAATATATACAAGAAAAGCATTTTTAAAAGATCTTTTTTTTTAAAAATTCAATAGTATATTTTTTTCATTAATGTCCATAAATTTGTATGGAAGAAAAAACATTATACTAGCTCGATTTCTATATATCAACGTTTTTAATACAAATAAGCTAATTTTTATTATAAATTTGCGGTTCATATTTTTATAAACAAAAACCAAAACTTTAATAATTTTTGAAAATCATTATTACAGAACAAACGCTCATAAAAGCGCATTCTATGGTAAAAATATACATTTCTAATTAAACATTCTTATATATATAATTTTTTAAATTGCGGTTAAATCATAAATATGTTGAAAGTACCTACTAATGCAAAACTGGATTGAGGTAGGTATATTATAATATATACATTCCAAATAATTTTATTTTACATTTATGTGACTAAAATAAATTTTTTTGTTGCATCAATTTTGGGATTTTCAAACAGCGGAATAGGACAAAAAAAGCATCTATAACAAACAATTTTAACAAATTACGGCCTCTTTATCTTGTGATAATGAATTAAATATGAACAAGAAATAAATGCTTGGTAGAAATAGTCTAAATTAATAATTAAGGATTTTTGAGTTCAAAAAAAACGATATTACAAGTATCAATATGTTATTATATATTTTAAGTAAGTACAAAAAAATTTTTTCCTTTATAGAATAATAATAATAAAGTTATAAAAATAATTTATTTGCCAATAACAAACTTTTACACAATTTGTGTTTTAGAAAACTACTTAAGCATTATAAAATGTAAAAAAATTACCAAATAAGAAATAGTTTTATGGTTTTCTTTTGTCTCCACAATTTCAGGATCATCACAAATCGTTTTTCATATAAATTACGCAATAACACATCTCCTAACAACTTGGCAATCCAATAGTTATATATATTATACGATTCAACATTAGAATATATTATTGTTTTTAATTTTGATTTCTCTTTCAATTATACTAATGTTATATTAAATATTTTATGTTAATGATTAATGTCTTTCATAATATTTAGTTATAATTAAAACTAATTAAAGATTCAAATTAAATTATGAAAGAAATTTCAAATTAATTATTTACATAAGAGAAGAAATTTATATTTTCTAATAAAATAGCTAGTTTTTAGTAGTGGTGTTGAATCGCTTATGTCGAAATGAGGGTACTATTTTTGAAAAAAATTCATATTATAGTCAAAAATTTGCCTAATATTAATTACAAGATACATTAGTAGCACTTTAAGATGTATATATCCAGAGATATTTTGAGCTTTACAATTTTCAAATGGAAATATACAATGCAATGTACGTGGTTGGCTCTTTTGGGCTTCGCTTTTTATACATTGATTAATTTAATTAAATGTCATAAAAATGTTTATCAATGATTAAAAATATTTCAAATCTATTTAAACTTTTTGTAAAATCAAAAAAATGAAAATATTCAGTTTTTTGTGTCTTTTGATTATTTTTACAATGATATTCCACTTCGGTTATACCAATAGTAACACACAAAACAAAAAGCACTCAAAACATCCCTTGATTAATAGCGCCTTTAATAGCAATCGAAAACATGGAAATATAAATTTAATCCACGTAAATCCTACAGAAGAAGAAAAATATTCGAAGAAGCGAATTAATCAAAACCCTGAAACGAAACATCCAGAAGATCCTAGTTACGGTAAAATTCAATATTTTCCAAAAAAATTTAAATATAGAAAACATCACGATGATAAAACTGTTTACGGACATATAATAAACAATATTGATGACACATTTTATACGAATGCTAAAGCCAAATTTAAAAATATTAAGTTAGGGACTAAATCACCAACAAAAACAACAAACATTTCAAATGCTGATAGTGAGGAATTCGTTTACGGCAAATTAATTTATGAACCAACTAAAAGTTCGAGTAAAAAAGTAATGTCTCTTAAAGAGCTGAAAAATATGTTGGCATTTTCTGATTTGATGTTTTTTAAAAAAAAAATTGATGACAATCGTGTCGAAGTAAATAAAATGAAAGAAACAATAGAAAATTTTAAAAAAAATGAAAAAACAAAAGGGAAATTCGAAAATATAGTAATAACAACTATAAAACCAAAACTAATTTATGTTTTAACACTCGAAAAACTTAGAAAATTCCGACAAAGAAGCAAAAAATGTATCTTAAAGAAGTGCTAAAACTTTATTTTTTTGAGCCAAATATGTTTGCATGATAAAAACACACGAACAAAATATTACAAAAAAATCACAAATAAAAAGATTAAAAAGATTCAAGGTGACACTTTTGATTTTTATAGAACCTAGTTATTTTAAAAAATTGGATAAAATCATAAATAGTTTTTTGTACCTAAAATGTATCTATTTTTATATTTTTTTTGATTTGTTCGTACGACCTAGAAATTTTCTTTTTTTTTACAGCAAGAATCGTTTATAAATAGAAACATTAGAAGAAATATGAAAGAAAAAAGGATTTTATATATTTAAAACCAACTAATTTAGAAGGTTAATTTTGTTTTATCTTTTTACAATGTAAAAATGAATCACAAATTTCCTAATAACAAAAATTTGCTTATATATATAATTTAATTGAATTTCATGCATCAACAAATTATAAACATTCATAAACTTGACTTATACCAATAATAATTACAATTCTTGAAGAAAAAGGATTTATGAATTGTTTTTATAGATGTAAAAGTTTAAAATTGCATTGAAGGAAAACGATTAAAAAGAAAAAGATTGAAATGTTTTAATTTTTTAAAAATTAAAACTTATAACCTTTGTAGATGTACATAACCCATGCATCCATGCATACATACATACATGTATATATATATATAACACTGTAAAAATCATAACAACTTATTTTTTTTAACAAAGACAGATCAATATCAATGACTTCTCTGGAGAAATCTATGTAGCGGCGAGCTCTCGTGGTTCTTCACACATAATCTAAGAAGAGAAACAAAGAATGTAAATATGTTAAAATTATAACAATATCTGAAAAAATGTAATAACAAAAAAAGAAATTATACATTCATTCAAGAGTTTTGTAAAGCATTTTTATTTTTTTCTTTTAAATGCACCATAAATGTTCATATCCTTTGACCTATCATCATTTCTTTTTTCTCTGTATCTTGACTCTTAATACATAAAACAATATAAAACGTTATTTCCCACACATACAAACATTTATTATTTTTGAATCTCAAGGCAACATGTTCTCTACAGATTCAATAAATATATTTTTTACACTACTTAGTCATCTTAATTCAATAAATATCTTATCCTTCTATCAGATTATGTTTTAAGCAAAAACCAGCTGTCTCTTTCAAATTATATTTTAATGGAAAATTTTGGCTATGTTTTTTTAAAACTATTTACATTTTATTTTTGTTTAATATTATATCATTTATAATCACTTAGAAGAAAAACCATAACAAAATATTTAGAAAAAAAGAAAAAGGAATGTCATAAACAAACATATATATATATTTATATATAATGGATTTACGAAGTATTATAATCAATGGTATACTAGTAAATGATTTTTTTTCAAACATATTTCCAATTTCACATAAATAGATAGTTAGTTTAGAAAAGTATTGATTTGTTTTTCGAATCCTTTTTATTTGTTATTAGAAACAACATTAAATTTTGCGAATGAATTCACAAGAGTATTTTCTTTATTTTGTGTCTAGGATGTGTTTTTCGTTGTTTAAATTATTATTCAGGAATTATTCATTACGTGTGATTTTTTAATTTTCTTGTAATATTTGTGATAGACTTGAAGTCACAAATAATTGGGTATTTTATAAACTAACCCTAAATTTTGTTCTCTTAATTTTGATACGTTGGTTGTTATGGATCCACCTCTCGGCTCACCTGACTTCCTTAAGTTCAAATATTTTAAGAATTTTGAAAAGATATTAAAACTCAATGAATGTTTATTTTACAAGCCTTTTATGCATTGTAGTAATTTTGAATTACGAATCCTATTTTTATCAAAAACAAGCAAAAAGAATCAATCTTTTCAATATGGCGAACCAACATCAATAAATAATGTTAAAAAATTGATCGTAATTTTTAAAAAAACATTAAAAATAATAATGTCAAGTACCTCAAAAATGTTAATTTCAAACATTCCAATATTTGAAATAACTAATCATTTATTTGAGACTTTTTAAAATTTTTATATCGTAACCAATTAATAACAATAAAAATATAGATTTTAGATACGTTATTGTTTTAATTTTTATCTTTTTGCAATTTATACAGTCAAAAGATTGATTTTGAGAATAAAGATCAACAGATCCTTCGAATAAATTGTAAATAAAATTTGATTTCATCCGATCAACAATTTTACAAAGTTATCGGTCTAAACAGAAGTAAATTCGTTGCGATATTGTATACACATTTTTTAATATAAAAAAATAAAATTAAATTTTCACTTTCTATCTGTATTCATCTAAAATTTCAAAATTTTTTTTATGCGAATTTTCTTGTAAATAAATTATTGTGATTTTACATTATCTATTAAACATTAATGCTTAATTTAAAAAACTACTTATTATGTGGTTAAAAATGATAATTAGATGTTTTTTGGCTATATCTATAATATTTTGGAATCTTTTACCACGTATTTATTCATTATAATTTTTTAATCAATAAAAAATGTTTATTTTCGATAAAAAGAAAAGAAGAAAGAATGATAATAAAAAATAATTTAAAATTCTATTGTAGTGATAAAAAAAATATAAAGAAAATTGTTTATTTAAGCTAATAGTTCATTGTCAAGAATTTATAAATATTTTACTTTCTTTTTATTTAGTAATCATAATACTAATCAAAAAAAGATCAGAATCACAATCGTGATATAAAATAATATAAAACATTGTGCAGTTTATTTACTAATGATATATTCAAGATATTCAACGTAAAAAAACTAAGTTATCGGACTAATCAAGAAAAACTTGACCAAAAACAACGTCAAAAAACTGCAATAATAAATGTTTAACCTTTCATTCTTGAGGAAGCGTGTAAATTCAAGTAATTAATATGAGTATTTACTATTATCCATAGTTTCTTTTATTAATAAAGACATATTATATTATACATGGGAAAACCTTTATTATCTCGCTTTTGTTGTTTAAATCTTTATAAATATAATAAAAATACTATATTAAATAACAAAATTCATTAAAAAATGGTTTTTTTTCAAACTTTAAAGGGCTAAATTTTCTTTTCACGGTGATCCGATAACTTGAAAGTTCGGGATGCTTTTTTGATTACAACCTTTAGCTTTGTATGTGGTAATTTGAAAGAAAACTTTTTGTATTGCAATTTTGTATTTTAATTTTATTTCAAATAGTATATATACAATTCTTCCTACTTCATTGGGATTAAAAAAACATTCATATAATAATTATTAAAAAAACACATAATTTTTAATACTTAAAGATTTAATTGAATTAAAAAAATAATTTATATTTTTTTAAAAGAGAATTGAAATTGATTGCATTTTTTGAATTGAGAGGCAATAATTATAAATTTTTATAACTTGAATTTTTTATATTGGTTGTTCGGTGATTTGTAATGTGTTGATCAGCTTATAAAAACTAAGTGTATTGATAAATTCGCTCAAAATTATATTTTTCTTCTTTTAATTGATTTAATAACATTGTATTCACCATTAATATTACCACTTCTTTTAAAATTCTTTTTATTATGAGAATAATTTTTTCTATCGTATTTTTTGACTAGACGTATATTTTTTGTAATATTAGCTACTTAAATTGTTGTTAATTTTGCTAAATATAATAGATCAAAATATCATCTAAATATAAATATATTTATACATACTATTTTTAATAAAAAAATCAATTTAGATGAAAAGTGCTAAAAATTTATTTAAAAGCTAATTATTTGTTATATTTAGGATTTAATTGAAATTTCAGTCACTTTGATGTTCAGGTGATCAATTTACGGTTGATAAGTGAAAATTACATTTGTTGATATGATATTAAAAATAAAGATTCACTATATTTACGTAAAAATAACAATTTTTCTATAATCTGTGAAAATTCACGTAAGTTCAACTGATTAAAAAAAGATATGTTATTAATAGCATTTTTTCAAAAATTTTTTTGTTATCTTTTATCTTTTTAAAACAAATTATCTTTTTTTGCGTGTTATATTTATGTTTTAAAGAAAACTTTATTTTTCTATAATTTTGGTATGCTAGGAAGTCGAAAAGTGATCGGTTTTACTTCCATTTTAAATTGATTTAAAGGTTATTTTATAACACTTAATAAACTTTCTGTCTGTACTTTATCAGTATCACAACATATTTTATAGTGTTTTAAATTAATTTTATGGTTTCAAAACCTTATTCAAAGATTCAAAAAAAATTTAGAACTGATATGCTTTACAAATTTTAATAATTGAAAAGTAAAATTTTTTATATAATTAATACAGCTTCTATTGTTATAGCATTTTTATAACAAAGGCTGCGTGGTAAGCTACAGCATCATTCAATCTTCATAAAAAAATTTGAAATTAAAAAAAGAATTTAAGTTTAATAAAAAGAATTTAGGGTATTTTTTTGTCTTGATAAAATTATATTTGTGTTGTTGAAAAGATTATATATATAAATCTGAAAAAATTTATCTCCATTTATATAAGATTATGCATAGAGAGAATAATTAGATATATAGAAAATGGATGACATTTTTTTAAAATATTAAGAATATCATTATGTATAACTATCAAACAATTGTGATGAATTTGATTAAAGCCAAATAAAAAAGTTACAAAACACAAAATATTGTCCATTATCACAGGTAAACCCGGATCTTTAAAGAGATATCGTATTTATTTGCATCTGAAAGAATTTTTATTCAGTATTTTCATTTCTGTATTCAAGAAGTACAGTTAAGTATTAAATTTTTTAAAATATTCATTGTTAGATTTTATACAATTAATTATATTTATTATAATTTAATCTATATAAATGTGTATATATACACTATAATTTCTCTAATTGTATATTTTTAAACAAACACATTCTTTATTTAATTAAGATATGAAAATATTCCGCTTGATTTTTGTGATTTCTATTATTTTATGTCAATATAATCTTGATAACATTCTTGATATTTTTATTTCATAGTGAGTTTTTCAAATTGTAATAATACGGATTCGAATTTTTTTTACGATTTAATTTGCGTTTTTTTCATTTTGATATATTAAAAAGACTAAATATTATGTTTTTTTTAAAGGTTTAAGCTCTGAAGACAAAAATTTTTTTGATGAATTCAGATAATAAATTTATGCTTATCATTAATGATTAACATACAAAATTAAAAAAAAATATGGTATTATTTAGTTTAAAGGTGTTTATACAACTTTATTATTCCAATATAGTTTTTAGTATTTTTTAGACAAAAAAATCAAATTAAATTTAAAATCTAAAAACATATATATTGATTGTTATTTCATGACCCATTTTGTTTGTAGTTTTTTCAAAAGCAAAAAACATGTAGTAGGTTTAAAAAACAGATGGATGTAAAGTGCTGATGTTAAAACATATTATTTGTAAAATTCATTTTTGCATGATAAACAAATAAGTGATGTTTTATCAGTATAATAAAAACACTTTTCGTTATTTTTTAGAACATTCGTATAAAGTTTATTGTGTATATATGATCATTAATATCTAAATATCTTTAAACTAAGTTTTTTTTTATTTAAGTCTGTGCCGATATGAGATTTGCACATTGTATTTTCTTAAAGCTTACATTCTTAAAAATTCATTAAAGTAATAATTTTATCGTTTTTACTATATAATTAAGATAATATTTGAAAAAACACACGTGTTACTTGTAAAATAAAGCAAAAAATAGTCAAGCCATTTACTATATAGACACAATAATGTGTTTTAAAATTTTTTTAAAAAATATTCTTTGGAAGTTAATTTAACAGAATTTTATATAAATCCTTGTTTTAAAAATTATTTTTTATTAACATTTCTATATAATTCCTTTAAAGCATTTAATCTCATTCGGCAAGTATTATATGAAAAGAAAAAACCCCTATACATTTATATAGCCATGAAAATCCACAAATTATATTTTTTTGTTAGTGCTGTGGGTTTGGTGATTAATTGAATAATAAATGATATTTTACAAATGCATTTTCAATTGCAACTATTCACGTAATTATTTTATATATATTATCACATTTGTATAATATTAATATAACATTTTTTTATTACTACGCCTAGGTTTCACATCAAATTTTTTTATTTTAGAAAGCAGAGTGCGTTTTTAGTTTGAAACTATATTTTATAGCTATTATTTTGGATGAATCCAATAAAAAATAGAATTATTAAAATTAATAAATTTTAATACAACACTTTTGGTAAATAAAATTACCACAAATAAGAGAAATAGCTTGGAACAGGCCAATCAGTAGCGTTAGCAAGCGGCCGATCTACTGATACCCACTTAAGAACTGTTGATCCGCCTTTAAACATAAATATCTCCAAAAAGACCCTCCTTGCTGCATATA
This sequence comes from Edhazardia aedis USNM 41457, assembly GCA_000230595.3. Lineage (NCBI taxonomy): Eukaryota > Fungi > Microsporidia > Culicosporidae > Edhazardia > Edhazardia aedis. Next base: position 40,736 of record AFBI03000076.1, read on the forward strand.
AAAAGGTTCCCATTCGAGCCCTTAAGGTTTATAATGCTAGAGCAAAGGCAAAAGAATACTACGCATTCGAAGAAAGCCCAACGAATAGACATCCCAGGAGAAACAATCCAGGGAGTCAGAGCTTAACGTTAATAAATAAACATTCATCATTGAATAGTCTTTCTTTTTGACTTTATGTTTTATTTTCACGCCGCACCAATTTATCACCAGTGGTGTACGGCAACACTATATATAGATAAAATTTTTCTTTTCTGCGTTTCCGAAATAGTGTTATATTTACTGTATTTTATATATGGAAAATAGGTTTTAACAGTCTTGTTAGTATAAATTATCAATCAAAATGATAGATTTCAATACATCTTGTAAATTTACTAGAAATAAACAGGGAAATTTTGTTGTTACAGTTTGATTTTGATATTCTTTGATGTTTATGACGCTAAACTTGTACATCGACTTACCATAAATTTATGTTATAAACTGTTAAATAAAAATAATGTTTTATTTCAATTCATAGGTTTTTGTAATTTATAGATCGTATAGATAATAATATTCACATGTTTTTTTGATTTTTTGATCATTTTCTTGCTTTTTTAATTTTAATTTGATTCAATAGATTTAATTTTATTAAATTTATTTTTTTATATGCTGTAGTTTAATGCATTTTTTTATTGGCATTCATATATAGTGCTATTTTAAACATAAAGAATATTAAAAAAAAATACAACCTTTGTATATATTTAACGTAAATAGGTCATTTAGAAGTTTTTTCTCTAATTTTTACTGTTCTTCAGTACGCAAAATGACATATGTTCATTATTTTTTTTATGATAACTTTATTTATTTTTTCATATGATAAAAAAAATAGTTTACAAGTCTACTTTAACAAATTGATGCAAAAATTTATTAAAAACATAACTGTTTTCCCGATTATTCCGAAATTTCCATTTTTGTATTGTAAAAAAACCATTAATATAAATTTCACATTTTATGTAATATATGTTTATATTCATTGATTCTAATTTACGATAAAAAGATATATACTAGTTAATTGTTAAGAATTTCAAAAAAAAACAATATTTTAGTATCACACTTGTTGTTTTTTTGTTTTTCTAAAAATATTCTTAAATTTTTTACGAGTTTCAAAAATAATCTTTATATAGAATTCAAAGCATAACTGTTGAAATTTTGTAAATTTTTATACGAATATTTTCAGTTTTTTTAAAGTATTTCTAATGTTTAATGTCTTTTTAGATAATTATATTTTATCAACTAACTAATTACCACAAAAGATCACAAAATGCATGTAATTTTTTAAATTTACAATATAAGGATATAAAATTTTTGACTCTTATAAATTAATAAATCATCCTTTTTTTATTTTCTTGTCAATAACAATTGCAATTATACAATTTAACAAACGCATAAAATTTATGTATTTTATATTGGATTTTTTTTGAATGTAATATATTTCACAATTAAAACTTCTCATTGAATTTTTTGGAAATGATTCTATAGAAAGACATAAATTTTGAAACATAACTTTGAGCAAATGCAGTATTTTTAGCGGATTAGAGTTTTTTTCATGAAAACAGATGTATTGAAGATAAAATTGGATATAAAAAAATACTAATTGATTAATATCGATAAAATGATAACATATTAGTGCGGTTTAATTATAAGAACAAACGAATTATTTTCTTTTTTATTCTATTGATCACTAGAGTTAATTAAATATATTTTTGTACTACATTACGATAAAACTGCAAATCCTTCTTATAATTCATTTCATTAGTAAATATTGTAAAATTTTTGTTATGGTTGCGGTAATTGGATATAGTTTCTTTTTTGTTATAGGAAACAACGATGTTATTATGCAATATATTATTCTTAGCTTCTGTAGTGATCTAATTCTGCAAAAATTTCATAAAGCATCAAGTAAAACTTCAACAAACAAAAATAATATTTTTCCAAAGAAAAACTATATCAATATTAACGCAACATGTAAATATTAAATGATTAATTATATATTTTTCTTTTTATCATCTAACTATAGTAAAAGAGTAAATATCTTTATAATTAAAAAAACAAATTTTATATGAAAACAACTATGTGATGATTGTAGCATAGTTTTAACAACAAAAAAATTGTACTTTATCAAATTCGCTTATATAAAAGCTTTTATTAATAGCTATTATAAAAATTTTAAAGTTCATCTTATGATACCAATTTTAAATGTATCGCATATATTTTCTTTTACATTTATTTCATTTTTTTCTATATTTTCAATTTCTAGATTTTTAAATGGTAAAATCAAAATTTTTATAAAAAACCTTTAATTACGAAAAAACAATATCATTTCCACAATTTTTTGTTCATAAAGGATTAAATAAAATATTGCACTCAAGTTTAAGTCATATATTATAGAAGAATTAATTTATTAATTTATTATTCCTCTTCAATAATATTTAATCGATATTTTCTATCCCTTTAAAGTATTCAAATAAGCATTTTATTTCTTTTATGCCTTATAAAAACAGTTCATAGGTAGTTTTAAGTCATTAAATTGTTTTAATTGTCGTTCTTCGTTTTAAGCCTTTTTAAGACATTTTTTTTTGATACAAAACATGCAATTTGGTTTTTTAGTTGCATTACAAAAACTTAAAGAATTTTCAAATACTGTGCTTATTCTACTTTACCACATTATCATTATTGTGAAGGATAGTGTTAGAAACAATAATGATTGGAAGTATTTAGATGAGGAACGTGTGAAACGGATAAAAACCGCGTGTATGTGCATAATGGATCCAATTATTTATGATTGAGGCAATTTTTACTACAACTACTTAATTCATTTCACTAAAATACCCTTACTTTTTATGAATAAAAATAATTTTTTTCTAAATTCATTACATACCGATCCGGTCAGCAATGATCTTGTGAGTTTTTCCGAGGAATCTGGAAATAACAACAGTCACAATTATATTCTAATTGGTTTTATTTGATCCAGATCTTTTAATAATTTTTTATGTGTAATATATTGATCTTCCAATAATCAAAAACAATATGATTGCCGTACTCGCTGGGTGGCCGAAACCAACGGCACAAATAGTAGGAATATAGAAAGTATGGTAAAGTTTAAGGTTTATTAATGAAGGTGTCGGTTCATTCCTGCGATTACCGTTTTTATATAGGCACGTAGCTTTTGTTTCGCTTGTACTCATTTCTATCTGTGTAAGGGGAACATTTTACTGCTTTTATAGCCCTGGTGGAGGTAATTTTGCGAGGCAATTGTTGGAGGGAAGCTTTTTCTGGAGGGAAGATGCTTAAGTTACCTTCAACACCATAATGTGGTAGATATTTCACCACAATGATGTTCTTTACTTGATAAAATATTTATCATTTTGAAGAATATTATATCTTAGAATAAATAGGTATGCCAATACAATTTTTTTTCATTTTAATTTTCTATAATTGAACTATTCAATGTAATAGTTACTACAGACAATTGTATAAAACATTGAAATATTTAATAACCTAATTTCGTTCATAAGTTCAGCTTAACAAGTATTATAAATGGTGCAAAAATAATGTTTATTATTGTTCATATTTGTTCATTTAAAATAATTTAGTTAGAATAGTATCGAAATTTTTTACTGTTTTGTGTTAATTACACATAATAACTCAAAATTTATCGATACAAAAACTGGTAAATATATTTCACAGATTGAAATTTTTTAAACGTACATTCTACAGTTATATTTATTTTTTTTGTTAAACTGTTATTTCTTTTATAAATATTCCGGATAAACAGTGTGATATTTATCAAAACAAATTTCAAATTTATGTTTTTTTTCATTTTTTTGCTTCTTTTTGGTGAATTGGTAATTTTAATTCTTAATTTTTGAAGACGAAATTTTTTATTACTGTTTAATGAAGAAATTTTTTTTTCTTAAACTAGATCATAGATAATTTCTGAACACTGAAAATGATAAAAACAACAATATTTGATTTTTTTCCTGATAATTACAATTCAATAATTCTTTATATTCCAATTCCAAACATTATTTTTAATTTTCAAAAGTATATATAATTCTTTCACTGCTACTCCAAATTAAATCAAAATTTTCAAATTTTTTCTACTGGATGATCAAATCTAAATTAAATTCAGTTTTACCCTTTCAAAATGGTATTCCAAGCATTTCGACGGCTATTCCAGCAATCAAACTTACAAACATCAAACTTATACAAAAACAGCAAGAATATACTTAGCAACTGTGACATTTCAACAACCGAGAGCGGAATAAAATTCACGTCCGCACGCAACGAGAAAGTTGTGAAATATTGTGAAATATACAAAATACTCAATGCTACGAACAACGAGCTGACGTTCAACTTACGAAACACACCAAGTGATATTTACTTATTTGTCGGTAGTAGCAGTATAAAAAGTATTGTTGACACAATTTTACTAAACTTAAAGCCGAAAGATGTTGTTTTCAGCAGTGACGAAGCGAAGATGTGTGTTTTCAACGTAAAAAAAGGAAAATTTGATATTTTGTCGAAAAATTGCGTTGTTTCGATATTCAGAGAATCTGTAAATGTTGAGCTGAGTGTTTTAGAAGATTTCAGTGAAGATTTTAAATCAACAGAAAGCGACCTCGTTTCTGAAAACACGTACGTAATCAAAGACGATCCGAACTTTAAATCGAAAAACAATTTGATCAGCGGAGAAACTAAAGTAAGCACAAAATTTGTATATCATCTGCGTGTAGATTCAAATGGCGACATTATTTATCACGAGGAAATCAGCGCAAATTTTCAAACCAGAACTGAGCCACAGAACAATACTTTTATTTGGAACACGAATTCTCAGAAATTCCCGTTCACATTTTCGCTTGCATTTAAATCCAGCAGGGATTTTAACAAGTTTGTGACAAGATTCGTAAGTTCTTTTTATACCGAAGACGAGGATGACGAAAAATCGCTGATGAGGAGCCATTTGGTGGAAAAAAACGAGGAAGAGCTGGAAAGCACGGAGGAAGAAGTCAGTGAAGGTGAAATCGACACGAAAAAAAATCCAGTAAACGTTTCTATGGAAAAGAAAATGTCTTTGGACATGCAAAAAAATTAAAAACTCGGAACTCATTAGTGAATCAAAAAAAGAAAAAACAATTGAGAAACTGAATTTGGACAAAAAAGAAAATGAAGAGCGTCTCAGTACGTCTTTTACTAATCTGACTTTAAAAAACGATGAAACACTCATGCAAAGCTCTTTTATTGAAAATTTGCACGAAATAGACGAGAGACCACACAGATTCTCACGAATTTTTGATGCAGACATCTACGATTCGAAAGAAGACCTCAGCCGTCTTTTTGAAAGCGACAGCGATCCCGAACAACAAAACAAAACACTTTCTGTGGGAACAAATAACAATGTGATTGTTAACAAAGGCAAAGACATCAACATCTACACATTAAATTCTAATATAAACGGCACAAAAACAAATTCTCTGCTATATCGAGGGTGTATTTCAACACCAAACGACGTGCAAAAAATTTTACCGCACGATAATTCAATTCTTATTATCGATAAAATTAACCCACAAGCTGTTTCTGCAATAGATCTACAAACAGGAAAAATTTCACAAAAATGGGATTTAAATCTTGATGTAAAAGATTGTTTTTCCGGCACAAAAAATATTGGCAATGAAACTAAGTACGATCCGACAATTATTGGTTTAAACTCTAATACAATATTCAAACTCGATACAAGAATGAAAGACAGTGTTGTAGACAAAAACACATACAAAACAGACACAAAATTTAAAACAGGAATGGCAACAAAAACCGGTGATATGGCAATTTGCAGCGAAAACGGCGAACTTCGGTTATACAGTTTTTCACAAGGAATCCCGAAGCGAGCAAAAAATTTGTTAAAAGGCCACAACGACAAATTGGTCGGCATGGACATAACCGGAAACAAAAAATACGCAATATGTACATACAAAACGTATATTTTGTTTTACCAAGTACAATCAGCATACACGCAAACATTAAGAAAAGAGGATAAAGACAGGGTTCCGAAGAAATTGTGCTTGAAACCCGAACATGTGCCATATATAAACGAGGAAATAAGTTTCACTACTGCTAAGTTCTCAACAGACGAGAATGAAGAGTTCATTGTCGCTAGTACAGGACATTTTGTCATTTCATGGAATTTGTGTGATGTGTTGAGTGATAACCTATATAACTACAGTATTAAGAAGTGTAATGACAAGGTTGTTGCTGACGAGTTTGGATTTAATTGCAGCGACAAGATTGTAGTTGCCTTGAAAGATGATGTCAAGATGGTCGATAAGAATAAGTTAAAGAATGTGGATAATGTTGTTAAGAAAAGATGTGAAGAGTCAAGTGTGCATAGCTCCTATGTATATGATAACGAGCAATAAATGTTTGTCAAGTGTTATATTTACTTAATGTGTTTTTTTACTTTTTTTATTTTTAAAAAAATTTTTGATCAACATTTTTTTGATTAACAATTATTTTTTTTGTAGTTATTTGTTTATTCAATTTTAATTTTTTCAGAATAATTAAACAAAAGGTATTTATTTTAATTGTTTAGAATGTATTAATCTGGTACTATATTTTTCCTTTTACATATTTAACGCTTTACATTTTGCATTCAAAAATATGTGCATCTTTATATTCAATTCACGTATAAAAACTGTATTTTGAGAATGTTTTTTTTGGTTTATAAAAATCGAAATATAAACTATATGATATATTAGAATATATAAAGTTACATATTTTTTTTGTTTTTACTGTTTTAAATTAAAACTATTTTTATATTTACTTTTATATATTCATAATAATATTTCTTTCATTGTATCTGGTAATAAAAACAGATCAATTCTTTAAAATGTTAACAATGATTGTTAATTTTATATCTTTTTACTTATAAAAACTAACCATAATAGCAAAATACGTTTTTTTAAATCAAAAGCTTAAAATATATAGGTAATTGGAAATTTTATGGTCCTTTAAGCTGGATACAATGTAACCGCTTATTTGAAAAAAAACTAAATATTTTGTAAACTTTATATTTTTTAATGTTTAAATAAAATTTAGAATAAGTTAAATATTTTTATTGATAGATATTGCATCATAACTATGATTTTATTGGAAAAAATGTTTCTTTGTTTTTTTTGAGGATCTCAAAATTCAATTTAATAATACACTACATTTCTTTTTTTGATTGAATATTTTTGTTTTTTTATCAATATCTCAATGTGCAAAGAATTTGTCGAACATCTATAGAAAATTGAATTAGCGCCATTTTATATTATTAGTTGCAATAAAGTTGTTAAAATACGCATTAATCATAATTATGATTATTTTAAATTAGAAATCTATTTTTAAACCCTCAAAAAAATGCTTTTGAAAATATCTGAATGATATATACAAACGCCAAGATACATAATATGAATAATTCAACGTAATTTTCAGTTCGCTTCATAAGTTTTTGCGTAGAAACGCACGAACAAAAAGTAAAAATACAAATATTTCAATCATTTGTTCAGTTATACATTAGTTAGTCATATTTAAGTTTGCTATTTTACCATCTAAAATAAGATATTGCCTTATTTAAAGACAACATTTAAATTATCAATATTTGTAATGTAGAAACATAAGTTTAGTAGCCTATTTTTGATTGTTAACTGACTCTTCACTAACAATCTCTTCTAGATACATCCGATTAAATCCTGAATGCTATTTCTCTATTACTTTACCACCTGCACTAGAAAAAAAATGGTATTCCCTTTCACACACACAAACAGCATGATGATAGGGGAAGAATAAAAGAGGGAACTTTTGAATACGGCTACCAGTGAGAATAAGGGCGTATAAAAAGGCATTTATTATTATCTTTCTCTTAACGCAACGATTCACGAAATTGAAATTTCCTGGCTAATACTAAACGGTGACACTTGACATATGGCAATAGAATAAAGCCAAACACTTTTAATCCTATCATCTATATAATTTTCGCCGTATGATTATGTTTTTAGTACGAAGGATATACAATATATCTGCATATTCTTAATTTATCTTTTGGAATATAATACATCTATATCGTGTTTAAAAGTTATTACATACAGGTGTTTTAAATTTAAAAGATGTTATAATGACACTTTATAAGATGTTGTAGTTTGTGATAAATTTAAACCAAACAATATAAACTTTTTAGTCCGATAACACACATTATGAATCAAAAAAGTAAATATTTGTGATATATATGTAAATTTTAAAAAAATCATCTGTGCTTGTAAAAAAAAACCAATAAAACTGTTTCTTCATTTTCTTTAGGTGCACCGGAACTTCCCAACCATATCCTTTTTATTTTTATATTGAAAAAACTAAAAGACCTACAAAATGGTGAAAAACATTTTTAAACACAATTCTGACATAACTGGCGACTGTATACATAGAATTTAACGGCTGACGCATGTCACTGCAATTAATTGCTGTTTTTTTTACATAGATTCGAATAAAAAATTAACATATGTAAGATCAAATTCACATCTCAAACTCTTAAATAAGTCTATATAGAAAGTTTAAACTTCAAAGAAAAATATATTAAATTTTATATTAAGATATCTAAGAGTTCAATTTTTAGAACAAGTTATATTCTTACAACTATGTTTTAGATATGATCTTTCTAGTCCGTGATATTATATTTTTTTAATATCATTTAAACGCTTTGTACATAAAAAAAAATACTAATCTAATAATTTTCAGATACAATGTAGAGAGTAAAATGAAAAAAAAAGAAAATCAAGTTATATAAATATCAAAAATTTGATTACTGGGTGTGATCAAATTAAAAATTCAAATTTATGTACATAATGGTTTTACATACTTAAAAAGACACCAATTAATAACCATTTTTTGATTTCTTTTCCATAATAGAAATTTTTTTGTCTTTCAAAAATATCCCATTTAGATATATTTACGCAACTTTTTACATTTAGAGATAAGATAAATGATTTTGTAATAATTTTAATAAGTGATACTAAGCTATAAGAGAAAATAATTGAGAAATAAAAAAACAAACAACATTTTAATACAAGACATTTTTTCAAAATAAACAACTTCGTTCTCAAAATTTTATAAAAACACTTATTTATAAACAATAAAACATTTTAATGGACAGTTAATTACGGATAATGATAGAGAAGAATGAAAAAACACTAATTGTGAATCTGTGGTAAATCATCAATTGTTTAATATATCTCATCAATCTTTTGCTGAAAAAATTTTTAAATATAAATGATGCTTAATTTGTATAATTTTGAATACTATATTAGGCTTAAAATAGATAATTTAAAAATAAAGATTTTATATTGTAAATTTTAACGTTGATTAATAACAAATTTGACACAGTATTAGAAATAAATCTACTTTCATTTTGATAATCTAAACTTTAAAATTCTATCTATAATTGTTTTTATATGTTCTAATCCTCTTTAGCATGGTATACACAAATCATGCTGTTTTTAAAGAGATTTCTTAAATTTTATTTTTTTATCTCATTATATACTGTTTGATTAATTTAACATGTGGTTAAAATATTATTTTTTAAGTTTTAATGATCAATAAATGTCCAAATTATTTTATTTTTTTGGTGAATGTTAATAAAAAGTTCAATTGGTCGAATAGTATAGTTTAACTAAACATGAAGTTAAATTTTATATGAGATTCACTGTGAACTTTAACAACTAGAAATACAAGATTTTATTATTATAGCTTGAAAACAGTATTGAATACATATAAAAAACTTGGGTTCAAATATAAAAAAATATATTTTATAACCTTTATTTACAATTTGTTCTATTAATCAAAGAGTTTATATAAAACAATTTATACGAATAAAGGATTTATGTCTTCTAATTTTTTTATACAAGCATGAATTTTGATATATTTATCCGTTGGCTTTTTTTAGCAAATTCTTGTGTTGTTTTGAATCAATCATTAATGTATTCTTGTATCTATTTTATTGTGGTAGAAATCTCGCACATCTACATCATATCGGTTATTGTAAATGAATTTCTACAAAAAAGCAAATGAACACAAACAGATACTTACATTTTACTTTTTCCTCGTAATTGTGAATAGAGGAATTTATAATTTTTGAGAATTTATATAAAAAATTTATTTCTGCATCCATACACAAAAAAAGACACTCTTAAACAATTCAGTAATTAAAAGTATATATATGCGAATTTATATGATTTTAAAGCACATGTTTTTCGCTTTCATTCTGTTTTTTTGCACAAAAAAATCAAGCCAGTCCTTGAGTTACGCAAGTTTCTCATTGTTTTTCAGTTATATTTAATTCTAAATCTCATTTAAACCTATTATTTTATTAAAAACACAGAAAAAAATTTTCAAAAAAAACATTTTTTTTAAATACATTGTTTAAACAACAAGTGGATACAATATTTTGTTTCCCTATTAAGAGCACTTTAAATTTTTTTTAGAATGTATAGTAATGTTATATATGATGCAGGAAAAAAAATCTTTTACTTTTGTTATTATGCTTATTCTGCGATTATTGCTTTTATAAGTTTGTTATCTTATAGAACCACAAATAAAATTTCATGCATAATTTTTTTTTAATAATCCAAAGTTAAAGATCATAGGACAAGTTTTACTGCACAAGTTTTCTTTTGAATTTAGTACATAGCGAAGCAAAATTTTTATCTCAGCATTGTATTTTTACGCATAAACCTTTATATAATTTAGATATTTTGTTTCTGTGACATAAAAATATTATATAATTGTATAAAAAATCTTCATAGAAAAATTAATGAATATGTTATATTTGTTTGTTACATGTATTCTGCAGAACAATATGTCAAGATCAAGTATCTTTAATAACCATATTACGTTAGAGCAAACTATTATATAAAAAGCAAAACCTAACTATATGATTATATGTTTTGGGTCTAATCATTTTGGTCCCGGTTTTTTTGTTACTAATGCATTTTAGTAGTTAGAAAATGAATATATGAAATTTTCTTAATATTATATGCATTTAAAAAATTATTTAATTGTTTTTCCAAATATTTATTGTATAATTGAGTGATATGAACAAATTTAATATTTCTTTCCTACGAAACCAAGTTTCGAATGGCATCTTTTTTAATTTGGGTCCTGCACTAAAATTCATACAACCCAAAATACAGCTTTTTCGCTTTAAACTGTAACTTCAGGAATTTTTTTAAAATATAAGATCACAAAATTTATATTGATTAATATTAAAGATTTTTACTCTTTATAAATCACATTTTTGGCTCTTAAATGGCCTTACATCAACATTTAAAAAAAATCAAAATGAAAATGCGCCTAAAAAATTTTAAAAACGCAAAATTGCTATTTTTTAAAATAAAATATTTTTATCTCTAAAAAATACAAATTTGTGGTAAAAACTCGGGATGCGATGGAATTGTGATATAATTAGCTTTCCCATTTCAACTGATCTCTGTCGGCTTTCCGTTTCCAAAGCTCTTCAGCGACCTTTTCGCAATCGAATAGCTATTTATTTTAAATTTAAGATACAGCGGTTAATTTTTCAAAAATATTTATACTAGAATATTTCTTAGAAATATCTGAAATAAATATCATAAATTGAAATTCACTGCAATATATAACGATGCATTCTAGTGGGGCACAACAAAATACAAGACGATAAGCAAAAAGCAGTCTGCTAACATGAAAAAATCAAAACTGTGAATATTTATGCAAAGTTTCAAAATAGTCCATTTCTCAATAAATGATCTTATCATCATATTATATTCATTAAAAATATTAGAAAATACCGCAATTTGCATAACATGTTTCCAACTAAAGCCTGCGCTCTTTTTTTTAATACTTATATAAATGAACATGAATAAATTTGTTTAAAAGTCGTGTAAAAATGTAATTTTTAATTGAGATCATGAAGAACAAAGTTTGTCATAAGAAAAATTTAAAAATGAAAATAATTTCACAATTTTATCAAGGTATATGTTCCCAGTTGATTTGACAAAGCAGATTTGTTTCATATTTCATAGTTATATTTGTAAAACTTCTTAAGCTTTAAAGTGTATAAAGACTTTTTAGTTTGTTGATATTTATTAATCTCATCATAATTTGGATTTTAGAATTATTATAATTAATGAAAAAATTCCATGTTTGTATTTTATCATTTAATTTTTTTACGGAATAAAATATAAACCGAAACATATAAATAAAAATTATCATTATTGAAATGGTATAATTAATATATTACTATTTTTTATACGGGAATCTCGGGAACCTTACCTAGAATGCGATTTCATGTAAGCTTTCTTTTGCAAAGAAAAAATAGTTATATAAAAGAAATTATTTACTTTTAAAGAAAGAAAGTATTTTAAAAAATGATATTTTATGAAGAAAAATCATACCGGTCGAGGTAATATGGAGCGACAACGATAAAAATTCAAAAGCCTATGTATCAAAATCCAACAATCTGCTAAGTACCACAATGCAGAATGCTAGATCGAAAAAATTATTCTAATAAATTCGTAGATTCCAATTTTTTTTATATACTCGTAATGTATTTTTTTTGATTTCCTTATGGAATGTAAAAAAATATATGAAAAAAATTTGATGATATGCTATTTCAATAACAGTTGTGGCGGATTGTAATTTTATCATATAAGTTTTTAAAAGCTTTTATCCATATTAAGACAAATTACAAAAATTAAAAAGACACAATTTTTGTTTATAATAAATTGATGAATGTATAATTGCGTAAATTAACAATTTTTACATATATTAACGGTTTTAAAAAACATTCCAATGCGTTTTAATACACATTAAACTATTTCAAATGTCATTTGATATATTTATTAAAAAAATTAAAAAAACAGTTCATTAAATTTTTTTTGTAATGATTTTCCTCAAACGGCGAGACTTCACGAATATCTTGGTTGTTCGAAGTGTAGTATTTTTGTTTATGCATATAATATGAAATAATAGATACAAATATTTCCAAATATGTTTCAACAGGATAAGAATTTACAATTATTAGCTATTATATTTATTACTAATATTCTTAACACTTCTTTTATTCTACCGTTATCTGATTTCCTCTTTTATTTTAAAATGTTTATATAAATATGTATATTGGTATGGGTTAAAGAAGTATTCTTCTAAATATCTTATCAATCATTCCCTGTTTTCGTAATAAAAGATCTTAGCCTCACAAACCTTGCACTTAAACCGTTTAGGCAGATGATCCTTGTTTTCTCTCACATTTTTCAATAAGAAAAAAGTAAAATATAGCATAAAATTGTTTAGATCTTGATATAATGTAATTTCGGGTAAAAAATTAATCATTCTTGACAATTAAAAATTTATATACGATACTAGCCTAAGTAATTGCGAAAAAAATACTACAGCGACAATACGCACTTCTGTCACTAAAAAAAAGAGGACGAAGAATTATACAATCGCTAAAGCAACCAAACAGATTGTTACAAATAAATTTGGCGTTTCTCGATATACAAAAGACAACCTCTTTGGAGACAGAAAAACGTGGCCACAACAAACCAATCCAAGAAAGGAGTATCTGCCTATTCAAGGAACGGCTGGACTACTCGACAGTAAATAAAATTAATCAATAAAAAAAATAATAATTCCTCCAATTCTTTGCGAATTTTTTATTAAATCAAGTCATGTCTTGTCTTATAACTTTTTTAACTTCCGACCTACTTAAGGTAAATCTAATTAATGAACTATGAAACAAAAAAATAATAATTTTTTAGCTAATACATTTTGAAATGATCGTTGGATGCTACCGCAACGAATTAAGATAATTCATTTCAATATATAAGAAAAGGTGTTTAAAAACATTTAAATTGTAAGAATTGTATAAATATAATTGTTTGTTAAAATTATATTTTTTGCTACAATTTCATTTGTTTTTTTCTTTGATGTTTCTTACGTTGCTGTAATTAACCAATAATAAAAGAATTAATTGAAAGAAAATCTTCGTAGACGTTTTGAGTTCTGCGGAATGAAGATTTAGTGTTTCGTATGTTTTCTAGTTTATTTTGGTATCGTTTAAATTGTGTGATAATTTTTTTTGTAAATTTTTACTTTACAAACAAATGAAACTAAAAATTTAGTAGTTTTAATTAAACCTTGCTATGAAAGATTATTTTTAGAAAATTCAACAAATTTTTGATTTTAAAAAAAAATTTTTTTGAAATGATTTAGAGTATTTATTTTGTATCTTTTTTCTTTATTTACAGATTTCAAAGTTTATCTTTCAAATTTAATCATGTTATACATATTCATACAATATACAGCATTCGCAATAGATATTTCAACCAATTTTATGTTTTCCTTAGATCTAAATGATCCGTAGTTCTTTTTATGAGATCATTGATAAGCAATAATTTTTTGCAAAAATTGTTTTAAAAAGTTTTTTTCATAAAAATAAATAGTTAGGTTTAGAGAAAGGTGTTCCAGTGTAATACCCAGTAATTTTGCTTTTAATTTTTACACTTGAAATTTAAAATGATTTATAGTAACAATTTTAACTTTAAAAAAATCCTAAACTTGGTATTATGTTATAAAAACTACCAATGTCAAAATTATTTTTTTGTTGAATCTAATTTTTTTAAATAATCTTTTTTAAAACAATTTTTCACCCAACATATTCGCTTTCTAGTGCAGCATGATTTTTTTAATTTTTTTTTGAATTTTTAATTTCATTTCGCTTTTGCAGAATGCTTATTATTGCTAAGACATATTAAGCTATAAAATGTATTTTGCTTGATAAATTTTAATTTTCAAGAACTGAAAATTTTATAATTGTTGTTGACCCAACTTATTATTCCCAAATTTGAAATCTTTTAAGCCGTAATTTTGTTCAAACAAAAAAAATGCATATTTCGAAAATTTCCATTTGCTTAAGAATTACAATTATTTTTTAGCTTACTGAATAAAATTGTTGTTAGTAATAATAAGAATGATCAAAATTTTATTTTTTTCCATTTTTTCAGGAACGGCAAAAACTGTCATATTAATTTATTCTCCGTTTTTTAAAAAACAAAAAAAACAAATCTCCTATTTAAATTAATATTATCGAAAACAAAATTAATCTCCTTTAAAAAGAAAGCCCAAGAAGATTAGAATAGAAGAAGAAACAATGAATATTCCCCCAAAGATAATTGAGTCGTGCATTGTGATGTCGTTAATGGTAATTGGCGCTATAGCAACTAGATTAGCAGCAATAAACATCGGTATGCCTATTTCTGCAATCGGGCCAGCAATTTTTGCGTTGATTTCGTTTCCATTTACTTACAAAAAAGATGAAGTTAAGAAAAAGACATTAACGATGGAAAATATATTGTATTCGATTATGCGCTCAATAATTCTCTTTCTCTTTATACATTACACCTTTGAATCGTTGTACATGCACACAGTGTTCGTATATTTTGGGATTTTATCGGGTATTTTAGTTTTCATAGCGATATTTGCTGCGACAATGCAAAAAATACACAAACTTTTTCTTTTTGTTTATACAATCCTCGTTCTTTTAACAACTTACCGAGTCGGAATTTTTGAAGTACACAATATGTTGTTTCCTTACGGCGATATCGAAGCAGACTCCTTTACATACAAACCGATTTTCTTGCTGATTCCCGTATTCACATTTACATTCATAATATGTCTAACAACAGCATTTTCCAAAACTAAGCAGATTATAAGAATACATTTCCTTGATTCTTTGATGCTTTTGATAGGTTGCGTAATTTACTGTGTATTTCAGTTAAGTGAAGTTCGTAACGAAGTTATGACGATCAAAGATCAAGGAAATATCATTTTGTTCAGCTCTGGCCTGTTATGCTTAATATCCTGTTATATTTATTATGTCAGATACAACAAACGAGTCGATCCAACTTCAATGGTTTTCGGGTTCAATGCGGTGATTCTGATAGCACAGGCAGCTTCTTTCCTGCCTTTTATTAAGAATTTTTTCAAACGAACTTTGTTTGAACAGCAAATACATGGGATTTATTGGATAATCATGGTGTTAGAAGCAATTAATCTTGTTTTATGTTGCATATTTTCTATCAATCATATAGATTTCATGGATTCGCTTTCATTTTTCGATTTTGTCGGTGTGTTAAGAGATTACAATGCACCAGTAAGAAACGTTACAATTCCTTTGAGAGCTCGTCGGCGTGGTAGACTACTTGGAGCTACAAATGCTGGTCATAATAATGAAAACAATAATGATAATATTGAGAATCACCAAGAAAATGAGGAAAACGAAGGCTAATCGGAATGAGTATTTAGATTAAATATTTTTCACAATACAAATTTTTTTAAATTATATTTCTGGTGCTATTAAAACGGGCATTTGCAAATAATTTTTTTATATTCATTAAATTACCCCGTAAAAATAAATGCTATATTTATCGGAATTTTCGTTTTGATCGCAAAATACATTCCAATGTAAAAATCATTTGTAAAAAATGATTTTTTTTTCTTTTTTATATTATTATATCACTATCGCTATCAATATTAATATCAAATGATTAATTAATTTTATCATTAATGTTTCTGTAATTTTTTTATATTCTTTATCGTAAAAATTCAAGAGGTTTTGGGATAACGTGGTATTAATATGAACAACCAATCACGCGCAGCAAATAAAAAAAGATTTATACGAAAAAATAAATAATCGTGTTAGTTCAAAACATTTATTTTTAGAAAAAAGTGAGATTCTTGGGAAGTCTTGATACAATGAAATGCATTTTATTAAATCATTTAATATTTTTATTTTATTAATGTGCAATCAAAGCATTAAAATACACTAAAACAAGTTTTTATTGTTGATTTATTTAAGTGTAAAGATTTTTAATTATAAAAAGAATAAATCGACTTTTTTCATATACTAAACATTTTTTGCATAGAGGGATATTTCCATATACATAACACAAAAGAAAATATTTTTATTACTGTGTCAATATGTATATTCACAAATAAACCCGCTTATGAACGTATGATCAATTTGTATGGGTAAATTTTGTTTTTAAATAAGTTCGGATATCGGTATTTAAGCTATTTTCGAATTCCAATATATCATTGATACATATAGCAAGCGATAACAAATATTTTAATGCTGTATCCAACGATCAGCACAGAGTCGTTTTAAATCTTGGAAAGAAACCGGAGAAAGAGGGTGTAGATGCAAAAAGGAACAAATTAATCAAATTGCGACATATTCCTGCAACTATAAAAGACGTTGAGAATGTCCCCCCATGCAATTCTCAGGACAAAAAGACAGACGGCGACACGACACTGGAAGACGATACAAACCCAGTTTTCCGCTTCGGCAATACAATAAAATAAATTCAACACCAAACAAATCGTCTTTATATTCCTTTTATTTAATTTCAAACCATTCGCCCGCAAAATACCGCACTAAGAATAATTTTTAATTTTCTTAAATTTTTTTTGACTATAAGTCAATAAAAACTAAACTTAAACATTAGAAACATTTATCAAGTTATACAATTTATATAGTTGTATCTAAAATTGACCTTTTCACTACGTAATTTGCATTTATGAATAACTTAAAGAAAAAAATGAAAATGTGACGGAATATTAGATTACTCGCACTTAAGTTAAAACTACATTTAAATGCCAGCAAAACTATATTATAAGATTAAAAAAACCAACTCGTAAATAAAAAATAACATTCAAATAACTTTAAAACAATATTATATGTATGATGACTCAATGGACAGCTCATCATTCCATTAAATTAATCAAGTTGAATTTTCGAACAATTTTTCCTTCAAACCTAATTTTTTCTTTTATATTGAATTTAATCTCTCAGTCTACATATAATACTAATCCAAAGCCAACTGAAGTAGAGAGAATCAAGGCCAGAAACCAAAGAGCAGGCATCTCTAAAAAATCTCCATAAGATAAATACTACACATTTGGTAGAGGGAGCCTAGGGCATGAAAATAAGCGCAATGTAAGTGATTTGTATATAAAAATTAAAATAATAATATCAGCCAGATACAAACAAAAATGTATAATAAAGTTATCTGATAGTAAAACGGTTATTTTACTATACGATTTTTATTGATTTAATGTAAAAATATATTCAAATTAGATTTTTGTCTTACACATAAATTCAAAAAACATATTATTTTCTTAGCTTAAAACAATATTTAAACGCTAAAGACAGATTAAAAATCAAAGCATATGCTTTCTTACATATTCCAAAAAAAATTCGTAATTAACACTGTGGTAGAAGAAACTACCACATATTAAATGGAAAATGCGAATATTGAATACCTCAAATTTTAAAATTAAAAGTTTAACTCACAATCAAACATATCATTTCCATATTTACAGTTGCCTTAAAGTGTTGCAATCGTTATTAGTTTTTTTAGATTATTTAGTTCCTAAAGACGCCTACGAGCTAAGTATAATTACAATTAATACTCGGAGGCAGTGAAAAACTACAACAAAAAGAATAGAAGCTAAATTTTTGGAGGGAGCCCGCTGGAGCAACACCAGGCCGATAAATGGTAAACATATAAACAAAACGATTTTTTAGAGAAAAGGTAATGGCGGCGAGAATAGTGTTTTGGGGAACTCGTGTGAAATATGGAAATGTGTTGTTAAAACGTTCTAGTCCTAAGCTTAATAATACAAAAATCTGAAGAAAACAATAAGTGAACAACAATAATTCTAAAATATGTTTATAAATATTATCTATTATTTGTGATTTTTACTTCAGTTATCCTTATTCTTTCGTTCGTTTCTGTTGTTCTTGTTTTGGTCCACTTCCTCTTTTTTTCACCTTTTCCTTTCTGGGATTTTTTCATTTGATTTTTTTAGGTAGTAATGTAAAGTCGTCGATCATTTGCCACATTTGAACCTTTTAGGCAAATGTTCTGACTCGAAATTCACAAAATTATCAGCAATATTAAATTACAACAGTTTTTTACGCCGCTTTAGTTGGTCACCCATAGAGTAAGGTACAAAATACTTGATTAATAATTTTTCTTATATTTTACTATATAGAAGAAACATTATTTGTGCTTTAATAAAATTATAGTATATTTAAATTGGTTTTTTATTTTTTTATCTATAAATATGGTTGTATTTGTTACAGTTAACAAACGTAGCCTTTGACAATTGTAATTACAAAAGAAGTAAATGATTGATTTGCTTATTAAGATAAGAGAATTTAAAGTAAAATTTTTTTTGTTGTAAATTGTAGAATTGTAAATGAAAATAATTATAAATATTAGATACAAATTTTTGTATGAATGATAGTTAAAAAAGATGAAATATTTCTATTTATGATATTTGAAAAAATCTACCAAAATAAACTTTATAAAAACAAAAAATATTCATTTCTTGAAGATTGTCAATACTATATTAAATAAATATGAATATTACGCGATTTCAATTCTATCTATTTTCAAATTATTTATAGTACTTTTGCTTTTTATCCACCAAAAAAACTAGTATTATTACTATGCTTATTTTTGTTATTAAACATTTTATAACATATTTTTCTATCTTTATGCTCATTTTTATTATCATGTTTTTTAAAAACCGAAAAATGACAATTTTACTAACATGACAAACATTTTAATTAATTTTTACTCGAACAATTTGTATTCCTCTAAAAAATAATATGGTCAATTTAATTTTGCTTAAAAAATATTGATATTAAATCTATACTAAAATTCAATAACGTAATTCTATTAAATAAGTTAATATATGATAATAATTTCAACACACATTCAATTTAAAAAATACAGTTTGTTTGCCACGATATGAAAAAAATTACAATACACAACATAGTCATACTGAATTCATTTCCTATATAAAACAAAAAAATTACAATTAATCTTAATTCTCATAAAAAAATTAACTAGAAATATAACATTCTTTAATTTTTTCAATATGAAACCACATTTTTACGTTCTATATTTTGTAATTATGATTTCGAAAAAAATCCATAAAAATAACAAGTTATCTATGCGAAAAATAGATTCTTCTTATAAAAATATTGAGGTTGAAACTTGATTAACATTTTATACTAAAAACAAGAAATGTATTTCAAATCTACATAAAAAACAAATTTTCAAATTCGAATAGTGCATCAAGCATGTTTATACGTGTTTTTAAATATAGAATAAAAAAGAGATATTTACCAATTAAAAATTTCAGATCAATTATATCGTAAGGATAAAATGCATGGTAAAAAGTAATACTTAGTATTGTCCAAATCTTTTTTTTTAATATATATGATTGAAATATATGCATAACTTAATGGTATTTCAATTTATAATAAATTAAATGTGTCAATACAATAATTTTCTATCTATAACTGTCTTGTATTAAACATAGAATACCTTAGATATCGTAATTGTAGAATAAAAACTTGGTTTTTTTAAGTACACACGCTTTGTAGTGTCAGCAATTGTATTCATAGTAAATGTTTAAATGTTTGTCACAAGTGCCAAATATATGTAAAAACTAAAAAATTAAAGCGGTTGGTAATTTGTTTAACAGGTCAATAAAATCAATTATTTATTGTCAGCGAAAAAACACAAAAATAAATCTTAATTAGAGCCATTGAATTTACATTTAATATACCAAATGATAAATAACAAAAATATTTTTTAGGCTTGAAAATACCAATTAAATTCAATTCAAATAAAAAAAAATTATATTAATCTATGTAAATATAAGAAGTAGGGTTATTTTTTTTAAAAAAAATCACAATTGTATGTAAAAATAAGTTAATAATGGTTTATTTTCCCTTTCTAAATTTATATTATACCAATTATACCCTTATATAACTTTTGTATATAATTATTTTTTAGATTTCATTATATACATGTTTCGTGTTTTTTTTTTGTAGAAATTTTTTTTAAAAAAAAACCACGCTTTTTACGATGCTAATTAACAAAAACATTTTAAAATCTACGAAAATATGGACAACTAGAAATCAATTCTATAATATTCAAGAAAGTAGATATTTTCGATTTTATAATAGCATATACGTTTAAGTGCTGTTTATACTAAATTCTTTTTTTTGAAAACATCAAAAAAATATATTTTTATTGTTAATTTATTACTTAAAAAAATTAAAAAGGCTTTTTTATCGAAAGATCAAATTTAATTTAAATAGTTTGTCAAGTATTTTTTTAGCGAAACATTTATTTGTATCAGAATACTCTTGTAAATGATTTGTAATAATATCTAGATGTATATAAAAAACATTTTAAAATGCAAAACAAACTTGACATAAAATTAATTCATAAATTTTATCAAGTCTAAATATATCATATATACAGATGAAAAAGTATAAAAAAAATAGGAAGTTTGTATGATAATTATAAAAGATATAAAAAAAAAGTTATAGAATTTCCGAAAATGTGAAATACCTAGTCGAATTAATGAACATTTTAAAAATTTATTACATTTAGCGCTCTTAAAGCTTAATTTTTTTTCAATATACAGGATCAAAAATCCTTCATTACGGATAAAAAGAACGGCTGCCATATGGAACTTTTAAAGCATTTTTTTGTGTGATTTTATAGTATAATCCGTTCAGTCGGCATAGGCTTTACTAAATTGATTATTTTATTGTTCGCTACATAACAAAAATTTTGATAAAAAATATTAGTTAGTCGAATATTTTCAAAATACAAAAAAAAAGAATCATTAAAGGCTTATAAATAATGAATAATTTATGTTTCACTAAAATCTAAAAAAAACAAAAAAACCACATATAGAACACAGTATATCTTTGAATAAATACAGGTAATTTGATTTGGCAATTCATTTTATGACAATTAAACTTTTTTCTTGAATAAATGAGACATATCCCCGTTTATTCTGCGTAAAATGTTTTTCATTGTAACATTATCAATGTATTAAAATACTAGGACATATAATGGTTTTAAAAAATTCATGAACCAATATAAATTGAATTCGTTCAGAAATACATATACAATAAGTTTGAATGATCATATAACTTATCGATCGATATTTTTTTGTGTCATATCATTATTGGTATTACAGAATATACATACATGTTACTAACCAAAACTTGAAATCATTTAAAATTAAAATTAATTGCATTATAATTACGTGCCAAAAAGCTTATAATTTTAATAGTTTTAGCTGTTATTATTATTATTATTATATCATATTTTCGTTACCATTGCTTTCCTCAGTTAGAAATCATCCTGAATTATGGGTAATGTTTTACAATTGAAATCTCTTCGAATTGATGATAGGAAAACATATTTACATATAAAATGCATCTCCAGCAGCAAATACGTCTTATATTGGCAAAGGTATCTTTGAAACATAACAATCTTCAATATACCTTTAAAAAAATATGCAGAAATAAACAGTTCTTGTCAATTTAAACAAAGTGATTTAAATTTATTTCACTGCTAAATTTCTCATTGAACTATAATTAAAAAAATCGCTAAAGACTCATAGAATAATTGATTACTGGATGATATGAACTATAAAAGTATTACAGGAAAAAAAAATCCAACCTTAATTTCTTTTTCTATTGCAAAAATAGTCTTAGTTGAATAAATTTGATTTATAGTTCGCTTTGTTATTTTAAACAGTGCTTCAATGTAAAATATATACAAATGTGATTTACACTTTCCAAAATATGAAAAAAAATGTTTTCATTGATTGTATAGATACAATTTTGTTATCACTATAATTTATAAAATTTATAAAGTGTTTACAAAATTATACAACAGAAATTGTTATAAAATGCAAGTGCCAAAATACTAAGTAAAGTAATATTTTATTCAAAAAAATATTTGAAGAAAATATTAAGAAGATTGTATAGTGTTAGATTGAAGATCTATCTATATATTAATATATGTATTAATACATCATATGCTGTCTGAGTAGATTTTCAATATATTTAAAATTAAATGTACGCTTCATTTTACATAAATAATATAAAATAATTTTCTCTAAAATTAATATAATTTGCATGTATACATACATTTTTTTCATTTTTTTATGAGAGAAGCAGTTTTTTAAGAGCGAAAATGATAAAGATTAAGAAAAAGAATATAAATAACACTTTCAGAAGTAAAAAAATAAATTTCGATAAAAAAACAAAAAATTAAAAAAATATTATAATTTATGCTATTTACATTTTTTTCTTATTATTTTTTTTTGCTTGGAATGCTTTTATTTAGTCCTTAAAATTTTAATAAGAAATTTTAGCGTTTAGGTACTGTTTCTAATA
The DNA here is from genome assembly GCA_000230595.3 of Edhazardia aedis USNM 41457. NCBI lineage: Eukaryota > Fungi > Microsporidia > Culicosporidae > Edhazardia > Edhazardia aedis. Next base: position 64,122 of record AFBI03000076.1, read on the forward strand.
AAAAAATTTACTTTGAAATTCATAAAATGGAATAAAACACATTATAAATATTTTATTCTACAAAATGTGTTTTTTTACTATATTCAAAAAAAATACATTTATTACATACAAAAAAAGTGTATGTTGTAAAGATAGAAAAGCTATCTTAGAAGTTGTAAATTTTTCGAAGCTTACCAAAATAAATAAAATAATAAACCTTTTTTCCTAAAAAAAATTGCACTGTGAAATTAAACACATATATCCATAAAAAAATAGAAAATTGTCTATTTATACGTTAACTTATGTAGTTTAAGTATATAAAAAATAAAAGAAGTTTTTATTTTTTATAAAATATTTTTATTTCATATGATATATGCAAAATTATGTTTTTTGTTATATAAAGTGATTATATTCTGGTATTTTAAACCTTATCAAATTTTATTATGTTAACTAAAATAATTTATTTAAGCCTTATCAATAATTTCTGCGATAAGTTCTTCTACTTCTTTCGATTTATAAAATTTTTATGCACAATAATTAATATTTTTTCTATGGAATACAATCTTACAAATAAATTATTGAAGAATAGCTAGACACACAATAATTAAAAATATGATCATCTTTTTTCAATGCTTTTTCTGTTTATTATTTTTATTTATTGATGAAAAACTAGATTGAATCTACATGATTTATATAATATTTATTTTCGATTTTTATGCGATACAGTATATTGAAACTTTTATTGAGCTCAAGCCTAATGTATTACAAAAATAAAAGTGTAACCATTTTATACATTCGTCTTTAACATTTTTATTAAGTTTTTATAATTTAGGGTTTTTACCAAATTTTTTTTTTTGCATACGTTCGAAATTACTAAATATAAATAGCAAAATACCTTGGCATAGTAGTCTTGCATGCAGATCTAAGCACATGAAAAGAATGCTAAAATAAAAAAATTTGAAAAAAAATGTAATTATAAGCAAAACTAAAGTCATAAAAACATACTAGCATTGTTTCAATTGTAATTTAAAATAAAAACTACCAAAAAATCATAACAAAAGCAATTTTTTTAAAAAAATTATAATTGTTTTTACCAATACATTACTTATGTTATTTTAGATTCTTTGTGTGTTTATAAAATTTTATAAAATGTTAATTTTGTGAAAAAATTCCTTTCTTTAAGAATTGTTTTTAATAATAGAAAGATTTTAAAATCAACTAATAATTTTTCTGTGAAGACTCTTAAGTTTGTATATCATCATATTCCTTTTTGCAATCGAAACTGTTTAAAGCAATATAAAACTAAAAAATAGTTTTACAAAAAAAGATTTATCGTAACAATGTATAACTTTGTGATTATTTTAAATACAAATAATATTTCATAATACGATAAAAAAATATTGAAAAAAGTTGGTATTTCCATTTAATATTCTTCAGTATACATGTTCATCACATATTTTTAAGTACAATTATGTTTTTTTACACTGTCAAACAACAAAAATTGCTTTACAATTTACTAAAGAAATTTTTTTTATTGCCTATTTCTTTTATTGCATGAAAGCATAAAAATAACTCTAATTTTGTCATTTTCAAAGTTTTAACTGAAAAAATACATAAAAAAGGACATACAAACATAATATATATTTATATACATACAAAATTGATATTAAAAATTCTGTCATATAGAAAATAGCAGATTCTTTGAGACTTACAATAATTTTTATTCAAACATATGACGAAAAATTCTTAAAATATAATTTAGGTCTATAAACCCAAAAATATCGATTTTAATATAGATGTACAACAAAAAATACTGTAATAATTCAAAGATATTTGTGAGTATATAAATTTTCTTGTTGTGCTATACTTTATTACTCAAAAACCTTTCTTGACTTTTATATAGGATGTATCTTTTTAAAATTTCACAATAATAATATAAAAAATATATTACTAAAGCAGCCTTGAATTAATATTTTGTTCTTCAAAATGTACATATTTTTTTAAAGAAAAATAAAAATGTATAAATTTATCGCAAATAAAGTATAACTACACACTCTTTATATGACTTAAAGTTCATTGTGTACTTTTTATTACATTTATTGCAGCGAAAACAATAAAAAGAACACTTATTACTTAGACAATATACACATTATCTACATAGTCATGATCTCAAATAAAACTATTTAAATTTTTTATTTTTTTGTATGAATTATTGCCTTTTAGAAAAATTAATTCTATATTTTAATATTTGATCACAGCTTCTTACAAAAATCTGCTTGATTTTACCAAAAAAATAATTGAAACGAACATTTTAATGAAGATACTCTTATGCGATTACTATATGCAGATATTTGCATGCAAAACCGAATTTAAATTTTATAGTAAAAACGTATTTTTGTATGATAAAACTAAATGTAATTTTTATCAAATTTACGGAAAACAAAAATATAATACATGTTATTATTTAAATTTTTGCTGAAAAGGATTTTTTTCTTTATAGAAACATATAAACACATAACGAATTTTTCAAATTTTCTAAATTTGAACTTTTTATACATTTAAAATGTAAAGATATATTCAAATATTATTTGAAAAAATTATAAGAATAATATACCGTGATTAGATAATACCATGCAATAAAAAATATAACTGAAGCGTATATAACATAAATAAAAATTACAAGCAACTATATTATAAATTTATCAAAAAAAATTCGAGTCACCCATTAAAATTTTAGCAAAAATATTACACCTGAAATTTTTTTAAAACGTAAAACAAGTATATTTTTATATTTTAGTAAATAAAAAAATAAAAAAAATTTCTGCGATGCACTTTATTGTGTGATTTTAACTCTCAAGATTGCAGATTTTTATTTCAAAACATAAAAATGCTAGACTAACACGTTCTGACAATAAAAAATACATTTTTTTTGAGTATTTTGTATAATACTTCTAAAATATTATTGCAGAATATTGCAAAACATTAAAAAAATTATAAATGAAATGTAATCAAACTCGCAAATTACTAAACGAATTGAATTTTTAAAACAATTTTTTATCTTTATTTATCACAAATCCATTATATTCATTCTAAATTTTGCTCTAAAGACATGTTTCCTTCGTCATTTAGCACGGTTTTTATTCTATATATAGCAAGTCTTTAGTTTTATTATAAAAGATTTGAAAGGTTTAAACGTTCCTTAAATTTTATAATCCTATGAATTCTCAACATTTATGCTGTTCCTTTGAAAAATGTCTATAAATTCTTTTTTGTATAATAAATTTTAATTTATATTGTCAAAAAACGCAAATCTTAGTAAATCTTTCTTAAAAAATATAATTAAAATCTTTTTTTTATTGATTATACAATTTTATATTCTAAAAATATTTATTTGTTTTTTCTACACACAAAAAGGCAAAAAAATATCACTCAAAGATAGCTAAATTAGTGCAATAATCCACAAAAATAATGATTTTCTTGCATTATTGAATATTGAAATTCTCAAAACCCCTTTTGATTATATGAAATTTTCACTTAACGCCGATGTTTTTCCTTAACTGCTTTTTGAAAGTGAAAGTTAAAAGTATGCGATTTTTTCCTAATTTTTATGCTATAGAAATAAAGGTATTATAGCGTTTTTTTTGCGACTTTGTCAATCAATTTTTATATTTTTAATGTATTAGATTTTTGCGTGCTATATTTTAAAATTAAACTCATACAAGAGGAGAGAATACAAAAAACATATCAAAGTTGACATGAAATAAAAATTTTAGTATTTTTACGTTTTATACAATTAAAAATTGCACTAAAAAAGCATATATTTTTTAATGTTATTTGTAAATTTTCTTTTTTTGTTAATTGTGGGATACAACGACGTTGGAAATAGTGTTTTATAGTGGTAACTGTTTTCTCATTTTGATTGATCTTCTGAAATCTCCTCATCTTGAAAAATTAAGAAAAATAATGTTTTTGACATTTCTTTATTTTATTGGTGTAATTTGACCTTATTCACATTTGATCATTTTTTGATCAAAATTTATCTTCATTTGTGATTTTTATAGGTCTTTTTTGTCGATAAAGAAGGCAATGAGCATTTGTGAATTTTTGGTGTTTTTTGATCAAAATGTGATTGGTTCATTTTGATCAAGAATTGGCTTAAATAAGCCAAAGTAAATAAATGTATCGAGAAAAAATGTCTTTTATTTTTTATACAACATCAGATAACAATGATAAATCGGGAAGGCCAAGAGGCCGACCCAGAAATTCCAACCATAACTATAGACAATTTTTTTGCGCATCTAATCACTCCAAAAAAACAGGCGAATAGAAATTTGAAGCAAGATTTAGCTGAAACAGCCCAAAAATTTGGATTAAGATCGTTCAAAATATTCCAATTCTAGATAAGAAACTTATAAGTGCTATTTTTTTTTCACAGAAAAATGTTTAATCAGGATAAAGTTTCTTAATTTTCTTTTTCGAGACGAAAAAAAATTAATTGAACTTATAATAAATTTTTATTCATTAAAAAAGTATGCAATATATTTTTTTGAAAAATTTCTTTTTTATCTACTAAGCGAATAAAAAAATCATAGCTAATTTTTATAAAAAAACAAATATGTCCTCTTTCTAATATAAAAAAACGTATTAAAAAGCTTATTTTTATGTTTTGTATGCTTAAAAAAAATTATATTTTTTCACATTTAACACATGGTTTAAATTATCTCTATTCAATAAAAAAACGCATAATACAACTACACTTTTACAATATTTACAGTAAGAATTGAAAAAATTACATGGAATAAAATTTTTGAAAAAACCAAAAATAAATACATAAAAAACATAGTAATATGATCTAAATTCTAGAATTTATAACATATCTCTATGTTATGCATTATTATAAATGTATGCAAATATAGACATCTAAAAAATCAACTTGATCCACCTGAAATGTTTTTAGCACAATTTTAAACTGTAATCTATATTTGAAAATATGTTTTAATAATATTTTAACATATATTGATTCCCGATATATACATATATTAACCTATACTATGATAAAACATCGAAAGAAAACCATACTGATCCAATACTTTTTAAAATTGCATTAAGATGATATAGTAAATTAAAATTAATATTTTTTTATTTTACTAAATTAAGAAGATTGAAAATATAAATGGGAATCAGTAAATGTCATAATAAGACAACAAAAATTTAACATAAAAAACTTTCACTTTGGTAACTTAAATTATACCATACGCAAAAAATTACTCTTACAGTTTATTAAAATTGCGAAAATAATAATTGCGGAAACATACTATGGTGAAGTTCGCAACCGATATTATAGACGTAATTGTATAAAAACGAAAGGTAAAAAGTTTACTCATAAAAGATTAAGATTAGTAGGTTTTTTATTGTTAATAGCCTCCAAACGTTTCTCTAAACATTATCTGAATATTTTTTTGTAAGGTTGTTTAGAAATTAGATATATAGGGAATTTTTTTTATAAAGAAAAAATAAATAAATCAAATAACATAAAATACTCTTAAACTAACAATTAGAACTGTTTTTATACGATATACATAAAAATGATCTTACATATTGCAGAATCTTTATACTTATCATGCTAAAATTATTCATATATAAAAAAACTATCAACCTAATTAAAATATAGCTTTACGTTATTTTTAAGAAAATATAAAACATGAGAAGCACTTTTTATATAAAATTTTAAGCCATAAAAATATAGATCAGTAACACTGTAATAAATATAAGGTCAAAATATCGTTAAAACATTGAAAAGGATGTGAAATAGCTTAAAAACGTGTGAATTATTGGTAGTGTCTTATTATGTTAAAATCTCAATATCATAATGCACATGTGAGTTATATCACTGCAAAATAGAGAGGTTAAAATATGTAATTTTTTGCAATCATCCAGACTGGCCAATTAACTTGTGTATGAAAAATATCGAAATAAAAAAATGATTTAAAAGATTACTTTTATAAAACTAGCAGAATTTATTCTGTAGAGAAGAAACAATGATGATAAACACTAAGAACGGCAAGGTAACAAGTAATTGGAAACAAAGAAATAAATAATATTTTGCAATATTTCTCTTTATAATATTTACTTTTTTTAAAAAATTATTATACGAATCCAGTAAATACTCTTTTAAATTATAAAAAATAAAAAGATTATATATTTATCATTCATCCAGGAAGTATAAAAAATGTATAAAAAACATTTCTTTCACTGTTTTGTTTATTTCTTAGACTCCCATAAATAAAAAAACACACAAAGAAATTTTTGCCTTTAGAAATATTTTAAAGATCTTTAAAAAATAGTTTGTGAATCATGACACAAACTTTTATTTAGATTTTGTTACATTTGATAACAAAAAAAATTACCTGGTTTAATTTTTTTTGTTTGCTGTTTATGTGACAAAAGAGATTTATGTTATGAGAATATACTTTTTTCTGTACTAAAATTCTTCAATTGTTAATCCCTAGCTTCGAAGTTACATCAAACAGGTCAATGATATAAATTTCTGTGATTTTATTACTTTATACAGTTTAAAAAATATGACAATGTTCGATCAATGTTTTTTGGTTTCTCGGAATCATCCTAACTTGTTTAATTAGTAATAAAATATTCTCACTTAGAAGTTTTACACATTTTCATTTTATATGTTACTATTTAATAAAAATTTAATAGAATTTAAACACTCATAAATATATGATGTTGAAAAAACAAAATCCAAAAATCCATGAAAATTTCAGATTCTATAACTAGGTTACTTTTTTCGCCCGGTAAATTAGAAGCGTTTTTTAAAAAAAAATTGCTAACAGAATATCATAACTTATCTGATCGCTAACAAAAATTTTAATGAAGAAAATCAAACATATCAACAATTTTGTAAATAAACAAAAGAATGATTACGAGGAAAAAATATACATGTGTTAGAAGAGGAGAGCAGCAAAGCATGCTAAAAATACCATTATACACATTAAATAGTCATATAGAATCCTTGTCACTGACAAACTAAAAATCCAAATTCGCATATTTCGAAGAAGCACATATTACAATAGAATTAAATCATATAAAGATACATTTTAAACAGCATTTTCATGAAATTATTTCATTTTTTATAGTTTTATTACTTACATCAAGATCAAATGTGCTATTACGATAAAATCAATTAATGCTCATTTAATGTCTATTTAAATAAACAATACGCTTTTAATCAGAAGCAGGAGCTTTATTCTAGTTAGGAAATATGATTTTATAAAAGAAAATTTTTTTTAACAAATCAAATACAATTTATTTATTCTTTACAAAAAAAAATATTTCCCTTTGTGCTAAAACCACAAAAGCACAAGCGAATATCAAAAATACAAGTTTCTAGGTTATACAAAGACATAAATGACAACCAGTACAGCGGATATTAATTTAGTATATTAAATCCGTTATAACATTCAATTTGTTTCTTTAAGTACATGTAATGCCGATTAAAAGATCAGAAAATTTCCTTCATGCCATTGAAATCTAAAACTAATGTAATTTTTTGTTCTTTTAGTAATAATTATATCTTTAATAGATATTAAAATTCTCATATACAAATATTTCAGCAAAAATAGTTGTATAACCTGATTCAACAATTTATTAAATAAATGTAAAGCAATATCAAGTGAAATGATCATTTCAATAGGCACAGAGGATATTTTTTTAAAAATATAGCATATAGAAAAATGATAAAAACGTATAAAAACATGAAAATTGATTTTCAAAAATTTCTATTTAGATAACTAACTAAATTATTCTCTCAAAAGCGCAACATAGAGGATGATTTGAACGATTGGCTATACATACTCTTTCAATCATATTTTTGTACACAACATATTTTTTTCCATTTACAGAAACACTATTAATATAACTTACACGTTTTAAAGTTTCTGGATCATTTTCAATCTCTGCAAAATCATTTTTCAACATTAATATATCAGAATCATCGAGAATTTGTGCAAAAAGATGCAGATTAAAAAAAATTTTCAAATCAGAACGAGATAATAGTCTATTTCTTTTGCACTTTTTTTCTAAATTGTTGTCATAAAAGTCTATCATAAAATGTGAGAAGTTGTTTTCAAATCTTAACATAAGTTGGTACAAAAGACCAAGTGAATTCTCATTGTTTTCTATTAATAGATATCTGATAGACGCTAGTTTGTGATCAATGAAATTATAATAATTGTTTTCAAGATTATATGGTTCTTCATGTGTCTGATTTAATTTTAAATATCGAACAGAATCAATTATGAAATGAATAAAATCGTGAATTGCACATAAATCCTGATGTGTATAGCCGTTTTCAGATTTTATATATTGATCCATATCACTATTATATTCTTCATTTGTACTTAAATCATTATGTGAAATGACATCTAGCAATTCTGTCACAATATTGCACAATTTAGCATAATTATTTGACTTTTCCTCTATAAAATCATTTAAGTATTTCATAGTGCTTTCAAAATTAGTTAAACCAAGAGCTATTTTCACTTTTTCTGTTTCAGCTTTGTTAAAAAGTTTTTCAACGTCGAATTTTTCGATTTTAGCATCTGTACATATTGTTTTCAATCCATATAAAAATAATCGATAATTAGGATCTGCCTTTGCAATCAAAAATAAAATTCTAGCACTGGGTATTTTTGTTTGCTCATCTAAAGACCTTTCTAGTGGTTTTTCTGTTTTGTTTCCTTCAAAAGCTATAATAGATGCATCAACATCGCTATTGTTAGGATTATTAGAGGTAATGTCTTTCTCTTTTGTGGTCGGATTATCATCAAACCGAAGTGAAGAGTATAACAAAACAGGTTTTTTATCAATCAAAACAGTCATCAAAGCAAATTCAAGTGACTCTTTGTAGCATTTTTTTAATGCGAATCTTTTTATATGGCTACTACTTAATGATAAAAGAATATGATTATCATTTAAGCACATAGCAAAGTTAAAATCACTAATTATTTGTATGATTTTAGAATAAATTACATTGCATTGAGTTAAAGTGTATCTGCTTAAATCAATCGCATTGTATTTTCTTATCCACTGGTCAAGTTCGTTCCAAAAATCGGTGTAAACATGAATTTTTTGCTTTAAGTTTTCTCCAACGGTAGTATTATGTATAAATATACTTGGAGGATTTAAGTCTTTTTCTACTTCGATCGTGTGATTTTTTTGATTTTCTGGTATATAAAATTCTCTTTCATCATCATTTCGGATCTTGTATTTATATCCTTCAAAATTCGATATTCGATTGAAAATAGGCAAAAATTGAAAATCCTTTGTCGTTTGCAAAAAATTGTCAAAACTTCTAGCAAATCTTTCAATATCTTCCATAGAATCGTTATTCAAAATAACAGAACTACTATTTAGGTTATTAAACATTTCTTGAATCACATCCAAAGATACTAATTTACTGATTGTTTCACTATGAATATGATTATCACCCAATAATAATTGATTGTAGAATCTTTTGAAAACTGATTTTTTGCGGAAAGTTCTTTCGTCTATAACAGCTCGAATTTTATTCAATATGCCATTGTACTGATTTTTTTGCTCATCTATAAAACTACCATTAGTTTTAAGAAATAAACATGATGGTTTTGATTTTTCAGCTTGATCATTTAACAAAAACAAATCAATCAGCATATTCATATCATGAACTATGCGTTCGTTGTTGTATTGAACACTTGAGTCGTTATAATTAAATAGATTCTGATTATCTGCAATCACATTTTTATTTACATCTTTGTTATTTTGAGCTGTAATGTTTGTAAATTTTTCTAAAATGGCGCCATCTAAAGTTTTTGATAGTTTTTTGGCATCAAAATTGACAGTTTCATCTGAATTTTGGGGGAAAACCGATTTTGAAAAATTCCTAACAGTGTGTTCACCATTGTTATCGTTATTATAATTATCAAAAAACATTTCAGATGTGCCATTTATTGAACTAACAGTAATATCAACTCTATCGAATACGTTTTTATATTTAATTTCTATATTTTCGGGACGAGTTAATATAGACGGAAAATTTTTTAACATAGCTGGCATTGTGGATTCATTATTTACTGTTATATTATAATTAGTTTGTTTCGTTATTGAATTCCCAGAAGAACATTTCAACAAAAAAATTAATGAAAAAGCTATCCACAATACAATTCCAATAAGTGATTTGAATCCGGCTTTCATTTTTTATCTAAAAATTCTTTAGACAATAAATAGCGAAATACTAATAAATACTTAAAAGGAAACTTTAAAAATTGAAAGATGTTTTTGGTCACATATAGTAAAAAGCAGAATGTGATTTCATTTATTTTTTCAAAAAAGCATAATGCAAAATACATTCCTTAATTGTTCAAAATACTCATATAAACCATTTTTTTCTGTTCTTATTGCTATAAATAGACAGATACCGCAAATAGACCTTTTTGCTCATCGACACTATCACAAATTGTTTTATTGTTTCATATCAAAGACTTGATAAAAAAATTCAATATTCAGGTAACAAAATATTGCTAATCGATCAACCAAATCATTTAAAATAAAAAAGCATGCGTTTATATAATGTGAAATAGCTTTTAAGTCTAATTTTTAATTTGGTTTTTTGAGCAACGAACATTTTAAAGACTTTCGTACAAAAAATTTTTTAGGCGGGTTGTTTTTTTTCCAGCAACGATATTATCAAAAAGGATTTATATAGGTAGCAATAGGGACGAATTTACAAACCTTAAAATTGTCAAGCACTTTCAAAAAAACACTTTAAAAATTTCATAAATTTATAGTGCTTCATTTTTTAGTAGCATATTAAAAGACAAGAGAATATTTACTGGTCTTAATATATTGAAACTAATAATTTAATCGGGTTTCTTTGTTGCTATAATATAATACATGAATTTTCTCCCTTACCATGTTCGGGAAAAAAATTACTTTACGCATTATATATTGCTAAACGATAAAAAATTTATCATATATGTATTGAACAAAGTTCATAATAATATTAAATACAATTTTCCAAATTAAAAGAAAAGTAAATTAAAAATACAATAAAATTATCTTGCTTTACATTCTTTTAAGTTATAATATGTTCATAAAAAACCAATATTACCGTAAACACTTTTTTTTCTTCTAAATCATTGAAAACATAAATTTTTAAACAACAAAAAAGGTTTAAATATAAGATTTAGATAATATAATGATTTTTGGTTGCATTTGTATAATAAAACCATTAAATATGTCAGAAAAAAACAAAAAGATCTTATTTTTAGCGCAGAAAAAAATGCACTGTTATTAATTCAAAACGCCAAAAATGTTTATCTTAAAAAATTGTCCTTATAATAAATTTGAAGGTACACGAGTATAAAAATTAATGTTTTGATTCATTAAATATACAAAACCGAGAAAACAAAAGGTATCCCACTGAAAATAAAATTAAATTCGTGATCAAGACTGTAATATAAATACCAAATATTGTTTAATAAATATAATTACTTGATATGGATGTTGAAATCTTTAGTGTAGAACGTTATCATTTATTATTTAATATTGAATATCTTGTGTGAATAGTAATTTAAAATTAAAAAAAAGAAATAAATTAATGTTAGAATTACTTTTAGTGATTTTTTTAGAGATAAGAGAGATCACTAAAAACTATTAAAAATAAAAAATGAAAGATAAAAGGATAAATATAAATAGTTTTTGTATAATTAATAGTAAAAGATATAGTGATTATAATTGTAGAAATATTAGTTGTGGTAGTAGTGATAGTAGTAACAATGACAATAATTATTTACATAATTTCAATAAAAGTTTTAATAAAACATATTTTAATACATAAGATAGAGTTTTTTTGTTTTTTTTATAAAATTTTTATATTTCTTCATTATAGGTTAATAATCAGACAAAACTTTAATACTTAACATTATGAAATTTAAATGCGTTCTATTTGGTATATGATGTGGTGAATTTGAAGATATAAATAACACTGCATTTTTTATTGAAGTTTATTTTAATAATATATTTAATCTATGCGAATATATATATTCAATTTTCATTTTCTGAATTGAAGAATTCATTATCAAAAAGCGGTTAGGTAAAAATTTATAAATAAATTCAATTTCATAAGTTATTCGAAATTTTATATTTGTGTAAAGTATATATGCTATATATATCATTTATAACGAATAAATATATCCTATACTCATTTTAAAAAACAAAAAAATAGTCAAAATGATTAATTTTTTATATGAAATACATAAATAAAAAAAATTGATTCATATATATAAGTTTTTATATTTTAAGTGGTACTCTGTCCGTAACCTACCGATAAAAAAAGAAAAAAATACTTTAAACCAATAGTTGTAATATCTATTTTAGTTATATGCAAAATTCATGCATTATAATCTAGTTATTGATTAAATGAATTATAATAAAATAAATAGAAAAACACTAAGAACTAGTAGACCATATTGAAAAATCTTTTTTTTTATCATGATTACAAAAAGAAATATATTATATTAGAGTTTCGTTAGTTTATACATCTCCCATGAATATTTATTTTTATAGTGAGCTATATATTACTTAAATTTATATATTTTTTTTATTAAGGAAAGTTTTACTAAAAAACCTTTTTTCTTAGAATAAAAAAAATATTTGTCTTTAATTGGTTGATATTATGGTTTTTTTTTGTATGCATTTCATGATTAAAAACACATTACAAAATTTTGATAATTTAGGCCAAACGAAAACATTTAGGATCTTTTGAAGAACCTATTAATAACTCTCGTACTGACTATCAATACATTTAAATATTTCTTAAAAGTTTTATAACATACATTTTTTAATTTATATAATATGCATCTTAAACCTATTTATGCAAAATGTACCAGAATTTTGTTATTTTATGCTTTCTACCTAAAATCTATAACATTTTGATGCATTATTTATAAAATATCAAAATAAAATTATTATTTTTTTTCATTTTTTTGTAGTTGTTTACGATGTATATCATACAGAAAAAATGTTAATTTACATTTCTACATCAAAAAAAAACTTTTTTTTATATTTTTGCCGTATACTATCATACTATATTTTGAACTTTATGTTAGAGTATGTTAGAAGTTAATAAATAAAGGTTCTCATACAAAAGATTACAAACCAAATAATGTATAATTTTTTCAGTATCGCAAAGATAACACAATAAAATCATTTATGTTAGGAAAATGCGAAATATATAAAAAAGCTTTAGATGCAAAGAAAGATTAAGACAATTTTCGAATGTGCAAAATTTATCTTATATAGTAATGATATTCATAAAATCTCTTTTGATTAGTAGTATAATTTAAAAACACGATACTGAACATAGATAATCTAATCGCAATAACAACGGTAAAAAATTAAGTGCAATCTTATTTACCATAATTGTTATATAGAACTTTGTGGATCATATCAGATGGCTTCTTATTATATTCAATTTTTTCTCAATATAATTTAAAGCCATAGTTATCGAAAATAAATATATATAAATTTTTGACGCAATATATAAAAGGATTAGTTGCATCAAATAATTTTAGCTATAGAGTAGTACGTTGATATATTTGCTAACTCACTCGATACGAACCGTACTAGGTGTGAAAATAATATGGATTATTTAATATTAGAAATTTTCAAGAGTCCATTTATTTTTTACATATCGAAGCCAGAAACTAAATATTTATTTTTTTTAACTTTTGTTTACAATGTTTTGAGCCTAGCTTATGATTGAATTTTTCACTTTGATTTTTAATTCATAAATATTGTGTGGGAAACGGACATTTTCATAGAAAAATTAGCATTCCGCAAAAGGAAGAGAAATTAGAATAGATAAATATTTATATAAAAATAAAACGAGGATTGTATTTCTAAATAAAAAAACCCTAATAAAAATAAAGTATTAATGAAAAAAATAGCACAAGGATGTCAGAACCATCAAAAAAATTATTATTTTGCATATTTTAATGTTATAACCATCAAAATATAGCTACATGAATTATCTGTAAATTCTTTTAGTTCCTTCTTTCAAAAATAAATTTTAAAATTGTATGAGATATTGTATTTGAATTTCTTAACTTTATATACTATAAAAATATCATTATTACTATTAATTCATTTGAAAGCTGATTTACTGGCGTTTATCAACAGAATAAATAGAAAAGCCAAATATATAAATTGTAAAATGTGCATGGAAGACTGTAAGAATTATTGTCAAAGGATCACATTCGTATTGACAATTTATTCTATTTTCGTACGTTTTTGTGCACTTAAGGAACATAGAAACGCTGTTTTAATGGGCACACAGAAAAATACTATATTATCTACAGATGTAAAATGCTACTAAAAGGTCAGAAATTTGTTGCTGTGCCCTGATATATAAATATACAAACCTTTTAATTATGAGTAAACCAGATGCATACTGTGAATTTACATCTTGGCGTTTCATATTCGCTAGTTTTTCAAAAAAAACTAATTCATGTACTTTTTCAACTCGATTGAGTTTGATATAACAATAAATTACGTTTTAAATTTATAAAAAAGTATATTCTTTGTGGTGTTTGCTTATCATTTGATTTCAAAGATATATTGATTTTAATTGATTTGTGAATTATAATCATGCAAAATATATAAATCATTTCTACTTATAAAAAATTTTATATACGTTATATGCTAATAACATAGTCATACAATTTATATGAATGTTTCTAATATGATAACGCTGAATTTTTTTTCAAATATTTCGGAATTATGAAATAGGTGCAAATATTTTTTTCCCAGCAAAGTTTACTCAATGCAAAGAAATATGTTACACAGCTCGTATAGCCTAAGTACACATATTTATATATTTGTAATAGAAAAATATACTATATAAAAATATTCTATTACAAAACATTAATCAAAAGTAAAATAATTAAAGTCTTTTTTATGCATATAATAACCTTGCAAACACAATATATAATATGCGATAATATAAAAAAATTTTATTAGTATTTTTTTCAACAACGTTAAAAACGATATTATGCAACACAGTTTAATGTTTTCTATATATTTAGAGACTTTAGCATAATACAGGATAATTTGCATAAAAAATGAATACTTGAAATTTTTGGTATAGACGTTCTAAAGATAGTACGAATATGGTTTTAATAACTTTTATATAGATAATCGCAATAAAAAAGTCCTTATAGTTAATAAATTTTATTATGTTTTCAGTAATTTTCAGCATTGAATCTAATATATCTGAGATAAATATTGTTTTTTTAACAATTTATAACAAACAAAGAAGTGTTTTAGATTATTTCATGCTATATATTTTATATATATTGTTTTTTTATTAGCATGAAAAAAGTCCAAGTTTTCTTCTATAATGAAATAATATTTCTAATACATCCTCGCTTTCACACACACAAAATTTTAGCATTTTTATATGCACTAAACCGATAGCAATTTTTCGCGCAAGAATAATTTTTTATTAATACAAAAAAATAATCAAATTTTATTTTGAACAAAACGTACAATTTTTCATAAAATTTTATATTTTACTTAACGTAATATTAGTTTTTTATGTGAAAAAATCATTCACTGATGGATTTGTTCGCTTTTTTTATAAAAAATAGCCATAGTGTATCTATTTGTCATTTTAAAAGTAATAAAGTGATCGAGTTGTGCGAAAAAATGTTACAATAATATCTTTATATTTATATACACACAATATAAGTTTGATTCAGAAATTGAACTTTTTTTCAATTAGGTTTTTATAAAAAAGTTTACAAAAAAAAGTTAGGTTTTTTAAAATAGTCAGAACTTACAAATATGATATTTTTATAGTACAGTTTATTGAAAAAATAAAAATTTAGATAAGTAAAAAATACGATATTACTCAGCTGAAACCATGTATGTTTTTTTGACAAAAAATACAAACAAAGATTGAACATAGATTTTTATAGTGTTTAAAGTTAGCTGAAAATCTTTTCTTATAATAAAGTACTTGATATTAAATGTTTAATTCATATAATCATATCAAAAATAAAATTATTAATGTTCTATTATTCGCTAAAAATTTCTACATAAGCAATCGCTGCTATTTTTTCAATAAGTTTTCTTAACTTAAAATGATATCATTAGTTAGGTGTAAAATTTAAAATGTTAAATTTTGATTTTAAGAGAAAAAATTAACAAAAAAACAATCTAATATATGTTGTCTCGGTGATTGAAAAAAACTTTTATCTAATGAAAAAATCATAATTGCCTTGATATAACCAATAAGTAAACTTTTTAAATTATAGAATTAGTAAAATAATTAATTTTTACAAATTTATTTTGCTTTGTAATTTAACAAAACCCTTCGCTCTTACGATGAACCAAAATTACAGACATTTTGCATTTAATCAGGCTTTTTGTAAGCAAAACATACATGAACTAGTTTTATCTTATTAAAAACTAAATCTATTGTACTTCTATGTTCTATTAAAATTATCAAAGAATAAAGCTCTATCAGAACCTATGATTTTTTATGTTTACTATATTCAAACGTAAACTACTAAAATGAATGTTTTAGATCTAAAATTTATATAAAACACATTTATTATTACTGTTGTACTTAAATACGAACAATATCTTAAAAAAAATAACAGGCCAACTTAAGATTATTAATGTAGTATTAGTATACATTCTAATATAACACAAACGAAAAATTAAAAAATTTGTATGGTTGGTATAACGATATAGCCAAAACTCATAAAAAATGCAAAAAAAACAAAGTTGTGTTTCTTAAATTTTTTTTTGCTTATTTTAAAATTTTTTTCTGATATTTTATTTTGATAAAAATTTATAAAAAGAATAGATTTCATAAAATTATGTTCGTAATGCCGCAAAATCAATCTAACATAGCAGTTTTCTGCATTAATAAACGATAATATATTATTTTTAATATTTGCAGCTAGTTTCTAGTCAGAAAGGCTGTTTTTAATATAGTTACGTTTGAGAAAAAAAATTTATGGTAATATAAGACGCAAATTGATATTGGGTTACAGATTATTAAGAATTAAAAGCTAATTTCATGTTTTTTCCCCTTTTAAAAAACTAAATAATAAATATGCATTGGTCTAATTCACTGCATCTTCTCTTTTTCTAAGCTATACATTTTTTACAGAATTTTGATTGTTGTTTAATTAGCCAAAAATATCATTACTGTATCTTTTATGCGGATTTATGTATTTCAATGTTCATGACCTAAAAAGTTTGAGCATAAACACTTCATGTTTTTGAATGAGCATTTTATTGTCGATAGAAGCATATTTCGGCATATAAAATGTTTTAGGAACAAATTTTTTTTCTAGTTTTTGGGAATTATTTTGTTTTATGGAAATTTTATAGAAAAATCTAAAAAGCTTTAATATAATACAGTTTTGTTTAGTTTTAATAAGATATAATTTAGTACAAATATTTTAGCAGATGTTTGCATATTATAGGCATTTTGAAGGTTTATGAATATATATATATATACTACTTAAAAACAGGAGAATTTTGGAGTTTATTCAAGACCTGACGTCTTTTATTTGTCATTTTAAAGGACTTTTTGTATGTATTAAATGTTATGATAATTGAGAATTTTTGGTCAATAAAGTTTATTTCGTTGTGTGTCAGATCTTGTTGGTTGTTTTAGCGATTTTTTATTCGTTCGTCATCTATAATGTTTTGCTATTTATGTTTATATATAAATTTTTTGCGTAAATCATGTGGTGAAGATTGTAATTTTAGTAACTAAAACCATTTTTACTCATACTCTGTATATATTATGCATAAAAAAGGCATAAATAAGTTATGAAATGTAATTAAAATTCTGATTTTTACACTTTGTATATTTTTTTTTCTAGTTGATTGCATTGATTAGTTTTTAATATTGCAACCATTTTAATAAATCATATGTTTTGTGATATTTGTTCAATTTTATCAATAATGCAGATAAATCCAATTAATTTACTTAGTTGATTTTCATACATATTCCAATGTGCGTATTGTACATAATACATTAGTGTATTTTGGTTTTAAGCGACCATTTGAAAACTTGATATAATTACTAAAGGTACATTTGTTTCCCGGTGATTCTATTTGGGTCTTCGAAAATGTTACGTGAATTTACAGATAATTTCTACTTTAATAATCAGCTGTTGAATTGTTTTTTCAAGTATAAATTATGTAGTAATAATAAAATCTTAAATAAGTAAGGGCTAGCGTGGGGTCAATTTCAAGTGATACTCGCAAATTAAATATTTTTATTTCACACAATTTAATTATATGAGAATCAAAAATAAACCTGGAAATTTTTATGACAGTTCAAAAAAATTGCCAGTGATTCGTTTTCTAAGGGGCTAAACATTTTTCTTTTTAATAAAAAATGATTGAATTGCGTAAAAAATTTATATTTTGTATATGCAATTAAAAACCCTAATTAAGATCCACCAAAAATATATTCAAATTAATATGGGTTAGAATTGTAAAGTTTAAGTAAGTATACAGTTTATTTCTTTTGAGGATTAATTTGTAACTTCAGTTAAAGAAATAAAAAATCAGTAGGATTTTAGGATATTTATTAACTAGAAATGTCTAAAAAAGTTTACATACTTAAAAAATATTTGCATTTTCCCGATTTAGCTACAAATACAAACAAAATAATTTTATCGCATCATAAATTCGCAATTTTTACTATCATAGAACATTCAACTTTTATAAATTTTTTATCAGTTGACAGTCTTGTTAAAAGATCACATAAATTGTTTAAGTATATCATAATATCATCAATAAATACTTCAACAAAAATATGATTATCAAAGATATTTTTTTATCTTATTATGAAAAATCTAGAAACTAGTAGATATTCCGATCATGAGTCTGATTAACTTCACTATACCAATAATATCGTGTGCCCAATTTTATGATTTGCATTTACTTTTATTGGTATATAATCACTAATTTGGCGTTTATTTGACAAACAATTACGAACAAAATAGTTTTTAGTTTATAATGATACGGATGAAGATGCATCAGAATACTGTTAAAGTATGAAGTTTGGTTTATACAATTGACAATTATTCATATTTACACATTTTTTACAAAAAAACGAATTTTTTACGCAAATATTACTCAATGTTTCTAAAATTTTTTTAAAAAAAATTGCTTAACAAGTGTTGTTATAAGTATTCATTCATTTTGAGTAATATTAAATAGAATAAACTATAATTCTGGTGTCTGTTGGTCTTTTTCATACTAGAAATCCATTATTAGTCCATTTATAGCAATTTTCTGATGAATTTAACAACATCATATTTTATTGTTTTCTAATTTATTCATGAAAATTATGAACTGTACATGTTGTTTATTCTCTTAAATTTTTTTTATTTATGTCATTTATCGAAACAAAATTTAGTGTTTTTTTTATTATTTCTTAATATCTAGTATTTGAAATGTATATTAACACCCTTCGAAATGGCCTAAACACATTGTTGAAAACAAAAATATTAAATTTTGTAACTTTTTAGATATTTACGTTCATTCAATATTAAATTCGTAGAGTTAAACTTTCTTTTTTTTCCTTCAGTATTCTATATTTTTTGATTTCGTTGGGTTACCAGATATTATGATTTTTATTTGAAATTTAGATTAAGAATGTTGAGACTGGACCGGGAAAAAGAAGAATATCTTTTTGATTTGCCGAAAGTAGCAAAAGATATTTGTTATTTTGCATGAAACTCATTCATAAGTCAGAATACATATATTGTAATGCTATATGTCTTGATTCAATTAAAAACTTATTTTTAATTAGAAGTTCACATTCTATAAACAAAGTATTTAGTTGAAAAACGTCAATAATAACTAAAGTATTATAGTGTTAGCATTAAAAATAAATTACAAAATTTAAAATATTTCTAAGTTGAACCATAATAACATCTTTAGTAGCAAAATCAATACAAAGAATATCAATATATGAGAAGTTTTTATTTATAGAGAATAATATTACCCCTTTTTAAGTTATTTCCTATATTTTTTTATCCCATTAATTATATTTTTTAATCTTATATTAATATGTTGTTACTCAAAAATAGACATTAAAAGATTCCTAGGATACCAATATATGAATACTATGATATTCTACCTATTCACGCAAATTAAAACAATAATGTTCATTTTTATAGAAAAAAAATGATTTTTTCAGCTTTAAGGTGTTTACCTATTCATTATTTTATAAAAAATGACAATTTTTTAAATATATTTTGCTAATCCGCTACTTCTACGTACATCCGTATTATATTTTTTTTCGAGCATATTACAATCATTTGCATATACTTTTTTGTGTGATACAATAATTTATACGAGACACAATAACAATCTATATCTTTTTCACTTCAAAGAGATTGCTATTCAATTACGTAAAGCTTTATTGTGACAATCACCTGGTGTTTCAAAGTTTTTTTTTGTGTTTTTTATGTATTCTTTTTTTGTTTTGTATCCTAGCTACCAAAAATTATTGTAGTTTTTCGTATTTGTTTTAAAATTGCTTTTTTAAATTTAAAAAATTTGCATACTGTTGTTTTTTATATATTATAATTCATGTTTTTATAAATTGCGCGATTTCTTTGATCATGTTTGTGAGGTTGTTAGGTTATTCATATCAATTTTCTGTTGTTTTATGCTAATACTTAACATAGTTCTAGTTAAAGTAAAAATTAGTATTTCTTTCCGTGTGTTTTGCTGCGTTTATGAAATTGGTATAATATAAATTATCAAAGAATTTTTTTCAAAAAAATTTATTTGAAAAGTGGCAATCCTGGATTGGTATGTTATGATTATTCGTAATTAGCTTTTTTACACGTATCTAATTGATATCATAAAATAAATTTACTTTAATTTCAAGAATAGTAATATATATGTATGTAGTGATGCCTCTCCCATCCGACTGGTTATCTTAGAATTCGATAAAAATTAAAAAAAAATTAGGATTCAAACAAATCTTCTTCGAGATTCTGTATCAACTATAAATCTTTTTAGTGTAAATTTTTAAACACATGGTAATGATTAAATCTTCAAATATTCCAAATCTATCTTCGTATGTCGTTCTATGTATGCGCATAGTATGTCCTACTGCGTACAATTTATGTTTTAAAATTGGTATTTATGGAATAGCAACATTTATTACAACCAGTTTGGAATCGGTCCTGTATTTCGTATCATTAATACTGTTCATATACGATTTCATTTCATTAATTCTTACGGTAAATCTTGACGCTATTTCTGTGTAAGTTTTTAAATATAAAAATTATAGAAATATGTAGATTTTTTTAATATACCTATAAAATTCATTGACATTAGATGTATCAGAAAAAGAAAAAAAAATGTTTATTTAAGCACATTAATTTACTTTAAAAGCCTTTTTAATTTTCAAATCTGTTCTACACCAATAATCATAATATTAAATTTGTCTTTTAAATAATTTTTGAAATTAAATTCACTATATTCACTACCTAATTTTTTAATATTCTTTGTTTAATAAATCATATTATTGAACTTTTTTGATATTTATATTATCATATTGCTATAAAATAAATATTACAAATATATTACTATCTTTTAAATGTCAAATTATGATTAATTTCAAAATATTTAAATTATTCGTTAAAAAAGATTATAAAAACTTTCTAATTAAAAGAAAATTGCTTATTTATGCGATGATTTTAAATTTTAAATACTAATGAAAATAAAATTAACGTGTGTGTGTTGTCCATTATAGTGCTCATAAAAAATACTTCTTGTTGATACACAATGGTACCGATACGATACGATCAAATTACATTTTTTATTATTTTGTTCCATTATTGTTATTATGTTTCGATTATGAAGCATAATAACCTTTACAGGTGCTATCATGTGTTTTTTCTAACTTATAGTTGAAAAACAATGTTTAAGAGTTTGTTTTAAAGAATAAAACATTATGTTTTATGAAAGATATACATAGCTTTATGAAGTAAATAAATATGTTTAGCAAAAATTCTTTGAATATTTTATGAAAATCTACAGATTGTGCGCAATCTTATCCCACCCTTTTAAATCTTTTCGACAAATAATTTTTTATGCGTCCACGAAAAATGATAAGATTTTTATGTGATTTGTACATTATCACTCTTGAGTGTTGGGTTTATATAAAAAAAATTCAAAGTCTATCATATAACAAAGTTTTTTATTAAGGATAGTGTCAAAAAAACTTAATATGCAATCATAAAATTTGTCTGGGCATAAATTTTTATCAAGACAGTTCTTGTCACTTATATAAATATTGTGCAATTTTAACATTAAAACAATGGAATTAGAAATGATTGTGTTAAATTATGTTATATCATATAATATTGCAGCAAAAAAAGTTGTTTCATACTTTTATTTCATAAATAGGAAATAATTATTCTACAGGCATTTGTTTACATACAGCAAATATTGTGCCATAAAACTCTAAAATCAAAATATTTCAAAATTCAGAAAAGTTGTAGTTATTTATAGTGTTTAGATGACTTAAGTTTTTCGTTTTTCAAAAAAATTGAATTTAAATTTTTCCCTAGTTCATATGTTATATGATCAGTTATATCATTTTACAACAATGAAAAATTATATTATACGATTTTAGACACATACATTATATTTAAACAGCAAAAATTCCTTAAATTGCATATTTATTAGACATAAACTTTATATATTAGATTATAGGAGTAAGTTGATCCTATTTTTCGACATATTTCATTCTAAATTCTGACGTCGAACGTTAATGCCTTACATTTAAAACACAACATTATATGCGAATTTATTTATTTTTAGTAATTTTTTTAATCTATATTAATTTAACATTTTTTATAACAAATAATGAATCAATATTGTAAAAAAACTTATACATTTGCTTAAAGACGCTTGTCTTTATATATTGAAACATCTTTAATAAAACATGATATTATCAAAATGATTATAACAATATAAAACCAATGCAGTATAAACAAACTCTAATCTAATAAGTCACTTTATTAATATTTTACTTTCCAAACTTACGTCTTGTGAAAATTAGTTTTATTATATATTTCAATTTTTTTGTATTTTTATCAATAAATAGTTTCATATACATATAAAAAAACCACATAAACATTTTAATGCATATAGTTTTGTGACTTTTTATATAACGCAAAAGTTATTCATATAATAAAAAAAATTTTTTTTTACATATTAAAATGTATTTTGATATGAATACTGTTAGAAATTTTCACAGTAAAATATATAAACTTATTCACTCATTCTTTGTTCATAAATGAAAAATATATTGTTTATGTAAAGAATTGATTTTTATCATAATATACTTTTAGGTTGCAATTAGTAGCCTCATTGATCGCAAAAACATCTTAATCATAAAAAATCCTTTATTTTTAATAGTAGTGCGGGATTTAAGTTGAATGTGAAAGTTTTGACTTATAAAAAAATTCTTAGAAAAACCAAATAATAGTGCATTTAAAATGATGTTTCCTGATCGAGCTATTCTGCATACCAGTAACAGTTGAAGTTAGATCTCATGATCCAATATCTTAAGACACAAAAAAACTTAAATAGTTTTAACAACATCTATGTCGATCGGTGATTGGGTTATCAGTTTGAAGATCTTGTCTTATTTAGAGAGGTGCATTTTTAAGTTTACAGTTTGTGTTCGAGTCCTTCTGATAGACATGCATTATACTTTATATTGTTGGAGCAGGTTATAAAAATCAAAAATATAATTTAATTCTAAAAGTTACATAAAAAAAAAATTCAACAGCGCAATAAACTATAGCAAGTTTTTTTCAAACGAAAACTATATTAATTCTATGATTGAAGCAATATATTTTTACTATTTTTAGTCGTTTTTGTTTCCAATTTGCTGTTATATTTTATAGGTGTGTTAAAATATACATGTGTGTGTATATAAAAAAAATATAACAACATAAATTTTCGTTTATTTTCGGCACACTAAAATTTTAACCTGATTTTAGAACTATCATAGTTTTTGTTATAAAATGATAAAAAGTTCTAGTAATCCCTTAATTGTAAATATACATATATCAAACATAAGTATACTACTTACTAAATTTATAAGCTTTTTTTGATGTTTCACTAATTATTTTTATAATACAAAGTTTAGTTTGTTGTAGATATGCTACATAAAAATCATTTATATTTACAGATTTTTTAAGAAATTGTATAAATTCCTACTAGAAAACACATAGTGGCTTGGTGTTTGTTGCATCAGCAACAAAAATAATTTTTTTTTTCCTCATTTACCATTTTATGTTTTCAAAAGATAAGAGATTAATTGGTTTTTGACATTTTTAGAAATGTGTAATGATTGATTATCTAAAATCTAGAAAACTACTAAAAAGGTAAATGTTTTAAATAAGTTATGATTCATCTAAAAAGCAGCATTAAAGAAAAAAAAAGAATAATAAAAAATGAATAACAATTATAATTTAGATTTTAATACTTATTATAAATTTTATAAGAGTTGCATATTTGGATCGCAATAAAGATAAAATTTGATCTTATTGGGTTTTTTAATAAAATTATTCTATTTGTGCGATTAGCTCGATGTTTTTGACATTTTACGACTGTTTAGATTATGGTTTAGGGTTTTATCTTTTTATATTGATAGTTTTGACGTTGTGATCAAACTGATATGATTTGTTCAATTTGATCACTAAAAGGCTTATATATAGCCAGTTAAATAAATATAACGAGTTTCAAATCATATCTTCATTTTTAAACAACAAAAATATCTGCGAAAAGTCTGGTCGACCAAGAGGTCGTCCCAGATCATCCAACCATAAGCATTCCAATTTATATCGATATAACCAAAATACTTGTCTATCTCTTCTTGAGAACTATTTTGGACACAAAAGTATTTTTAGCGCTCCTCGCAATTTGAATTCAAATGCAAAAAAATATTTTGGGAATAAAGAAAATGATGATAATAATGAAGAAATAGAAATAACCATAAGATCTGAAATTTAAGAATTATCATACAAAAGAAAGATTAAAATTTTAAATAATATAAAGACCATTAATTTGCAAAAATGGTTGAACAATTCTGAAGAAATATCAGAATACAATGATTGGAGCAATGAAACTAAAGTATTATAATCAGGAGACATATCAAGGATTCGGAATTTGAAGTTGATGCGACAATTAAAACTTATTTGGAAGCCAGAAAGGCAATAGTCTAATACAAATACGACTTGAACGAGACAATGCTGATATATAAGAAACTAGAATCAGTAAAACAAGACAATTACCAGACGATTGATAAATATTATAGCATAATAAATTATTCTTTTCATGAATATGCAATAGTTTATGGAATATCAAAAGCTGAGTATACGAGAAAACTTTATGAGCATTTCATAAAGGGCCTTTCCATGAATACTCGGATCGAAGTTTCCAAAATTACCAATAGTGACGATATTGTAGAAATAATGAAAATTTTAGTAAATATTAAAAAGAATTTGCTTCTTACAATTCAAGAAAAGAAACCAAAAAAAATCCAAAATTATAATGAAACAAAAAATGACTGTTACCTTGGAAATAAAAACATCTTTAGTAGAAAATACAATAACACGAAATGGTGTACGATTCATCGTTCGGCAACACATAACACTAATGAATGTGTATTGAATAAAGATAGGAATCAGTTCAAAAAAAGGAATAATTATCAAAATCGAAGTACAAACAATTCCAGAAGTAATAATCTCTTGTTTAAAGAAACAAAGAATGAAATCAACGAAATTAGCATAGACACTATAATAAATAACGTAAATGTACCAATTTTGTTATATAGTGGGGCTAATAAGAGCTTTGTAAATCCCGACGCTTTACCACTTCTTCGATTAACACAGACTGAAGATAAACCTATTGCCACTGTTTTCGGCAATAATCAGAAGATATATCTGAATAAAACAGTTACGACAAAAGTTCAAATAATAGGCATCAACGAGAATCTTACAGTTAAATTCTATGTTATGCCTGAAATGCCAGTTACAACTATTTTTGGAACTGAATTTTTGAGCAATAACAACTGCATTTTAAACTTTAAAAGAAACACAATTGACATTAACAAACAAGCTGCCACATTTAAACAAAAATTAGACGTGAAACAGATTTAGATGTTGTCTTGACTTCTAAATTAAATTTTTTGGGAAATGTTTCAAAACAGGTAAAGGACAAAATAAATGACTATCTTATTGCTAATGATCATTTTAAGGCAGCTAAAATACCACCTGTAACATTGCGCTTGCGTGACTCAATACCGGTAAATCAAGCAAAGATTTATTCTGTACCCACTAAATATGTTGATGGTGTAATGTTAGAATTGACTCGTATTAAGAATGCTGGAATAATTTCTGAAAAAAATACGGTTTATTCAAGCCCAGCTTTTGTTATAGAAAAAAAACCTTTCATTGAGATTAGTTGTTGATTATCGCCATATTAACAAATATTTAATTGATATTCCATCTACTCTTCCATGCATTTTATATCAAATAAGACAGTTAAATGATGCTAATTTTTTTCAAAATTAGATTTAAAAAACGGTTTTAATCAAATCAGGTTATCAGAGGAAAGCAAAGAATATACTGGTTATGTAATATTAAACAAGATTTATGTGTACAATAGAATTCCATTTGTTCTTAATTTCGGACCAAAAATATTTCAAAATATAATAGCAAGAATTCTTAATAATATTTCGAATATATTTATATACATTGATGATATTATAGTTTTCGCTACTGATATTAATACACATGATAAAATTCTTGTTCAAGTATTAGATAGATTAAAAACACATGAAATTCAGATTTACTTTGAAAAGAGCACAATTTTAAAAACAGAAATGGAAATTCTAGGATATATTGTCCATAAAGATGATATATCAATGGATAATAAATACCGTGATAAAAAGATATTTGTTAAAAAAATAAAAACAAAAAAATTTTTTGAAAATCGTTGGTGTATTGAACTGGTACTGAGCTGCATTCCCAAGATGTCAACGAAACTAATGAAAATTACGGAATTGTTAAAAACATAAGAATGTCAAAAATTTATATATACTAATGAAATCGCAGAAATAATTACTAAATTGATTGCCGAAATACGCAACAAAAACATTAAAAAATACCTAGACTTTAATCGCGAATTTTTTTTAGACTGTGATGGACGCAATACTGGAATAAGAGGTGTTTTATACCAAACCCACGGCATTATTGGATATTTTTCTGCTAAATTAAATGAAAGTGAAAGAAATTATTCAATCGTAGAAAAAAAGATGTATGCGATAATATAAAGCTTGATTCATTGCAGAAATCTTATACAGGGTTCTTTTATAATAGTTAAAACTGACAGTAGAAATTGTTCATTCGAAAACATCCAAATTAGTTCAAGAATGGAACGATGGAAAGTACTGCTCAATGATTTTAACTGTGTTATACGTACAATAGGGGACAAAAAAATGTTGTTGCGAATCATTTATCGAGGTTTATATTTATAAAACATCACTCACCCGAGAAAATAGATTATATACGACAAATATCTAAATTTTTTGTTTTACTTGATCAAAATAAAAGTTCTGAGGATAATCATAACTGGAAAACTGACAATTGATTAGAATATGCATATGTGAAAATTCTGAAGCCCAGTTTATAAAAATATTTCATGAGAATTATTACCACTTTGGAATAAATATAACAAAAAAATTGATTTAAAAATTTTTTGTAGTGAAATCATTAGACAAACTAGCAACTTAAATAATAAATAGCTGCATCATTTGTCAAAAATACAAAAAAAACAATAAAAAAATCACTTATATCCTATAGTAAGTCAATACAAACTCGAAAAAGTTTCAAGCGATATTTTCGGACCGTTCTACTATAATAATGACGGCTATGAGAACAAATACGTAATTTTAACTTAAACGAATATATTCTCGCGATTTACTAGAATATTTTTGTTTAATAAAATAAATAGCAATAATATTGCGAATTGTTTAACAATTTAGATTCAAGAATACGGTACGCCAGGTATTTTTATCAGTGACGATAGCAAACAATTTGTAGGCACGCAGTTAAAAAAATTCTTGTTTTGTAATAACATAAAACATATTTTGATACCAATTTATGCCCCTTTTTCTAATGGGATTAGTGAAAGACTCAACAAGACAATTTCTAAGATAATATCAATTTATAAAAACAAAAAAATTGTTGAGGTGGTAGGAATGATCTTAAATTGTTTGAATAACAGCTATAGTCGTTCAATACAATGTTCTCCTAATGAACTATTTATTGGGTTTTCCTTTTTCGATCCTTATGAAAAACCAGCTGAAATTAAGACTTTGTCTTTTCCGCAATCCAAAGAAATAATACAAGATTATAAAAACAACATAAAGGTGAATGATCAAGTTGTAGTTAAAAATTACAGATTTGGTAAATTTGACGAAAAATTTATAGGTCCGTTTTTAGTTGAAAGAGTATCTAAAAGAGGTTATTGGATTAAAATTATAGGTAATAGTGCTTGACATCATACAAAATTCATAAAAATTTGGAAGAGGGCAGATTGTTGCACTAGCAACAAAAATAATTAGTTTTTTTTTCTCATTTACCATTTTAGGTTTTCAATAGATAAGAGATTAATTGGTTTTTGACATTTTTAGAAATGTGTAATGATTGATTATCTTAAATCTAAAAACTGCTAAAAAGATAAATGTTTTCAATTATTTATGCTACATCTATAAAAGCAGCATTAAGAAAAAAAAAGAATAATAAAAAATGAATAACAATTATAATTTGAATTTAATACAAATAATAAATTTTATAAGGATTCCAATTTATATCGATATAACCAAAATACTTGTCTATCTCTTCTTGAGAACTATTTTGGACACAAAAGTATTTTTTAGCGCTTCTCGCAGTGTTATATAAATGCAATATCAAATGTGCATAAAATAAGGAAAAATAAAATTTAATGAAAAATCTCTGATGAATCAAATTTTTATAATATATTTTAAACATCGTATTTCATGATTTTAAAAGACGAAATTAAAAAACGAGTATTAAATTATAGTTAGATAATTTTTAGATACACTAAAATAAAAATATCAGATCAAACTTATAAAACAAACAGTTGTCATAATTAGAAATCTTTTCTAAAGAAATTATTCCATTAATGTTTTTTGTTAAAAGTATTATAAAAACAACACAATAATAAATTATATTTATGAAATAATATATTTTTGTACAATAAAGCGAAAAAAGGATAAGAAACACACATTATTAAATTGCAATAAATGTGAAACGTTGTCTGAAATTAAATAAAACTAGAAATTTTATACAATCTAAAAATATTTTCTTTAGAACTTTTTTTTTAAAAAATTCTTTGATATTTTCATTTTATGTTTTTGTGCTAGTTAAAATGCCTCCACAACAATCTTATAATTTATTTATAGTTCAATATACATATTTGAATAGTGCCATTTACTATTGATTACTATGATTATCTAAGTTCTAATATATTACCTTGATTTATTTTTAATTTCTTTTTTATTTGTAGTTTGATTAGAATTCATAGAAAATGAAAATATTCCGTGTCATTTTATTCAAATTTATTGATTAGAAAATCTTTATATATTTTTTGCTAGATAAACTGAAACAAACAGTTCTATTTAAAAAAGGGTTCATATACTATTTAACAATACTTTCACATAACAAAGCCAACATACTTATATCTTCAAATCATGTTTATTCAATTTTTTCAGATTTTTATATATTATAATATTTGTAAAAAAAATTTTGATAACTCAAAATTTCATATTAAAATTCACATAAAATATAGTTTTAGATAAATTGTAACTAAGTATTTTTCCTTTTTATTCTATGTTTGATAATTTAATAAACATATTTAAATATGATATTAATTAATATAAAAAATACCAGAAACCAAAAAATATAATATTACAGGTTGATAAAAAAATATTTCATATGCAGAAAATAAAAAATAACAAAATTTTCAAGTAGTAAGGGCCATAAATATAATTTATTCGATATTAACATTAGTGAGTATATGAAAAAAGGAAAGGGTTTTCTCATGCGGGTTGGTTTTTTATTTTTATATTTGACAATTATATTATATATCTGTATTGTTATAGTTTCTATGAATATTTAATTAGTTTAATAAATCAACTAAAATAATATTTTGCAAATTTTACCATAAAAAACCTGCAAATATAGTTTCAAAATTTTGAAGTGTTTAATTTTACTGTATCCGCATGTACTCCTATGTTGAACTATAAATCATAAAAAATTCCATCACTGTAAACTTAATAATTTAGCTTATTTAGAACTTTTGTATATTTTTTTTATATATATATATAAGTAAATAAAAACAATAATTTAGTAATAAGTGCTAGTTTTTTTATGTTTTTGGTTTATTAATATTTATATATGTTTTTTTTATTTCTTACATCGTAAAAATAGTTAAATGCTATAGTATATATTGAACATTATCTCAATAGTAACTATTTTTTTGTTATGCATATTTAAGGCCTTTTTCTAAGTGTTTTCGTCTATGATCAAAAAGAAAAATGTTAAAAATTATAACGAAATATACTAGTGAAATACGCAAATACATTTTACAGTAAGTTTATTTTTGGTATTGACTTTTACTTATTAAATACACGAAGCCTATATAAAAGCATTCGATATATCATAAAAACTGTCATTGCGATCATAATTGGTTATTTTCGAAGATTAATGCGCAAACGAATTTCAAAAGTTTTATTAATTATAACTTACTAAATTTTATTTTATTTAAATAAGTAATAGCAAGTAATTAAACCAAAAGTATTTGTAGAAATTTAAATAAGAAAATTTTATAAACAATTTCGTAATCAAAATATTGCAGTATAATATCTTGATGTATGCTAGAACATGCAAGATGCTTATTACATATTTAATTCAACCAAAATGAAAATATAACATGCAACGATTGAACAAAACGTATTGTGCGTTAAAATATGTCAAAATCTCTATCCATGAAAAAATCGTTTTCATTTTATTTTCTTTTGTACAAAAAAGGATATTGTAATATCTTACATGTAAGAAAAATTAACATTTTACTTACACTTTTATTTCCCTTTTTTCATTACCCCACACGGGGTAAAAAATAAATAAAATGAAGAACAAAAACCCAAACGACTATCTCAATTTTATCAAATATAATTCACCCAGGAGATATCCTGGTTATAATTACTCACAGTACCTGGACTCAAAACAGTGGCTATCGACTCAGAGGTCACATCCACCAAATAAACCTTGTATCTTACCAAATTCAAAGTCCTGTGGCCAGACCGATGGTCACAGACACATAATAAGTCGGTCCAAAGAGGTGTCACCTTCAATGCATACATCAAGTATGGCATTGGACACTGGACACTGGACATACGACAGATATATTTATATATTTTTTTCGATTTAAAAATCATAAACACGATTTCTTGATATTTCATTTCGTTACAAAGTTCAATAAAAAATTCAAATTAACCGCGAGGCTGACTGTAAATGTATGATTCTTTGCATTATAGCTTGAATGGTTTTTTTTGCTCAAAATACTATTAACATATGATTTAATGAAGTAAGATACGAAAATTCTGCTCTTTATAAAGTAATTTCTAAAATACAATTTTCCGATCTACATATTTTGAACGTTTTCAACAGAAAATTTAGTGTTTTCAATTGACATGCTTTTTTGTTATTTTAAAAAACTTGTATATCGATTGGTATATGCAAAATAAAAATATACTTTAGGTAAGACAAACATAAAAAATGAACGTTTTTTTTCTTAGTTTTTTTGAAGCTGCATGTTAATAGATTTTTTGGTTTTCTGGTATCTGTGCGTAGGTCATTATTTTGGTAATAGATATTGTAGTCAAATAAGAAATAAATGTAAGAAAGGTATTTTTTAAAAAAATGTATGTTTATAGAAAGATAAAATTACACATAGGATATTTCTAACCCATTATAAAAACAAAATAATATACATTGCTCATAGATAAAAAGAATAAGTATTTTTGATTTTACGAGATTTTTTTTCTTGCAAAAATCATGTGTGAACTTTTTATGTCAAACTTTTATAATGATCGGATGTTTAGAAGTTGATTATACATTTTAAATTGTTTTGAATTTAGTGCGTATTGTGTCATAATAGTAAATTATTATAATTTAAATAAATTTTTGTTTATATGTATGGGGTATAACTGTATGATTTTTTGGGAATTGCGTATAAAATATATTTAGAAGCTTGTAAATGGTGTAAAGTTATATTATATAAGTTTGTATGCAAGTTATATCTATGTCAATGCTTCATTAAACAAAATTTTTTTTTCTTTGGTTTCGTGACTTTCTTTTCTGCTTGTTGTTTTTTATTTCCCTAAGAAGTTAACAAGATGAATTTTAAGGAAATTAAAACCAAGTTATAATTAATATAGCAGTGGAACAGTCAATATATTTTGAAGATAATTTCAATTGGAAATTCTCATAATATATATAGTTTGTTTTTTCAATGATTCACAAAAAAAACTTTGTTCTTTTATGTTTGTTGGAAGGCAGGGCTTCTGGGAATATATTCATTTTGTTTTTCTTCTTTTCTACCATCAATCCTTAAACGTTACCTTAAATAGGCAACTGTCACTACAAAAGACTTTGTGTTAAAATGTGTTTTATAATGATCACATCTCTAACTGAAACAACAAAATCATTTTATTTTTATGATCCGAAATGACATAATATAACTAATTATCAAAATAAATTCGTGAGAAAATTGAAACCTGTCAATTTCAAACGAAGGGTATTGCAACAAATACCCAACAATGATGATAAATGTTAGGATCGAAGTTATCAGTGAGAATTTCACTTTTATTATCTTGCATTCTTTATAAACCTGATTATGTTCCAACATTGTTTTTATCTTTCTGTAGAACAGTTTTATGAATAAATGCAATATTCTGGTTTTCCATAATTTTTTATAGCCCTTTTGTTGCACAATTAATATTATTCGGCAATGTAAAAATTTCTATATATTTTCTTTGTATTTCTATTGCAGTTTTACGTTTATAAAGAAAAAAATATTACCTAACATTTCACCGATAATAACTAAAACATTCTTGGTAGAAATATTTTATATGAGGATAAATTTTCACAAAAAAATAACAGTTTATTTAAGAATTGATTATGAAAAATAAATTGACAATTGTTTTTGATCATTTAATTTCAACAGCATTCACAAAATCATGTTTCAATATCTGTTTTTAAACATATTTCATTTGTATTAAATATCTACAAAATTATTTTTGTAAAAATAAAATAAATACAAAAACTTAATTAAAAATTAAAAATTGTTAGCTATTAACAAGGTCCAAAGAATCACAGCAAAATATATTTTTTTATATTTTTTACTTTCGTGAAATATCTTATTATTAATAAAAATTGTTCGATTTACCTGTTTTTATTTGTCGAATGTTGTATTTCGAAAATTTCACAAAACCAAGATAATCACCAAAATTTTTTTATTTTTATTTTATGACATTACATTAAAATATATGCTTATTTTTTTGTTAAATGCGTATTATATTAGATGTCAAATTATGATTTTTCAATATTTAAGTTCTTTATAAATTTAAATCAGAAATTTAAATAAATTTACATTAAATTTTAATGAATCTAACTATTTCTTTTAGTTTTCTTAAATATTTACACATTTATATGAAAATTATATGAAAGTAAAGTAATAAATTTACATATCCTTTATTAAAAATAGATCGAGATAAATAAATATTTCCAAAATAGATTTTTAGTCAAAATTTGAGCCATAAATTAATTTAATCAATCCTTTTTATTTTTACATTAATTATTCTAGAATATTTTAAGTTTTTAAGAAACATAGTAATTTTTACTAAAAAATGTACAAAAAATTATTACTACTTGTTTGCTGGATCTTTTGTGAGGATTTCCAAGGATTTCGAATGATTTACAAGCTACAAAAAGAAAATACAAGTAGTGATTTATCTGGAATTAAATATTCATTTGATGCGAATAAACGATTTAACAATATAAGTAATTTACCATCGAAGTCATCAACGAAGGTTGATTTGAGCGCCAAGAAACTAAATCCCAAAGTTAAATATAACTACAATTTTCTTGAACATTTGAAAGCAAAGAATGTGAATAGTTTTCCTTCAAACCCAGCAAAACGTATCTCTAAAAGATTCAGAAAATCTTATGCAGATAAGTTAGCGAGTGTGAAAAGTAAAAACAGGAATTCGTTGATTAACAGTGTTAACACCAAGAAATCTGAGAATTCAGTACTTCGCTTTTCTAAAAATATAGACAAGAAGTCGAAGAAATCAAGTGTTTCACGTTTTGCTGGCAGAAAAAACAATTTTCGATCAATAATTGATATCAAAGAGCTTAATCTCAAATCAGCAGAAGATGTTATAAGTAAAGTTTACACACCTTTAAAAACTTTACACTCAATCATGACACCAAATATGATGACGCTTTCACCAGAAATATTGAAAACGTCTTTTAAAGCGACAAACGATAACACATCGTACAGGATAAATTTATTAATAAACAGTAGTTTGAAAGCGATTCCAAAGATACTTGAATCATACGAAGAATCTGTGCTAAATATGTTGACAAACGGTTTTCTTGACGTTTGTAAAAATTTCGAACTTTATATCATAAGTTTTTTTGACACAAATTTTTCGAAATTAATTGAAAATGTATTACAGATGTCTAAAGATGAAAATGTAGATTCAGACGAAATTATCGAAGAATACTACGATCGTATTAATCCATTAATACAAAAAAGAATGGAATACCTAAAGGAAGAAATTTCTATGGTGGTAGACGATGTTATTGCAAGTGGTAGTGTTTTATTTCAAGAAATAGTTCACGAATTTAGCGATAACGTCTATACAGAAATAACGAATTTGATTCAGTCGAACAATCCGCAAACTTCGATTATGGCAAATATTGATCCTTTAGATGAAAAAAAGCTGTTAGCATCATTTGAAGAACATCTAAGAAATATGTGTGATCGCATTGCTGAATTGTCTAGTATAGCACTAAACGATATTGAAAATATACTCAATGAAAATGACGATAGCATTCCAATTATGGAAAAATATATTGTTAACAGTATCAATGAAAAAGTTTTAGAGTTCACAAAAGAGTTTGTTGATTCTTTTCTCAAGGAAATTGACGAGAATATTGAGGATTTGGTCGAAAATGGGCACGCTAGTATGGTGGCTATTTTAGAAATGTGCGAATCACCATTGAAGACAGCTATTCCTAATCTATTGAGCTCAGTTCAATATGGTATTAAAGATATTGTTAAAAGTGCTTATAATAGTATAATTGAAACAGTTACTAACCTTATTGCATCTAAAAATAGTAATCTGTTGGAGCGTATTAAGATGTTTTTCGTTAACTGCTAAATGTGATAGTTAAAATTCTGTAAATATAAAATTTTTATTTGAAGAGTTTTTCAAATTTGCAAAAATTTCAAAAATATTTCTAATTAACTTAAAAAACCAGTTTTTTTATATATTTATTTATAGACGCAGAAAATTCTATATTTTTTTTTTACTTTTTTTCCTATATTTAGTCAACTATTTTTGGATTGAAAATATTAATTTTTTTTGTTTTTGTAACTTTGCAATCGAATTTGAAAAATCACTGCTTTAAAGCTATATCGGATTCTTGTGATATTTCTATTTAGAAATTTTATAAAAAATCAATATTTTTTGAAAAAAAGCTGAAACTGGCAGAAAATATAATTTTTACTGTGTCGAAATAAAGGCTATTTTTTAATACATTATTTTTGATATATTAAGTGAATATTTAATGTTTAATAAAAAAAACGATATCGATAGTAAACATTATTTAAATTTTATTTAATAATCAAATATGAATATAAAAAAAATATGATCAACACAAACTTTATAGCCTTTAAAAATATCATTATGACGTTTCTTTCATATTTTTTATTTTTTCGACAAGAATAGAAAATTCTTGCTGATTGTTAAGCCTGATTTATGACTAATGATTGCAAGACAAATAATTTTTGATTAAATACGAAAAACAAATACAAAAATATAATCTGAATTTGAACAAATAAACAACTTATTTAGAAAAAAACTTTTTCTAAATTGATTTGTTCACTATAGATTTATAAGAAGCATCGACACTAAAAAAATAAAATGGTCCAAGATAATGAAAACAGTGAAAATAATATAAAAGAGGACAAAAATCAAGAAAAAAACGGATCTGAAACAGTGAATAACCAAGAGAATATAAACAATGAAGATGTCAAAAACAATGGGAAAGTAGGTGAGAAATCTAATACAGAGGAAAAGAAATCAATATTGCATAAAGGTAAGGAAGCCTTGCAAAAGGGATACAATACTACTAAGGAAAAAATGGCTTGTGTAAAGAATAAGACACAAGAACAACTAGAAAAAATTAGGGGTAAAAAAGATGAATCAAAATAAATCAAAGCTGAAATTTATTTTTTTTCTATTTTCGATCTTTAATTTTTATATTATAATTCAACTGATAATTTTTTAAAATAACAAATTTTCCAAATTAGTTTCTATAAAGTAAAAAAATCGTTTAAAAATTTTAATTGATTGTAAGGAAGTTATTATCTTTACTTTTTTATCTTGAGAAAATGAATATCTAAAATCAAGTTAATAGTTCTACTTCAGAAAAATATTTTATAAAGTTTTTGAGAGATAAAAATGTAAATATCAGCACAAAGTTTCTTGATCAAGTAAATGAAATTTATTTCTGTTTGTTTAACTGTACATAACGCTTTTGCTTTATTTTTATTTTTTATTATAGTTATTGTGATATCTTAGCAATGAAATAAAAAAATAACATCATCATAATTTGCATAAAATTCGTTTGCTAAAATATATACAATTTTAGTATTTGAAAACAATTTGCTTTAACTTATTTATAATTAATATCGTTTTTATCGTGAATATGTGAGCTTTGCAATTGGTTCGACAAAAAAACATGTTTTGAAATGTTCAAATAAATCACAAAACATCGCAACAAGCCAACTATTTAACACCATTAAAATGTATATACCATTTAAGTTAATTAAGTATCGGCTCAGAAGAATTAGCAAGCATTATTGAAGCAAAATTACTTTACCAACCAAATAAATCAAAGATGGCTGTTATTATGACTGAAATGTGTGAATTTTACACATCAAGAACAGCAAACCTGGAATATCTTGCGTATATAACAGCATTAGATGAAGAAGTTGAGTTCTATAAAATTGAGTTCGAAAAAGGACTGCATATCAGATCTCAGCATAGAAACATAATCAGAAAGTACCAATATTTCACATTTGACGAAGCGCAAAGAAAAGTGGTCATGCCGTGGTATCAAAGACTTTACTATCACATAACTTGCTGCTTCAAGGAATCTTGGAGATTTTCTGTCGAATGGACTGACTATTGTTTAAACGCCATTTTGGCTATACCAGTTAAGCGTTCATATTGATACATAAAATAAAATGTAAATAATTAGAATTTTGTAACATCGTTTTGTAAATAGAACAGAATTTTTTTTGTTTTTCTTTATCGTTCTCTTTGTTATTTAATAGATTTTTAGTCTATCATGTTTGCGAAAAATAATTTTTTGCATCAAATTAAAACAGTCAAAGTAAGAAATATTATAATAATAAATAATTTAGCTTCCACAGCTTATCTTTTCGAATAAAAAAATATTTCACTGTCATATGCATTGACTTCAAAAATTAATATTAAAAAAAATAACAAAAGCTTTCAAAACTTATGTTTAATAATGATTCAAGTATCATTTCTTTACTCCTTTTTATGACTTTTTCCGACTTTGAAAAACTTTTTTGTGGAGACATGCAAAGGTTTTTTTGATTCTTTTCTACCTTGGTTTCTTTTTATAATGCTTGTTCTTGCTGTCACTTCCTTTCTTTTTTTCGCATTTACTTTGAGTTTTCTCCTCATGCCTCTACTGATCCTCTTGTTCGCTACTTGATTATCAATTTCACAAAGAACTGCTTCGTTATGCACAATTACATCTTTTTGGTTATGTTCATGTTCCTTTTCACTATTTTTCTCTTTTTTCTTGAGCTTCTTCTGATTTTTGTATTCAGCTAATTCTTCTTTGCTGACAACTTTTATCGGTATCTCATCGAATGATTTATTTAAACTAGTTTCGCTCGGAATCTTCTTTCCTTCGTTGCTTTTTGCTTGTTCGCTTCCACATTTTTTCTTCGCATCGACCATTTTATCTGTAGGATTTGGATTTTACGTTCTTTATATATTTATTTTTTTTGATTGCATCATATTTTTTGTTAATTATTTTTAGATTGGTCATTTTAATTAATGATTTCTCCTTTCCATTTACGGGTGAAAAAATTTATTCCGATTGAATTGAAATAACAATAAAGAAGAATTATTTTGATGTGCATGTGCCTTTATGATGCACTTATTTCCAGCTAGCACTATTTTTAAAGCTTATAAGTCATTAATTTTATTTTTGTAAATTAATTCTAAAAAATAGTTGAGTTCATTAGAACTTCAAAAAGGGGAAATTATTTTCAAAAAAACTTTATATTTTAATTAAATTCAATTTGCGATCAAAAAAATCAAAATAATATTCCCCTTTTTATTAATAAATTTGAATTAAAAAAAACGTCTGAAAAATATGATCCTCTTAATTACAAAAGGGATCAAAAAGCGAATAAGATTTGAATCAAACTAAGAATATCTGTCGAAATTCTTGTTTTTTTACGGAAATACTATTTGTATGAAAAAATGTATTTTTAAAATTTTTGATTTATTTTCCCACATATTTAAAGAAACTAATTTTGTTACTCATTTAATTCAAAATTTTTCATGTAATTTGCACATTTTTGTAACTGGTACGTTTGTAGCCCGATTATTAAAAAAAAATGCTAAGGCTTATCCCGCTAACAAAAATTTTTTTTTAGGGAACGCTTTGTGATTGATTTTACTTTTTTATTTCAAAGCAAAGTGATTAAATACTGTTTACCCAACAATATATTAAATTGAATGTTCTGATAGAAAATACAAAAAAATGTAAAGCTACTCAATAACATTACGGTTGATTGAATTCATGTGAAAAACCACAGAAAAAAATTATAAGCGTTATAAAAATAGTTTAAACTTTTAATTTCATGGTTTCCCTCACTTTTTGCTGATCAAAGAATCTTATCTTCTTCATCGCATGTTTAGCTTCATAACAAATAAAATCAATTTAAAATAACCTCTTATTTTAGAATATTTAAATAGAAAAAAGACTTGAATTGTTGCTTTAAAACGATTTAATAAAAAGTAAATTTTTAATTTTCGTTAGTTTGATGAAGGTTTAAACATCGGCATGTATGGTTTCCCTTAATTGATAAAATTTTATATACTTTTGAATACATTAATTACTCGTTAAATTTTTCTTTTTCACACACATTAAATTTCTTATGTGTTTTTTCTTCAATAATCATAATTTAAATAAAAAAGTAATTCAATCAAAATTTTCAACATAGATAACATATAGATATTATAAAGCAACAAAATTTTGTCAAGATTGTTTTTGGTCAAAAATCACAAACATCGTAGTTTTTAATAGCGTCAAACATTATAAAAAAGTATAAACATCTTTTAATATATAATTTAATCTCCAATAATTCTCAACTATAAAACTTTATTCGCAAAAAGAAAAACAAACAATAAAATTGAAAATATACACATTCGGTACAAAACAAAATTGATTTTTCTAGTTGGATTAAAATTAGATAATATAAAATATGCATAATTGTGATTTCAGAAAAAGTGAAATAAAAATATTTAAGACGTTTTGAAAGTAAAAAAAACAAAATTTATAATAATCTAGATTATACAGATCTAAAAATGAAATTTCAAATTATGTAGAACAATATTTCGCCAATATCTATAAGAATAGATAATAGATCTGTTGGAAAAACAAACTAAAGATTTACATAATACAGAAATAATAAAATAAGAAGCGTCTATGGTTCAAAGGATGAATTTATTATAAACGCATGAAAGGGCTTGGTTTAATTCCACCTATATTCTTTGTTGTATGCCAAAAAGAACTATTGAAAAGTAATTTAAAAGTTTTCTTTTATGGTAATTAATTTCTGATTGATATTGAACCAGTTTTAATATAATTTGAACTTTTTGAACACAATTCAATATAATTTGATGTAATTACCATAAATAAAATACAATAAAAAAGTTATGCTAAAACTATAAAAACAATCTTGTTAAAAATGAAAATTTAAAATGTTCAGCAAAGATTCTTATAATTTCTAAAACAATAAATTTACAAATAACTATAATATTGTATATAAAATTAGAAATAAAACTAATTCTATCAATGAAATATATTTAACAAGAAAATGGATATCCGATGGATACCTGTTTTTTATTAATACTTGCTATCAAAAAATATAATGATAATAACTATCCTATTTTTATCATGCAATATTTTGACATTTATCCAGTTAAATTTTTATTTTTTTGATATTGGCAAATTAGGTTAATAAAAAAAATCATAAAATATTGTTGGTTGCATGTCAAAATTGAGTTTAAGATAAAGTTTGACATTTTAGTAAAAAAAATGTTCATTGTTCTGCAAACTCGGCTTTCAAACCATTAAAATCTTTATTATTTCAATTCATACGAAAATTAAATCAATATAATCTACTTTCTATATTATCTAACAACTTTAAAACAACAATAACGCATTCTTATTTGATATTTTCTATGTAATCGGTTCTGCAAGTGATAAAGCGACCAGGTGATTATTTGAGATAGCGGGCGTATTATTAAAACGTCACCGCTATCATAATAAAGAAGGAAAAGAAGAATACTAACAGTTAAAAAAAAACATATAATAAACGCAAAAAAACAATAAGATCGATAACTATTTACATGAATTTCGTTTTGTCAGTTTTTAAAACTATAAATATAATATATGGAATAAATCAACTGTTTCAGATCACATTTTTTTTACCACCTAAATATATGCCCTAATTCGATTTAAATTACCTTAAATTTTGTTTCCATTATCATACATAAAATACGTGTATAAAGGTCTCTTCGATTTCCAACTGAAAAAACTATTTTTGACAAAAATAAACAAATGCACAATAAAATATTTACTAGAAAATATATTCGAAACAAAATAAATCTGTTTTTTTTTTATAATAACTATAATAAAATTCAGGTTTCATTTTTCATGTTTTTTATTTTGATTTCTCAAATAAGATATATCTAAAGATTAGTCATATATGTAGAAAAAACAAATTCATTTTATTTTACAAACCTAAAGAATAAAGAGGGTATTGATAAAAGATAGTTCGTTTTTTATAAATTAAAATTTATGAATATTTTAAATTTTATGATAAAATTTGTCAAGTAAATTGAAGAAATTTCGTAATAAATATTTCAAAAAAAATATTCATAACAAAAAATATATGCGAAAACATCTTAAAATTTTAACTAAATTCTTTAAAAACATAATTGCAAAATGCAGCCTTTTTTTGGGCAGTTGGTGATTTTTATAAATGCTAAATCTTTGATTATTTTAGAAGTAGGTATTTTTAAATTCAAACAGTAAACGCATTGAACGAATTGTAATATTAGACCTTTCTCTGCAATAAATAACAGATGTTCTTATATTTATGAGAAATAATCAATACAGAATGCTGATTTATACATGAAAACAATTAATAGCAAATCTATTTATCGCGTTAAAAATAGTATGTTTTGTTTTTATACATTTCATATATTATTTAAAATAACATCAAACACATCAATCAATATAAATGCTAAAGTTTTATTTAAAAAAAATTTAGTTTATTTATTCCTTATTTTTATCACTATGATTAATTAGGTTATACATCTGTTGTAAAAAAAATTAGAAATTTTCTAATAATTTTTTATTCTCACTATTTTCCCATTTGTAATTGGCCTTAAAATCAGTAATAACAAATCGAAAGGGAACCTTAATGAACTACAAGAAGATGAAAGTATTAGTAAAGGTAACCTCTCCAACAATTATTCGGTTGTTTCTTGTACTAGTTTTCCTTATAATCAATCGAATTCTCAGCCAAGCGCCATGCATCATACTAATACCTTATTAAGATAATAACTATACAAAATAAATATTGAAATAAGCTGAATTTCACTAAAACCTCGCAAAAAACGCTTATCTAAAGAATTTGGTGATTTCATATACTTTACCTTATATTACAATAAGAAAAAAACTACATTAGAATAACACTTAATTGAGTTTTTTTTATTTGTTTAATCATATATGATATAAAGCAGTCAGTTCGCTTTTTTTTAAAAAATTTATATTTTTGATTAAATATGAAAAACTTTTAAAAACATATATATACAAACATATTTTTACAAACTATATTTATTATCTACAGATTGCGTTCATCTTTGATCAAACTTACTTGCCAAAAAATTTGTCTTAATCCCTTTTTAAAAAAAATCAGATAATCAGAAGATAACTTAATAATACATTTGGAAATATTGTTTCTTAAACGCACTAATATAGTGGAACTTGAAGACAAATTCATATACAATCAATAAAATTATGTTGAAAAAATAACATATTTATTTACCAGAAAGATCTTTTATACTTATGAAATGTTTTTTGTTTGTAATTTTATCAC
The DNA here is from genome assembly GCA_000230595.3 of Edhazardia aedis USNM 41457. Classification (NCBI taxonomy): domain Eukaryota; kingdom Fungi; phylum Microsporidia; family Culicosporidae; genus Edhazardia; species Edhazardia aedis. The sequence goes on from AFBI03000076.1 coordinate 107,061, forward strand.
TTTTTTCTCATTTATCATAAAAAAATTTCAATTGAATTTTAAAAAAAAATCTTATCATTAAAACATTTTCTAATCCTATTGCTACAATCTAATTCAAGATTTTTTTCTGTATTGTCTTAGCTTCAAAAAGATGTGACAACTCGAAAATAATAAAAACTTCATCCACAAAGCGCATTTCTAGCTTTCTGATAATTTCCAACAAAAAATTTAATAAAAACCGAGAAAAAGCATCCATTAATTTCATTTAAAGAAAAAGCTCATAGAAGCCGAGCAACGAACATGGTGAAAAATAAAGAACAACAAATGGGATTGTATATTTAAAAGATATTGCTCAACCTTATTACATTTTGAGTTATGTTGACTTAATAGAATTTTTTCAGTAGTTAGCCACACTATAAGTAAAACAATAGAGTATTTAAAAATAATATTTTAACCATCAAAAAAACATTTACGGCAAGTTTGCGATATAAAACACGATTTTTGCATTTTATTAATATTATTTTATATAAAAAAACAAAAACAATATTCTGTTTAAATTTTTACGCTTTGTTTTGTTTTTGCGAAAAAATTAACTAAATTATAACATTTTTTTAAAAAAATATAAATGTAGAAGTAAAAAAGAATAATGAAACCTTTAAAGCTACACAAAATATTTATAAATATATTTTATTGATATTTCGTGAATGATCTCAAAACAATAAAATACAATTTGCGACGTTTTTTTATGAATGTCGTTATCTTAATAATACAGAACACAATAAAAAAATTTAAGTATCAAAAAATTATTTTTTCAAATTTCAGAAACTAATTTGATTTGCTGAAGCATAAGAAACCATTGTATCTTTATTCTATGAGTTTTCTTTGCAAACTTATTTTAAAATATATTCTATACAATCAAAACAACCAAATTATAACATTCAAAAATTAGTAAAAAAACAACATCCAAAGAAAAAACTACTTTCTTACATTTTTTTAAGCGCAGAATAATTTTTTCTACTTTGATAAATATTTAAAAAAATTAGTATGTCGTATTTAAATATTTTTACATCACTTAAAGAGAATTTATCTGATTCCAAGAATATCTTGACGAAATTTAAATTTTAATGTTATTGAAGTTGAACTTCCATTTTTTTGAATTTTATATGTCTATGTGAATTCCTGACATTGTGATTTTGTTGTTGAGGTTTGTAATAGTCTTTTATAATTTTATGGCGGACAAAGTTTTAATTCTTTGCTTAGTAAAACATTTTAATTACTGATATTTTTTAATTAAAGGAATTGCAAAATAAGACATACATTTTAATACCTCATATTGTTATGTGAAAAATAGACAAATTTATTTTTAATGTATTTCACTAGATTTTTAAAAATGGTAAAATATTTCTATTAATGGGTTTGAAATAATTTTAAATGATGCACCTCTGGTATTAATAAAATAAAAAAAAGGTGCGGCGAATTGCAAGATATTCATTTATGAAACATAAAATTTTAATACTTTTTTTTTACTATACAGACATATTTTTTACAATGTGACGATGCAAAAAAAATGTCTAAACAGACACACAGGCAATTCTATTTTCTATAAAAAAACAAATAAAAAAATAATTTTTGTTATAATCCTTTATTGATAATAGTATGGTCAGAATATTATGAAACTTCATAATTGCAACAATTTAAATTATTTGAATCTGAATAAATTCTGGAATTTTTATCTTGCTTTCCGCTCTAGAAAAGCCACAAAACGCATTGATTTATAATTACTGTCAGATAAAAATGGTTGTAAGTGCGCATAGCTTATACATATGTTAGTTTTTAATTGGTTAACGCAATCATATGTTTTAATTTAATGGTGTTAGAAGACCTGGACGAGGAAAAAGCTGCGATCTCGTTCTAAGTCAGGAATGAGAGAATTGTCGTGATTCATTATAGATGTTACCATAAGGCCAATTTTAAGCTATACTTATAAATAAATAAAGGCAATTCAGGAAAAAAAACTTGTTATTATTGTTAAAACTACAAATTTCTACCGTAATCATGTATGTGATATACCACAATTACATAAAATAAAATTGATAAATAGAATAAATTCTATACAAATCGTTATATTAACACATCTATCTTAAAAAAAAACTTTAGAAAATTGTTCTTTATTAATTTTCACATTTTTTTTACGATCTTCTAGATATATGTTACTTTTAAAAGTATAAAAATCATTTATTAAAAACAATTAATTCGAAATAGTTAGATAGCAAAAAACAATGAAATGTGTAAATCAAAGAATAGGTTTGTTCAAACTACATTCGTTCGTAAACTGACTTACCAAATACAATCCTTCCTAAATACATCTGATTCCCACCGAAATCACATTTATCTATTACTTTACCTCCTTCAATGATTTAAAAGTGTCACCTCCGCAAAAACACAAAATGAGAATAGAGTAGGAACGTAAAGAGAGAACTCAGGATACACATCAGTAAGCACACTGGTCAAAAAATAAAAATATGCCATTTCGATCTTTTCTTTACACATGTCTCACTCTATTTACTTTTCCTCTCTAATGTCAATCGATCAGCTTTAATATAAAGCAATGTTAATAACTACATTTATATATTTCAACATTAGTTTAAAACACAATTACAAAGGGCTTAATAACTATTTGTCTGTAAAAATGTATATATAGACTAAATCTTTTAAATTTAACACTTAATGATCTAAACAGTAAAACTTATATTATGAGGCTATTAGAAAATGTTTTTTTAGCGTCAACTAAAAAAACATGTTCTTTTGTCGAGAAATGTGAAACATGTATAAATATTGCTTTGTTTATAACAAAACTATTTGCATCCTTGCTGACGTTGTTGTTGTAGTTTTTTTTCATATCTAACTCCAATTTAATCAATAATTCCATCGATATCTACTTTTTTTCATTGAATATCGCATTTATGATCTTTAGAATATCCAAAACGAATTTTATTTAACTAAACTTTTACTTACCTCTTACACCTAAATACGTGATTCCTACATTTTTCTTTGGATCATCATCGCATTTTCTATATTTTATTTTCTTTTTTGTAGTCAACAAAGATTTCTTACACATTTTTTTCATTGTAGAATATTATTATATCCCATTTATTGAAATTTAAAAATTTATATTCTGAGTTGAATGGCACTAAATTTACAAACTTCGTGGTATAAAAGCATAACTTGTTTATGAAAAATAAATACAAATGATTTTAATTTTTACACTTGCACTTAAACTAATTTGAAGAATTTTTATGAAACAAATATTTGTTTTATCGGTGTTATAAAAAAGAAATGTTGAAAAAAGTAAAGATAAAATATACCAAAAACTGTTTCTTAATAAAATCGAACAAAAATTTCAAAATCATAAATTAAAGATTGTAAATTAATGTGAAAATTTTAATTATACACATAAAAAATACTTTGCTCAAACACAATATATTGCTTTATGATATGGTAACACCCAGGTATTAGTTAAAATAACAAATGTAAGATTAACTAAGATTTTTGCGTTGTTCTCTCATTAATAATAAGATTTCTAAAATTAGAAAAATAAATTAGTGAAAAAAGTAAAAATTCAAGAAGCTGAAAATTGTAACTTTTGCAGTAAAAAGGTGAAATTAAATATTGTAACAGTTGGATAAAATGTTTCACAATAATAAAATAATCTATATTTTATCGATGTTTTGATCAAAAAGGATCAAAGTTGATCATTTATTGATGCAAATTATCAAGATGAGATCGATTAATGAAGTTTGGGTATTTTGATAATTTTTGATGAGAAAAGTGATTGGTGCTTTACAATCAGTAAAAAAGCTTTAATAGCTTTATTAAATAAACTGTATCGAGTAAATGAAGAAATCTTTCGATATATTTAAAAATGGAAAGTCGGGCAAACCTCGTGGGAGGACCCGTACATCCAACCGTAATAACCAAAGAAAAACTAGTAAAAAACTGTTTTTATGTGATTTTTCACAAAAAAGCATAATGTGCAAGCTTTATTCATATACTAGCTATTTCTAATGCATATTTACAATATCTCTCTAACTTTTTTTTTAACAACTTGTAAAAAAATAATTCAAATTGCGAAAATTTTATGAAATAGAAAGTAGAACTATTATTAAAATAAAGTTTTTAAATAATTTATATATGTCATCAATAGGATAAAAAAATTAATTTTAAAGAAATAATAGAAAAAATTACTCTTAATATTTTTTATTTTCTGTATATTTTTTTGAAAAAATTTTGTCAAAAAATTTGCTTTTTTTGCATTTTATATCTTACATACATAATAAATATAATAAAACCAAATTACAGAATTTATTTTACTATAATATTTATCATCTTTCTACGGATAACTATAGAAATTTACAATTTTTATATACTTGATTTTAATAATCAATGTCTAATCCTCCTTCAAAAATGAAAAAAATTTTAAAAAAATCTAAAGGCTTTGAAAATCCAATTTTTAAATTTTAGTATTTTTTACATGAATTATCTCTCTTTAAAACGATTTATTTATAAACAAAACATATCTTTATGATTCAATATGTAAATTAACTAGTACAAATAACATATTTTTTCTTTTCGATGCATTTTTAAATATTTATTTGTAATTAAAAATCTTAATGTAAATTTTTATAATTAGCACAAGCAGGAATATATAACTTAATGCGATTGGGGATTTCTAAAATAATTTTATAAAGTTTTATGTGAACTATAAGATTAAAAATGCGTGCATTAATCAAGAAAAAATATAAAAAGTTCATAATGTGGTAAATTCACTTTGATAATAAAATAAATTTGTAAAGCGAATGATAAAATGGTTAATGCCAATATATACGAAGATGAAAAACGCAAGAAAAATAAGTAGTACACGGATTAAACAATTGAATAGTATTAGTAGTATTATGATAGAAAACAGATTTTAATGACAAAATGAATTTTTTACTTTATAAACCAATTATTCTTTAGTTCACTTGGTTTTCTTTAATTTTTTTGTTATGATAGCGACTTAAAGTTTTCTGCTCTTATTACAAAACTAAATAATGAAGAAAAAACATATACCAATTGCAGAGAGATAATGTAATTAGATAGCTTTTTTTATCCTAGTTTTTTTATTCGTTATATTTTTTATAATTGTAATAAAAGTATTTAAATAACATTACATAATCATAAATGATAAATCAATGTTTTGAAAAAATCATGAAATCATAAGTGCATTTTCTGTTTAAATTTTCTGATAATTTATGATTGATATAATAAAAAAAATGAAACATATAGAAATAAATAATTCAAAAAAAATAATCAATGTGTTGACAGAAAAGATAGTTAAAACTTTTTAACATTATAAAAAAAACTTTCACATTTTTGTATGTAATAATGTATTTTCTTGTTGTAAAACACACAGCAATTATGATTTTTTCTTAAAAAATAATGTTATTTTTTTATGACTTCCGAATTGTTGTTTTTAAAATTGAATTCATTACGATTTGCGTGTAAAATTTGCTATAAGCTTTATGTTCTCAGAATAAAACTATTAATTTTTTTTATCGAAAGAGTTTCATGAATTCTTTTCAACGTTAAAAAATCAATTTTTTTATTCTAGTTATGCGAAGAACTGCATAATGTGCTCATTCATCTAAAAATTATTATTTATAAAATTTTTTGGCAGCCATAAATATCTTGTTCTTAAGGTATAAACCTAAAAAAGTATTGGTAAATTTTAGATAAGACAGAACAAACGAAAATTTCAATTTTTTATGATGCATTTTTTCATATACATATTAAAATAATATAAAAAAACAAATGCATTCCTGTAATAATTGATATATTGGTAGCTTATTTCATTGAAAAAGTGAATAAGTATCATTTAGAAGAAAAAAAATCAATCGAAATAGGAATTCATATATTTTACAGTTAGAAATTTTAATAGCTAATTTAAAAACACAAAAACATGTGACTTGATGGTATCTCTTTTTTATTACTTGCTTTGCTGCAATTGCTTGTATATATTTTAGATACATCTAATAATCTTAGAAAGTTAACTGTAGTAAATGGCATTTACACTTGTTAAATCGGCATGGTCAGCGTGAAATGTTTTAAAACTTTTCATATTTATTTTAACTGTCGCATTTTAAATATTATTTGTAAATTTGTATTCACCTATCAGATAAACATCTTTTAAAAAACTAACTAGTGCCTTTGCCAACGAAAAATGCCGTCATGCTTGCATAAAAAAAGACTTTATCAAGAAGAAATGCATAATAAATATGAAAATGTGGGTATTTAACATGAATTTTAAACACTCTATAATTATACAGGGTTAAAAAATAATTGTAAGTGAAAAAGTTCTTAGTTAAAAATTGATTCTCTATCACCTCTTTTTGCGCAACTCTTTTCGATCACCCACAAAGTATTCCTGTAAAATTGAATGTATAAAGTTAAACTTGCAAAAGGTTCTTTTCCGGATTTATCCAATGTTGTTAAAAATAAATTTTTTAAACCTAATATCCATCAACATTTTCATCTTAATTCTCTTGTTTAATTAAAATTCCTTTACACAAACTAAAAAAATGTTTTTGAATTATATTAAAACGTAAATATCTGTGATAAAGAAAACCGTTTCAAGTAAAGACTCCCAACAAAATTTTTCAAATTCTTTTATAAAAAACGCTGAAACAATAAAGTAATTTTCTAAACAATAAGAAATGTAATAGGCAAAAAACCCATCACAATCTAGAATTTCTTTATATTTTATACATGAAAATTTTCTAAAACCTAGATTTTTTTATTAAATTGTTTGATAACTATATAAATTTTCATGAAAAGAAGGACAATCACAGAAGGCGTTATACAAAAAATATGAGAAAAAAATCGTTAATTATATTTTATCCTTTATAGATTTTAAATATTTCATTATCTAGATACTTTTCTAGTATTTATTTATTTTTTTTCGCGAACCAAATTGATAAAAAAATAATTGCGTAAAATAAACAAAATAAAATGTATATGTGTAAATTACATATATATTTATAAAAAAACAACAAAAATTATATAAGATTTTATTTTTCTTCGTTCTAAATATAAAAAATGTAATTAACATGAATTGGAAAAACATTTTTTTCCTATGTCATCTATATGTATTCGGGTTATTGATTAGTATATGTGTAAGATGGGGCTGTCTTTTTAAGATATTCTTATCAATAAAAAGCAACAAAGTTTTTAATCGTCTTCATATGTCCATTATAAACTTTATTTGCTTGGCAATATTTCTACATGTTGTTTTTATCATGGTATAATATATATAAAACGATAAAATTCATCTTATATTTTATTTTGATATTGTAACTACATGTAAATTTTGTAAAGAAAAATTAAAAGTAATTTTATTAATAATCTCGTCATCATTTACGCGAAATATAAAAAAATATCATATATGGAATAATTATTAATATTAAATATTACTATTATTTTTTATAAATACTTTGAATAAAATGATAATGTAGATAAACATATTATAGACTTAAATCTTTCCAAAATATTTAAAAGCAATCAATGTAGGCATGTTTGGAAATATTCGATATTGGTTAGCAAAAACAAGTATTGGCGGTATAGACATGGGATAAAGAAGCAGTAAAAATATTTCAAAGTGTATAAACAGATGTAGTGATTTTACAATAAAACTAATATGAAAGAGGTTTAAACTATTAAATTAAAGTTACAATTGTTTTTATCACTTACTTTTTTTTAAAATGTAATTTTAATGTTTTTTTTTCTTATCTGTTTTTCTTTCTAGATTGCGAGAGAAGAACCGTGTAAGTTCACCGCCGCATATATTTCTGGCACATATATATAATATGAATTATTTGGCAATTGAATTTTTGTTAAATTGATTTCATTATTTTTGTCATGAAATTGAGGTCAATATTATTGAGATTATAAGTACGTAATATCAAAAGAATGTTTAATATAATACTTAATAAAAAATATCATTTATATATATCGATTTTTCATTTTCACACAATTTAAACAAATTTAAAATCTTGAATTGTACCCAAATCATATTTTTTTTATATAATTATTCTATTTTTTAGGTTTTGCATAAAAAAGAACATTTTTGTTTTTTTAGAAGGGTCTTTTTATAAAAGAAATTTATACACAAAATTTATCTAGTATAAGATTTTCCAAATTTTATAAATATAAATAGGAATTCAATTTTAGCTGTATTGAGTTTATAGATAAACATAAGATAAAGCTATAACTAATTATAAAATACTGCAATTTTCACTTTAATAACAATGCATGACGTATAAAAATATAGATTTCGAAAAAATAGAATAGAAAATACTATAAAATATTGAATAAATATTATTAACTTGATATATCACTATGAATTTTTTGCATTGAATGCGATTTTGTGTTTTTATTATACAACATTATTTCTTTTTTCAATTGATAGATTAAAAATGATACATAATAAAATGACTATTTATATATGAAATTGTTATAGGAACTTTTGTAGTGATGAATTTTTTTATTTTTTCAAAAAAAAATTAAAAAGCTTAAACAAAAGAATTTGATAAAATTTTTGTACAAATTATAAATTGTAATTTTGGCTTTAATTACTAATTTGATACGTTTTTTTTGAATTTACGTGGATAAAATAACACAATCTACTAAAAGCACAGCCTATAGTTTGTAGATACATTCATCCGTTGTTTATCGATTTTTTTATAATTACGTAAACTAATAAAAATACCAAAAAATGTTTTAGAGCTATAGTGTATGATTTATGTTCAATAGATGCTTTAATAATACTGATATTTCTAAATGAGTCGTAGAATATGATTTTTATCATTCGAAAGCACATTTTTATCTAGTATATTTTGTTATATCTAAATTGGGCTAATAAACCGTCAGCAGCACATAGTAAGGGACGTGCTTCTTATAGATAAAATAAAAAAAAACTACAAGTTGCATGAGTCTTGGAGCATTTATGATTACGAAAAAAAAATTATATGCGCTATTTTTTAAAAAATATTACTGTTTATAAACAGTAATTAAGAAAATGTTTATTTTTTTGATTGTGAAAGTTCTTTTCTGTATTTCTTTTTAATTTTTTTTTGCTTCATTCTATCAGGCTTTACAATTTTTTGTTCCAATTTAAAGTTTTTTGGTACATTAACAATTATTAAAAATCAATTATATATTAAAACTTATGATAATTCATATTTTTTGATTATTTTATGCAAAAAAACGTTAAAATTTTTTATTCATAAACAGTTTTAAATGAAATCCACGGTAAATCATGTTGTAATTATATTGTTTTACAATTGAAATTTTTCATTCTAATTTTTTCGAGAAAAAAATTCATATTACAGAAATTAAAATTATAGATAAATGTGTTAGATCAATTCTTGATAATTTATAGTAAAAAAATTAAACATGTTTACAATAAAAGAGATCATCGAATTTGAAAAAATATAAAAATAATTTTGTATAATATGCGATATTTTGGAATTTATAAACTAGTATATTATACAGTTAAAAGATAAAAATCTATATTTCTCCGATTTTTTGAAAGAAATTAAAACGTTAAATTAATTAGAATTTTTTTTGGTTTCGAAAAAAGCGAATATTTATATTATATTTATATTGATTTAAGGAATATAAGCATGAAAATTCAGGAGAAAATAATATTTTAAAATTGAGTAAAGATTATTGGATGGAATTTGATTGGCTAATTTAATTATAAATATAGGCATGAAAACTATGTCATATCAAAAAAGAATATAAATAAAAAAAATATTCCAAATAACTTGCAATTTTTTTCAAGAATAATAACGTGAAAATTACAAAAAAGTATTTTTCAACGACTGAAGAGTATTCTAAAAATTAAAAGGTTTTGCAAACCTTATTGTTATTGGTATAGTTTGGTTCCAAATTTTTATTGATTAATGTCTGTATTTTCGTTATTTTTGTTTAATCATACATCAATACCCAGGCAATCTCATTACGCTTACTATTCGATGTTTCAAATTTCATTAAGTAATATTTAGCTCTGAAATACCTTTCAAATCGTTTAAAATTTATATAAATTTTAAAAATCTCACCTAAACGCATTTCGTACATATCTAAAAGCTCTTTATATAGTCTTGACTTTGGATATGCATTTAAAGCTAATGCATTTCTAACTATTGTCGGATTTGCAGATTTATCTGTAAAATATTTTTTAAAAATAACGATTTTATCAGATATATCAGACGAAGACGAAGAAATTTGTATTGGATCATCATACATGAATTGATCATTTTTATCTTTCAGTCCATCAGGAATTTCAATGCCGCAATCAGTTAGAATACTTTCCAGATCAAAAACTACCTTTTTAAAATCCGGGTTGGCAAAGCATTTTGATTTTATTTCAAACCCTAAACTGAATGCAATTTCAGAAGATGTCAGATATTCGCGATTTAAAAGCAAAATTTTTAAATCAGCAAGAGTAATTTCAATATTGTCAAAAAAAACAACAAATGTTTCAACTGTTTTTATTTTTATCATTTCTTCAAATGAACACGATTTTTTTTTATAATTATTGTAGCAGAAATTATTGTTTTTTATAACATTTTCGTTTACAAATTTGCACTTCCTGAACAAATTTACTAAAAATGGATTTCTGAAAGCACTGAACCAATGCATTGCTTTATTTATATTTACTTTTATCCATGATTTTGAATTTGATACGATAAATTTATCATCATATAGATTTTCAAACTTCTTTAAGGTGCAATAAATATTGCAACGTGTATCTTTAAGTTCAATTTTGTTGTTAAAATTTTTTAACAATTGTTTTCCAAGACTAAATACAAACATATATGTAGAATCGAATTTAATGGTTTGGTTTTTTGATAATAAATAACCTTTTTCGTCGAAATCTGTACCAAATAAAAATTGTTTTATGCAAGTTTTTTTTATTTTCTCATCTTTAATTATTGCACATAAATCTGCAATTTGATTTTTATAGATGTTGAAATAATCATTAAGAATAGCATCAAAGTTGTTAGTAGGAACAGTATAAGTTTCTATATTATAAAATAGCTGTCTTCTAGCAAAAATTTTTGTTTTCTTTTTTTCCTGAATTCGATCATCAATTAGATTGAAGATTTTTTTTATAAGATTATATAATTTTTTGTACCATTTTTGTGCTTTTATTTTTTTGCTATGCACATATTTATCTTTTTTTAAAACTTCGTTCAATAAATTTGTTAACGATACGAAAGGTTTATAGAATGCATCTACATGATCTTGCTTTTCACCTGAATGAAGTATATTTGTTTTATTTATAGTTACAAAACATGCGTAATCTTGGTTATTCGTTTCCCCTATACATTGATTTTCGCAGTACCATCTTTTTATACACAAATAATTCGCCGTATTCCAGTAGCCTTGATAAACTATTTTTTTATCGATATTTAAAAACTTAGTGTGATCTAAAGTGTGCACAAAAATACCATTTCTAGGATGGTTAGCTGGTTTTTGTGCAATTTTTTGACTAGCTGAACCATTATTAACAATATTTAAATATCCTAGCTCCAAAGGCAAATCTTCAAATAAATAGTTTATATAAAACAACCAGCATATAATATCAACATTTTTAATAGATTCTGAAGAATGACATCCTTTGCTTTTCAGTGGAATTAAATCATAATTTTTTACAGTATGTTGATTTGAAAAGCTTTCATTTTGTTTCTTCACAAATTCAATAGCAATTACATGTTTCATTTCGTTTATTTTTTTGAATAAGAGCTCTTTAAACCAATCATGAGGTGAAAAATTTTTTATAGCAATTTCTTCGAGCCTACTTGTTTCATAAATATTATAATTTGTATTTAAGCTGTCTATTTTATTGAAGTCATACAAATAATCACTATTACAATGTAGCCTCTCTATATTTTCAAGGAAATCGAAGAAAGTAGATAAATCATGTGAAGTCATCATAGAAACATTTTTTAATAATGATGTATCTAAATCTTCTACTAGACTCAGAATCCAGCATATGCCTTGAAATAATACTGAAAAGTTGTTTTCTTCTTTTGCCTTCACTAGATACATTAACCTTTCAAACATATTAGACATATCAAGTTCGTTTTCGGAATTCTTCAAAATATTGCATTTATTAATTGAATCAATTTTGTTTTTGCATATTTTATGATTTTGCGCATCTTGGGTTTTTTCGGGATTCGGTGTTTTGTCAGCAAAGGCAGTTATGGTTAAATTGTGTGCTGTAGGTCTTATATCCAAAAAATTAAAAAGTATAATGAAAGCATATTTCATTATGAGTCTGCTACTTTTTTTCATGATTTTTAATTTTGTGTGTAAATAAAATTTTTTTTACTTTTTTTCTTGAAGGCATAGAGAAATTTATTTTAATAGAATAATTCTCACATTTAAAAAGAAACCTTTAGTCTTTAAAGCGTTATTCAAAAAAAAAATTCAAACTCCTTCATATTGTGTTTATTTTATAGTAAAGTATAGATTAAATACACAAAGCAAAAATAAATGTCATTTTGATAGTTAAAAAATTGTTTGCTTATCGTGTTACCAATATACCTTTTATAACTATTCAATTATAAATCGATTCATTTACAAAATTAAATTATGAAACAATTACAATATTAATTAGTAAATTTAGTATAGCATAAATTAAAAACTGAATTCCGTTCTTAATTTATAACCAGTACAATTTATTATCCCCAGAAAGCTATTTGAGAAACAATTTTCTAGTTTCAAAAAGTTTCGACAATTTAATTCATTAATAAAAAAATTTATGTATAATTTCAAAAATGTTAAGAATAAAGTTTTTTAATACTCAGTGACACCTGGATTTCTAACTTAAGTTTATCTTTTTAAATTGCGTAAAATTTTACATTTACTGTAAATGAAAATAATGGTATATCGGAAAAAAATTTCTAATAGCTACATATCAAAAAAGTGTTTCTTATTACCAATTCCCTCTCTTTTCAAACATTGATCAAAATATTTAATAAAATATTTAAAATTGTTTGATTCTCTCTAAAATCGTTTGCAAAATGAAATTAGTGGGCAAAAAAACAAAAGGTTACATCAAACATATAAATTATATATTTAAATCAATAATAAAAGATTTTTATCATGGTTTACTCGCTAAAAAAAGGAAGTGCAAATAAATTAGGCATATATTTAAATCATCTTAATGTTCTTCGATTCATTTTTAAATTTAAATATGCCATATTGATATTTTTTATTACAAAAAAAGATGATATTTTCAAAGAATTATTTTATAAATAATGAAGAAAATAAATATTGCTGTTAATTAAGCATATATCAAGACATGTTTTTTAATCTCGAATTAGAGGATTACATTAAGTGCAGGAAATCTTTAAACTTTATGAGAGCACTCAATAATATTCGAAAGATTAAGAACAGGTATATTAACAAGAGTTGAAATTTATTTTATAGTTTCCTTATTCATTTACGTCTCTATTGTATGCATTGAAGTACAAATAATCAATATAGATTTTGATAAATAGATTGAAATCCATTAAAAGATCATAGAAAGTATTTTATATATTAGTTCGTAAATAAGTAAACACGTTTTGCTCGTAAATTTTTAAATAACTCATAAATATATCCCAAAGCTGAAATAAAATTTTTAATTTTTGCCTTATTAATTTATACTATGACACATGTTAATGTTTTAAAACCACCAATTGCACTGTTATGAAATTGCACATTAATAATACCAAATCGCTCTTCCATTATATGTAACATTTCAAAAATTATAGCAGCATTGCAGTACAAATGCGGTTTATAATATTTTTTGTGCAAAAGATTTTTAGTTTTCATATTGCGATAGTTCTAAACAACTTTATTAAAACACCTATAATTAAATTCTTTAAATATTTTTAGTTTGACTAACAAATAAAAATTCATTATATTAAATTTAAATGCAAAGTAATAAATCAAACTAACTTTAAAGAAGTAAAGATACAACAACCAATATCTAATATATTTATTTGAATTTATTGATATAGATACTAATAGAAAATCATAGTCGTGATTTTTATATATGCCAAATTTTTTATAAGATCATACATTTTTGCGAACGATAGTTCTAAAACAGCCTTGCACATAAAATATAAAAAATAAATTTGATAGTCATTTGTACATCAACCTATCCAACTTTGTGTCAATTTTTAAACGCCGAAAAAAGTTATACTCAAAATTTAATTTAAGTTCTTGAATTCATTCTTTACAGAATATAAATAATAAAGATAAATTGTGGAAATAAGCTATTTTTAATATTGTCTTTCATTGATATTGGGTCTAAACTGATACAAAAAGCCTTTTTTGTATATTTAAACATTGCTACGCTCCAAAGGTTATTAATATTGTGGTACTAAAGTTTTTTATACCCGAAATAATGAAGGGTTAATAAAAACAAAATCTTACTATGATTTAAAAAAAACAAGAAAAGAATTTAGACGATATGATAGAAAAAGAAAAAAGAAAGTATTAAAAAAATAGGATCCCAAAAAGAGACCGACTGAAAATGTGGCAAAGAAGAAACAACAATGAAAAGGCACAACGGCAGTTCGGGAAGCACTTCCCCTCGAATGCCAATCTACCCAATGTTGAGAGGCCACGCGAAAGAAACACTACTAATAACTAATCTATATTTAACAACTTATTTTTATTTTTCGTGTTCTAGCAAAATGATATAAAAATCACATAAAAAATAACAACACATAAGACCAAAAATACGATGTTTTTACGTAGACAATCTACATCTTAAAAATAATATAACTGGGTAATACTAATAATAAATATAAACGCTGTAAACTAAGTTTTAACGTGTTCAACTAAACTGATGTACTTTCAATATTTGATTAGAGTTAATAAGATTAAATACAAAACTTTAAACAGATACATCATTTAGGAGAGTTCATAAGCTAAAATCGGCATAATAATATTTCTATTTTTTAAAGCTATATAAAATTTTATTTTAACCCGGATTTTCCCTTCGCTTATTTTTTTTAATGTATGAATTGAATGACTTTGAAATAATGAAAGAATAAATATTCTGCTCTTAATATCTAAATATGTATTTTTAAGTAAAATATTTGTTCTATAAACTCTAAATCACATTCCGAAAATATATTGGAAAGGATCAAAATTAACCTTTTTTCATAAAACTATGGATTCGTATTATTTTATAGTTTTATTAAGACATTTTTGATTATAAGGTATGAAATTGCTGAAATCTAAACTTTAGTAATGCTAATTGGTAAATATACACATTTTGATGTTTTAATTGGTGATTAGATAATGATATTTTAAAAAATTATAAGGGTAAATATTTAGTTTTCTAAATCAGTATGTAACTGTTCTTTTTTCTTTTTCTCTTGATGCACTGGTGTGTTTGTAATTACTAATTTATTTATAAATATAAATTGTTCACAAATAATTGACGAAAAAAAAGGTTTCAATATCAAGAAACATCAAAAAAATATTATAATATTCTTCTTTGAAAACAGCATCACAAACGGTTGGATGACTAGGTCGACCTCGCGGTCTTCCCGATTTATCGCCACCTGATGAATTGATATAAAATATAAAAGACATTTCACGGTCATATTTATTAAACGAAGCTTTATAAGCTTTTTGGTGATCAAAATGCACCAATCAATTTTATTCAAAAACGACCAGTTCATCAATTTTCATTGGTTGTCGATTATCTTCGACTCTTACATCAATGTACTACAATTTCAATCAATTTTGATCAAAAAATCGATCAAAAATCAAAAACTTTCAAAAACATCAAAATGTCATCAAAAAAAAATAATGAAAATATTTTTAGATACAAAGAAACCAATAGAATATTTTTCTTATTCAATAATTTCGAGTGTCATTACAACCCAAACAAATACGACTGAAACCTTTTTGTGTTTTCCTCATCAACAATAAGCATTTCATTAAGGTTTTTTGCTTTTCGCTCACGTATTTTTGTTCCCTCACCTCACAAATTAAGTTGTAAATTTTTATCTTACAAATTATAAAATAGTGCAAAAATTTTTAAAAGCGTTTATATCCCTTTTTGTTTTATAAAGTTTTTTTATTCATAAAGTTATTCATCCGGTTAGTGTATACAAAAATTCTACTTTTTGTAAACAAAAAGTATATTAAAATCATTGTAGTCGTTGAATATGTAAAGAAAACAAACATTTTTAGCTAAATAGTGCCGTTTATAATTACATGTAAAATAATAAAAATGATAATATGGACTAGTTGTTATAAAAAAAGGATTGAAAATACGAAAATCAACATCAATCTAAGATTAAAAAGCAAAAATATGCATTTTTTATAAAAAAAATATGTTAATTAACTTATTCGTATATGAATATAAAGAGTTTGTAGTAAAAAAAATAAAAAACAAATGCTTCAATTTTTTTTATATGATAGAATATATTTTTTTAGTTACCTAAAATATTTAAATTGACAATTATGCATATTTCATACAAAATTATTGATGTAAACAATTTTCTATATAATTTTTTTTTATCTATTTAATTTTTCTATTTTAAAAAAATATAGAAATATTACATTTTGATAAATGTATCGATCTATGCAGTTTTTCTTCTCTATATGATGTTACACACGTAATAAAAGATAATTGAGTTTTCTAAAAAAGTCATAATTCTTTGTTATTTTTTTTGCATAAAATAAATTTATGCCTATAAACTATTATAATTAAGTTATTCAAATTTTTCAATGATAAAACTATATGATTTTATATTAGATGTAAGTTTAATTGCTATTTTTCTTGAAATAAAAATTACCTTACTTTTTTCTTCTATCTTCTCTTATTACATTTTATTATAATACTGTTAAAGACCGAAAGCTATAATCAAAGAAATTAGTGCAAAAAGTATAAATCTTAATAGAAAAAATATTAAGGAAAAGAAAACAATAACAAATGATATGTTTTATATAAAAATTCAAAAGAGATAAAATATTTTAATCTCTTCATTTCTAATCACATATTTACTTTTGCATACTGACAGCTGTAACAAATTAATATCAAAAAATTGACAAATCTAAAGAGATAAAAGGTAAAACCTAAAACAAAAAAAATAAAAATGAAGTTACTTGATATCTTTAGTTAAGTAAAAATAGAATGTTCAAAAAATAAAATGAGAATGAAATTAATTTTGTCGTCATTAATTTATAATATAAAATTTTTTTTATATGAAAAACATAATTCGATTAGTTCAGTACGTAATTTTAGTATTATATGGTTTTAAAAATCATTGAGTTTGTAAACTAAAATTTTAAAAAAACAGTTTTACTGTAGTTATAAATATACTATATCTTACGCTTACGACCATTATCTATTATTTTTTTTTGTTTTTAGATATTTTTATAGTTAAATAGAATTTTTTTAATCAGCTATCATATTGAATTTAAATATTCATCATAAAAAAAATTATATAAATACTTTGCACAAGTGTGTTAATTTATTTTGAATAATACTATCTCTGTTGTAAAAGTAAAATATTCATTATAATAACTTGCCGATTTTTTATTTTTATTCTATAATAATCCGAAATCCTATATATTAATATTGAAGTCATATTTTTCAAATGTTTTTTTTAATAAATCAATGTACGCTTGAAAATAAAATTCTCATAAAAAAATATTGTGATTTCGAATATTTTTTAAAAAATGTTTTAAATGATTTTGAGTATATAAATAAAGCCTTTGCAAAAAGATTTTTACATGCCATGTAATCAGTTTAACATTTATGTAACAAATTTCTTAAATAAATCATCTTTTCAGGAGATTTCTTAGTATATAAAGTAGTATAAAATCTATTTTAGCATTTTTTTAAATCATTCATAATTAAGTTCGATAAGTTTTTCTAGCAACTATATATCCTTTAAAATATAAAGAATATTGTTTCAGTATCATAGTGGTATTTTTGGCCGAATAAGTATTACTTGCTTTTACAATTATATTAAATACAAACTTATAAAATAAGTTCTATTTCTACATCTGAAAAATTTATCAATATTTACTATAGTATTTCGCTATATTGAAACCGAAATATAGCTGAAAATTGGATATGCAACACTCTTGTTTTAGTTGAGGGCAAAATGAAGGATTATAATTAAACATTATAAAAACCATTTTTTTAAATATTAAAACAAACACTAAAAACCCGAATAAAAAGTTTTGCGTAAAAAATCTGTCCTTAAATGGAAGAATAAAACCATTTATGATATTAAATTCTAAATTCCTATTATAAAAACTTAAATATTTTATAGTATAGCAATTTATAAATTTATTTATAATAATTTTATTAATACCTCTTTTACTACTAATAATATTAACAATATCAATGATTTTTTTTTAAATATTCTCTTACTATAATTATATTTTATAATTTATTTTAGATTTTCTCTTCCATTTTTTATTGTAATTCTTAAAAAACCTTTTGTGGTTTTTGCTATCTCTGAAAAATTACAGTTTTTTTCAAAACGTCAATATTCGATATTATTTTTAATTCAATGCCTTTTTTTAACTATTCCAAAAATAAAAATAATATTGCAATTATTTTTTAAAAATACCTATTTCAATAGATGATAATATTTATTTAAACATTAGTTTAAAATTTATAATTCACATATATGATAATTCATATCACAATTACTATACGGCTATATTTATTATAACTTTTATACATATTTCTTCTACTATTTTTTGTCGCTTATTATTTTCAATATTTTCAATTAGGATATTTTAATAGATATATCACAGAAGTAATAATAAAAACTACATAAATATGTATGAAATTAAAAAATTGATAGATATGAAATTTCATGAGGAAATTAATAATTTCTAATATGTTTAATCAAAGGCCGAAAAAAATAAAACGGTCTCTAAATAGAGTTCAATCCTTTTTTTCGCAATATCTCCTTTATTCACCTCTCGAGTAGTCAGACATTACTATATATGAGTAAGAAAAAAAACTATTTTATTCAGAAAAATTGAAAACTAAAATTTTTAATTTATAAAATTAGTTTATATCATTTTTTTATTAAAAAAGGCTTGTTGTATTTTATGCAATATTTTGCAATTACTAAACTACCATTTTATACAGTTGAAAGGTGAAATTATGTATTTCTCCGTTTTTTTGCAAATAAATTAGAAAAGTTTCATTTTTTAGAAAAAAAATCTTATTTCCAAAAAAAGAAAACCAATTAAACTATATTAAAATGGTTGTATGAAAATCTTGATAAAAAATTCAGATAAAAATAATATTTTAAAATTGAGTAAAAATTTTATGATGGAATTTAGTTAGGTGATAAAATTATAAATATGGGCATAAATGTATGTCATTTATGTAAAAAACATTAATAAAAAAAATATAGAAAATGATCAAGAAATTTTTATTTCTAGTACGATAAAAATTAAAAAAATGAATGTATTAAGAATCTATTTTGGAAATTTATACTGATGTATAATGTCATAAATTATTGTGTTCAGAATATTATTTTTACGGCTGTTATGTTTTTTTCATTATATCAAAAAACTGTTTTTTGCCATGAATAATATTTATGAAAACATCGAAGATGTGTTTAATTTTTTTGATAACTATAAAATAATAAATAAGTATAAATTATATTCTAATTAGTTTATATTGTATTGATGAATATAGGCAGTGATTTCAATCAAAATATACGAAAAATGCCTTCTAGAAAAACTACTTATAAATTGAATTTCTGAATACAACGAATTTTTAAAAGAAACGCAATGATATGTACTAAGATTGAATTGTTTAAAATTTCCATTGAAAATAAAAATGCACGAATTAGTGATTCTTATATATTTGATGTAGAACTATTTTAGGTTACAATATATATACAAAGTCATTGAAAAAGCAAAACTTTGTAAATTTATTCAAAAAAAACAAATGTAAAAGGAAACTATCTCCATATTTAATTGTAATTTTTTTTATTTTTCCAATGTTTTGAAATAAATTTTAGACATAATTATTTCATAATAAGATATTAGAACTGAATGCTATAAATTGTTTTATCATATTTCAAGAACATTTATTTAAGAAAAATATTAGAACTAATATTCTTCATTAATTAACCCTTAATCAGAAAAAAAAAGAGAAACAATACGACGCATGGACAATATCCAGAAAACAGGTTGCAATTGAAGGATTTTAAACAGCATATCGTATATAAAATCATATACTTGAATTTTCTCCTTAACACTGTTGGAAAGTACCACCAAAATTATATTAAATTATATTATTCATAATCATTATATGACTTTCAATCATAACAATAAATATTTCTTAAACATGGAAAACTTATATACACACTATAATCATTATAAATTAAAATTTTTGACAACACCCCAGTATATTAAAAATTTTAAAATCCTGTATGTTATAACAAACTCTGTGCAATGAAACTTTTTTTTAATGTGTCTTAAACACGTAATTAGATATCTAGAAAAATTTCTATTATAGGGTGCTTATCTTTTGTTTACAGATATATATTTTTTTACAAATTTAAACATTTCATAACATTTAAAATTTTACTTTGGAACTAAAAAAAGTTACAGTGTGTTTTTTGTGTTTACAATATTGAAATTGTCGTAAAAAAGCAATTTTATACAATATTTTAATTTTTTTTTAACATAGATATTTTTAAAACATTTGAAAATCTATTTTATAATTTTAGATTTTTGATTTAATTGCAGAATAAACTTATTTTTTATAAATACTGTACACGTAAATACAAAATTGAAAAAAAGTTTTTTTTATAATAAGTTTATCTTAGAAATCTCAATGATTTTGAGTGCCAGAATTTGACTTACAGCCGTTTCATTGAAATTTCTAATTTTAAGCTATTTAAAATGCTTTTTTCTATGTATTTTTGTGATATTTATACAGAAATCTTATGATGTCATTAGATTGTAAAAGTTTCACTACTTTGTAGTGCATAAAATTACCATATATAAATAAGAATCAAACAGTTTTTTTCATAATTTTACACATTAAAATTGTCAATTTAACATAGGGCAGAGCTGGAAAAATGTTCTTTAAACACTGTAATAATATAGTATAATTTTAAAAATGACATATAAGGAAAAATAAAAAGCACAAGTATTACAATATAACATTACTTGACATAGTTTAAATAAGTATGCTTTTCGCCATAATATGTGCAAAAAATCAATTTATGCAAAATATAAATTTTATAAAATATAAGTGCTTTTTGAAAAAAAACCATTTATTCTGTTTTTTTACTTGTATTTTTAGTGATATTTATGTTTTTTAAGATTCTTTGAGGTCATATACAATTGAAAATATCATGTTTAATCAAAAAATGNANATATTATATTATATATATATATATATATTATTATTATATATATATATATATATATATATATATATATATATATATATATATATATATAT
>AFBI03000076.1:128645-164783 GCA_000230595.3 Edhazardia aedis USNM 41457
TATTATTATTATTATTATTATTATTATATATTATATATATATATATATATATATATATATATATATATATATATATATATATNTTNNCATTTTTTTGGATTTCAATTTTTTTTCACATAATCCAAATATTTCGTGAATGCAAAAATATTTATAAAAAGAGTAGTTTTTTTATATCGAAAAATAAAGTAAAACTTGATATATTAATATTTGATAAGAAATTTTTGCATTTTTTCTATTCCAAAAACAATTAACTTAAAAAAAATATAATTTTGCGCAGTTTTATATAAAATAAAAATTTTATACTATTTAAGCATAATATTAAGATACAAAAAACATAGAAATTTTTATTTCGCTATTTTATGCATAAAATAAGTAGCGCATTGTAATTTTGAGTCTAAATAGAAAAATATGTATAAATAATCAAGAAAAGATTGTCAAAATGTTATGAAACAAGCACTATATTATGTAAAAAAAAAATTTTTTGTAAAACTTCCACAAAAAATACTGATTTTTAAATATTCGTAAAGTAGAAATTTTCAATATGGAGGTTTTTCGCTGTTTAATATAAATAATTTATTTCTGTTTCAATTTCGAGATCAAAATGTATCCTTTAATATAACAGATATAATCTAGAAAGTTATTTAATTGCAAGTTTTTGAGGGTTTTTACATTTTTAAATTTTTATATTTACATTGACGTTTTAACCAACAATTCGTGTTAGAACAAACATAAAAATATAAATTATTGGATTTAAATTCAGAATATTTGAGTATATTTATATATTCGCGTGTTTTTACAATACTCGAATGATACTTTCAACTAATATAAGATAACTTTGCATGTATTTATATAATAAATTCTATCTAAAAAAATCTTTATTAATGTTCTAGATATGCAGAAAAGTTATATATTTAAACTTTAATTCTTTCTATCTTGATGAAAAAATATTTTCGAATTAGTAAAAAGCCTTTTTTATCATATATATATACATAATTTTAAAGGTATTCTTTATTCACATTGTTTTACTTTTTAGACCTTTTATGTAAATCTATGAATATAATACATTTTCTTAGTTTATTGTTTACCAAACATCAAATATTTCAATAAATCCCAGTTCATTGACAACTTTTATATCAATAATTTTCTTTTTTTATAACTTGCATACACAAATTATAATTATAATCTTGTTGTCCACGGTTTTAAAACTAAATAAACATAAAAAAAAACATTAAAAAATATGTAGCTCATAAAAATTTGATTTATAAAAAAAATAATTGTGTTTTACTAATGAAATTTTCTTCATGAAATATTTATAGAATATTTGCTTTTACTATGCAGCATTGTTATCTACTTATGCATTTTGTTGAACTATATATGCATAATTATTATTTTTAAAATTCTATTGGAAGCTTTTAAAGCTCTTTTCACAATTTCTATCACTATTTAGCGAGAAATATATAATTTACTCTATTATAAATAGAATATACAGCTTTTATTCTAATATTTAAATTTTTCTATAATTTATTTTTCACGAAAAACTGGTATCTAAATTATTAACTTTCCTTTAATTGTTTGGAAGTTGTTACTAGAGCATTTTTTATTTCTTTGAATAAAATGTGTTGAGATTTACAAATATTTAGAATGTCCGTTCTTTTTTTTAAATATTTTTATCATTTTTTTTAGTTTCATAAAATCATTTAACTAGAATTCGGTTACAGTGGTATAAATAATGCATAATTTATTAGATTTTATTTAAATATATAATATTGTCGAATGTAGATTTAATTAAGTAGTAAGAAATCACAGTGAAGAAAAGTCTGTAAAACAAAAATCAGAAGCAATATACAAAATCTTAAAGGCGATACAATC
This sequence comes from Edhazardia aedis USNM 41457, assembly GCA_000230595.3. Classification (NCBI taxonomy): domain Eukaryota; kingdom Fungi; phylum Microsporidia; family Culicosporidae; genus Edhazardia; species Edhazardia aedis. Next base: position 130,515 of record AFBI03000076.1, read on the forward strand.
ATTTTAAGAAGATTAGTTCTAAAAGTATGCCTGAAAACAAATATGCTCAAATAAAAATTTTTTAACAATAGACTTTTCATACACATAAGTTTCATATTCTCATCATTTTCATATTAAAACAAAAAAATCTAAATAAGTGCGTCTTATTCGCTGATATTTATAACGTAAAACATTATTTTAATTTATATAAAAAAAAATTAGATTGTGTAAAATTAAAATAAAATATAAAAAATTTGTATCTTTTTTTATTCGATCTTGGTTTTGATAATACCGATGTATCCTGTCTATAAACGTAAAACAAAGAATGTGGTTTGATGGATAAATATGGGATAAAAAAACATAGATTTTATCTTTTAAGAACCTAATATTAATTTATTGTAGTCTTATGCTCCAAGTTTTACAGTCAAATTGTCACAAACAATATAAAATTGATTTTTTATAAAAAGTCGCTATGAATAAGACGAAGCGGAGCTCGTAAAGAAGATTTATAGTCGTTAGTGCTGTTTTTACCAAATAAATAGGCCGCTGTTTTCTTTGAATAAGTAGAGTATCTTGACATGCATAACATTGCGATAATATGCATTGTAAATCACTGAAATATATTAAATTTCACATTTGTATAATCATTGATCAATTATCGTATGTTTCTAACAATTTCACGCGTACATTACAAATAATAGGAGACTAATTTTATGATCGTGTTTATTGGAGCCTTCAACAAACAAAAACATTAAAAATGCAGTTTGGTTTAATTTCAGGCCCCCAACAACGATTTTTTTTATAATTTTTTTTTGTTAACACGGATAGCTTTATCAGCTCCAAGACAGAAGATATAAATTTTTAGCCTTACTTACGAGGAAAAAAATTTTTATAGTTATTTTTAAACTAAAATAACAATGGTCGTATAGGTTTTAGTTAAAAATTTTCATAAGAGATGTTATCAACATATAGTTTTAGTATTTGATGCTACAAAAGATCAAAATCTGTTGCTTGAATTACTTTTTGTTACAATTAATCTGTTATTCTAAAATATTACATCACATATACCAGCTAAAACCAATTTGATTTTTTATAAACGTTGTACAAACTAAAAAACTTGATTAATATGAGAAGTGAAATAAAATCATAAGTATAACGTCTTTTTCTCTTGTTTTTTCTATTTTAAGATAGTTTTAGAGACACAAAAAGTTTTACACAATATTAAACCCATTTATGAATGTAAAAATATAATAAAATCTGAAAATTCATTATGACTGCAATTTGTTTTTTTTATATATTCAAATAACCCACCTAATATTAAAAATATATTGATTTTTCATAGTTTACCATGTTAAAAAGAATATAAAATTGAGATATTGTTCTTACTGTTGTATTCTGCAAATGCTTTTACAGAATGAAAAAAACAATCATACCAAAAAACCATATAATTATCTGAGTCTAACGGTTAACTTTGCCAGAATTACTTGTAGTCTGAAAAATAGCGTCTTTGTTTAAGCTTAATGTTTTTATGTTGCAAATTGTGAAGCCGTATATGTAGGTGAAAATATAATTCACTTACACATTTTTATATTGTTTTATTACAACCTTAAGGCTTTTTAAAAAAATGAACCCAATAAAAATCCAAAAATTTACATAATATTTTAGTTAATCATATATATCCAGAAATGATTCCGTTTTTAAAAAAAAAACGGTTCCGTGGCTCTGTCAACAGTATTTCTAACAAGAAGCCATATCCATCCAACAGACTTGATACCCTACTTTACGCAAAGCCCTATAACCAGATTAATGGCTATAGGCACATTCAAAGTAACTCAAAAGTAGTCTCCTTTTATTTACATAGATAAAATGTGTTTTTGTGCACTCGACATACGACACATATGAGCACGGTTTTGGGTTCTTTCAATAGTTTTTAAGAATCAATGCAAGTTGTTTGATGTTTTTTTTTCAGAAAGTTATTCTTTCTGTTTATGAAATTAAAAACGAAGAGCTTAACATTCTATATGGCGTGTTTTAGTCCAAATAAAATAGTTTTATCAGCTTTACATACCTGATTCAATTTGATGTTTATGTTTTAAAAAATCAATTCTAAAAATTCATATTTGAGTAATCAGCAATAGAAAATAGTTTTTAAATCCTAAAAAACACGTCTGAAAACTAGAATATTATATAAGTAATAGCAAAACAATTTAACTATATCTAAACGTTACCAATAAAATAGATAACATTGAATTGAGATTTTAAAGTACACTTAACGAATACAATATACAAATTTAAAATTTAAAAAAAATTTTTGGTGGTTTGGATGAATTTGCATTTGACAAATGATTAAATTTTCACCTATTAATAACTTTGAATTTTTAGAATTAAACTTTGAATTTTTATTTTTGATCGCAAAGATACTTTATTATCGCTTTTATAAGAATTTTAACATCAGAGTAAATTTATTTAATTTTTACTATCGAGAAAATCGCATTAATGAATATATAAATTTTTTACAATGTTAAATAATTGTTGAAAAATAATTACTTTCATATAAAAATAAATTCATTTTGTCAAATAAAATGCTTTAAACAATTTATAAAATTTACTTTAATTTCCAGTCAAAAAAGATTTTACATTCAACATTATAATTGCAAAAAAATATAATACAATATATTTTAAGATTTTTTATGAATAAAATGTTAAATATTTTTAATTCATTAGAAACACATTAAAAAAATTGAAAAAGATTTAAAAATAATAGAAAACTTTTTTCTTTATTTTTAACGTTAAACTTATGAGTTCTACATAAACATATAGTGCGTTTCTTTTAGTTTTTTTTTTTCGTTAAGTTAAAATTTATAGCACTTTAAACTTTGCTGATAATATTTAAGTAAAGTAAACGCCATGATTTTTAATTACACTGTCGAAAAATTATAGTAAAAATGATCAAGGCGTAGATTTTTTTGAAAAGATCTTTTTTATAATAAGAAAAAGAACTATGAAAATATTTGCGGTATCTAATGGATATAAATTTACTTGTTAAATATAAGTCAATAATAGAATTACTTTTGTCTGTTATTATATGCAATATTATAATTATTCGTAAGTTTATTATTTTTTTAAATATAAAAATTATTGCTGAATATTTATTTTTTTATTATTTTTATAATGATTGTTTTTATAGTTTTAGTATAACTTTTTTATCGTATTTTATTTATGGCAATTACATCAAATTATATTGAATTGTGTTAAATAAGTTCAAATTATATACAAAATTGGTTCGATATCAATCAGAAATAAATTCCCACAAAAGAACACGTTGAAATTAGTTTCCTCTAGTGTATTTTGAAATACAACAGTATTGTATTAAGTTTACATTTTTTTGTATTACATTACTCAGCTAAAATAGAAAATGTGATTAAATAATTTTTACAAGACATTCTTTATATTTTGATTGACTAATTATATATTTTGTAAATTTCTTGAGCAAAAAACATATATTGAATTTACCATATAATCTATCACGAATAGGTATCTATAATAGTTCAAAAAAACACTTTTCTTTAATACAATTCAAATAAACGATTTTGATCTCTACATAAATTTTCGCTGAAAATGGTAAAAATGAATACAAATCTGCAAACATAGGATAAAATATTGTTGTGAATTCTATAATAACTCAGTTAAAAATTTAAATGTTAGAATTTTATTATTATTCATAATTGAGCTATACTTAGTCTATTTATATATTTTTTATATATAAAGTTTAATTTTTTGTGTTGTATTAATAAAATTAGAGTCAAAAGTTTTATTTATAAATTTAATTTAATATCGCGTCTCTCTATTTTTAAAATTTTTTAAAACATGTTTTTTATGATTAACACGCTACACCAATGGTGATATAGACATTTCGTGCTGCAAAAAATAAGAAATTAATACTTTTCGTTTTTTATGATTTACTAAACTCTTTTTATGTAAATATAAATTGTTTCTTGTAATTTCTGACTAAAATACAATAAAAAATAGCATTTGCAACATTTTAGATGCAACATGATGATAATAACACAATTTTTAGTCTACAAAAATATATGCATAAATAATAAACCCGTTTTTAAATAAACTGAAAAAATAAAATGGGAATTTTCAAATGAACAAAATTATAAGATTTGAATACAAATAGTAGAATAGACTCATGTGCATTAAATAGTTGATAAAAATACAACAATTGTGGAAGGAATGAAAATTAAAATTGACACAAATGCTAAATTCACATTTCAATAAAAGCACCAAGAATTTAAAATTGTAAAATAATTATTTTTTAGGTTCTTCGATATACATTTTTAGCATCTATATAGAATCAAACCCATAATGAATTGTAAGTTTATATTTTTTATTCTAGATAACTTTTTTATTGCATAACATTCACACTTAAAAATAAAATTTGAAAACATATCTACAACCTTAAACTAAAAATAACCATAATAAACATAGTTGCTAAAGAAATATTATAAAAAATAACACAATACAAAATATGATTTTTATGTTCATGGTTTAATATGTTAATTGTATATAATTAATAACACATTCTTATTTAAAAATATATTTCACTATAAATTTTACTATGAATACATAAAAAAACAAAATATGAGATAAAAAGAAAATTTAAAAATACCTTTAAAAAATTTATTATATCTATCCAAATTTTTTATGATAAATTTTTTTTGTTTCAATAACAGAGGCAAAAATACATTAATTTATAGTAACAATAATATTTTTTATCTAATGTTGCAAGAAAAAGGATTATAAATTGTAATTTCGACATATTTACACGTTTTATTTTAGATGATAAGTGTAATTTTTTTTATTTGATATGATCCATAAAAAATAAGCTCTTGTGCTGTTGCAGGAAGAGACTTTGTAGTATTGTAGGAAGTACTCTACAATATTAAAAACACGCCTCATATTATCTGAGGACAATTGGTTCTTATTCGTCACCTCGTCCCTTGCCTGGACGCTTTTGTACCGTTGTGATTAAACATTAAATAATAATTTTTTGTGTCATTTTTTTTATTTAAACGTTTTTTATGCTTGTTTTTGTTCCGGATTTTTCTTAATTAATACTAAAATAAACTAATGAAATTAAACATAACAAAGCATAACATAACATTAATTAGCCTCGAAAATAAACAAGCTACTAAATTATCTACTTTATTTCAATTTGGTTCCAGTATTTCACTGGTATTACCACATCTTGTTTCATTTTTTTTATTAACGTGTATGAAATATGGTATATATAAGAATATGTTTTTTTTATATAATTTTTTCGTGATAAGTATGGCATATTGAATCAAAAACATAGTTCTTCTGATTTAAGTGTTTTATTTATTCATTATGAATATAAGGTAATTTGCAAATGCGTTAAAAACACGATTTTTTACACATAATGAATTATTTAAAACCTTTAATATTATTGAATTAAATATTTTTGTTGAAATTTAAGTTCTTAATTTGACTTCTAAAAATTTTTTAAAAGCAAAAAACAAGCTTGTTGATTTAGATTGTATCAAATTTAAATATTTTTTTTCTATTACAGGAATTTTAGATAGTTTTTTTGTTCTTAGTAAAAATTTTAAAAATCAAAATATTGAATGACGATAAAATGTTTTGTGCTTTTAAATATTAAAATTCAGTGTAATGAATTTCACTTAAAATATTAAATAAATTTTATATAGAAATTTCTTGAATAACTTTGAATTCAAAGTCTTATTCGTTGATAAAAAAATTGATTTCTAAAAAACGACTTTTTCTTCGCTTTGAATGAATATCATTAAATAAAGACTTTCATTTTTTGAAAAAATTTGGTTTTAATATGATTTTTAATTTTTCATTCTGTTCAGGCAATATATGCGCCCACGATCAAATTGCCCTTTCAATTCTGAAAACATTTAGTGCATAAATTTTAAAAAACGAATTCACTTTTACAAAACTTGTGTTGAACTAGTGTATGCAACTAGAAGAAATTGCAGAGTTTTAACGTATGTTTTTCTTGTAATATCTTTTCGGATTATAAAATGATAGAAAATTAGAGTTGTTTTCTATAATTTGTAAAATAATACATTTCAAAAATGATTATTTGCAATTTAATTCACCTCAAAAATAAATTTACAAATAAAAAAAGGATGAATAACATTTTTTTCAACATTTAAATTATTCTTTTGATTTTTTTGTTTATCTTTTTAATATCTAAAAAAATAACCACAAAGATATTACAAACACTATTCTGCATAATTCTTTTGATATCAACTATATTCGTTAGTCTTTGTGCAAAAAATAACTACAAAATACATTTCTACTTAAAATTTCTTATATCGAGATAAATTTTTTTCGTGCGATAAAATCAAAAGTATTTTGTGTCACCTATCAATCAAAGTGACAGTTAATTATATTTTTCTTTATCTTCGTATCAATCGAACAAAACCTGGAAATATTATAAAAACGACATAATAGATATAAATAGAGGTAATTGTAAGATATAAATTGTATCAATGAAATTTTATTGGCACATTATACATTCACGTAATTATTTCTGTAAAAAAATCTTAAATTAAAATGAAAGAAACTTAAAATCTTTACAAAAACCAAATAAATGTAAAGTTTTATTAAATAAATGTTTTTGTAATGTTAAATTTTTTATTTTCTAAATATCAAACCCTGATAGTGCAAAATTGAATTAATGTTATAGTTCATAAAAAATCTAACGAAATGCCTAAATATAGTAATTAAAGATATTATGAATCATCAAATTATGACGTAAGTAGCTTATTGACTTTAAAAATTAAATTACAAAAAGAAAACATGAAAAAAATAGAACTATAGAAAGACAAAAGATAAAATAAAAAACAAATTATTTTTTTAATGATTGAATCTATATTTTAAAATCTCAATCTGTTGGCGCAATGAATTATGGAAAATTTTAATAAAACATTAAAAAAATCTAATAATATATAATGGTAACAAGAAGAAAATTATATGCTTCTTAATTTGAATAGAATATAACTTAATCTTATGAGCATCTAAATGAACATTTTTTTATTCTACTGATTTCTATTTCATTTCCTTTTTAGTAGTTTTTAGAATGTTTTTTAATTTAAACACATTTTAATTTTTTCAAGCTGGATAAAATATCTAAATATTTTGCTGCCAAATGAATAAAAACGGTATAAAAAATCGTAAATATATACGAATGTTAGAAAAAAAAGAAGATTTTAAGATTCATATTCACAATGCAAAGAAAATTTTATTTTATTTTCTTTTTGATGTTGATTTGATAGTATTATTTTTAGAAACAGCCTTTTGGTTTTTCTTTACGTCTTCGACTTTGACTTCATCAGCTACTTCCTTTGCACCTTTTCCGTTTGGTTTTACTTTACTTTTAACACTAACCTTTACAGACTTCTCTTCAGCATTCTTCCTGGGTTTTCTTTTTGATCTTGATTCATACAATTCATAGTTTTTCCTTGCAAGTATTGCACTGGCACGTGTACTCGTTGGCATTGGTGAATTTGATACTGGTTTTTTCACACCTGCAGGTCTTCCTTTCATTTTTTTCTTGTTTTCTGGTTGTATTTCATTTTTCTGCTCCGTAGGATCAGCTTTTCCGTCTTTGTTCTCCATTATTAAGCGTTCAAAAAAAAATATTATTTAGATTAAAAATATTAATTTTTTTACATAATTTAATAAAATTTAGATAGAATTTCTTTTTTAATAAATATTAAAAATTGTTCGGAAATAATAAGAATTCATAGAGCATTCTTTGTTAAATTAGCAAAATTAGAATTAAAGCTGCAAATTGAAAAATCTTAAAAAATAAGCAAAAAGAATTTGTTGAAAAAAGATCGATAATTTTTATTTTTACCAATAACCGATAAACATTTTGGTAAAAGAATCTATATAATATTGGAACTGGTTATAACTTAAAAGAAACCTTAATTTTTTGTTATAAAATTCTGTTAATTATTTCTAGGATTTAATTTGCTTGTTTAAAATTTGATATTCTGTAGTATTAATACGAGCTATTTTGTAAGAAATTTTGCAATTAAACAAGAAAACCTGAGAAACAATTCATCTGACAATGTTTGAAAATAATAATTCGGCAAAAACAGATTATTATTAAATCTAATAACCCATTTTCTTGTTGATATTCAAAAGAAAAAATTTCATGCAGAGCAGCTATAAAAAATACCTTTAATTAAATTAATACGTTTCGATAACAATCCGCATTCATATTAGACTGTATAAATCATAAAATCCAATAATAATCATGTTTTTTAATAAATAGGAAACGTTTGCATACTAAAAAATCGTAAAAACTTCATCTCACCTGATAAATTAAATATCCCAAAAAAATCATGTCTTATTCATATTTTGATAAAATTAAAAGTATAAAAATATTTAATTGATGCTTTATGCAAAAAAATTAATCGTAAACTGTTACAATTCATTATGATTTATAAATTATAAGGTTTCTTATATTATAATAGAAGATTTAATAAATTTATGATTTAAATGAGAAAAATATAAAAAAGGAAAATTTACATATTTATATCTGTCGTAATGCAGGTGATGAGATTGAAATCACAGAAAAGTTAATAAATGTTTTGTATTTAAAATCAATATTAGATATTTCAAATTGATGATAATTCTAAAAGCTTTGTATCGATTCTCGAAGCTTTAAGCGTAAAACTAATGTTTCTAACTAAAACTTATTTTTATTTATGAATTAATAAACGTTATAAATCAGATCCTCCAATAAATTGTTTATTAAACAAAAGTTTGTAATTGAGTAAATTGTAAATGTTTTGATTCAATCAGATTAATATGCATATTTATCATGTTTTAATATAATGTTTATTCACATTGATTTAAAAATGCTGTGGCAGGTTTAAATATCGAAAAAAAGTCACTAAAATATATTAAAATATAAATATTGCAGCAGTACGAACTTCCGAAGCTGCAAGAAGGAGGGGTAGTGATTTCAAGCTTACTTTAGTAGCCAAATGGATTACTCAATATAATTCCAATACGATTGGGACTATAAAAGGCGATTCCCCTTCGAGCCTAGAGCAATGCATCCAGGAAGAACCAATCAAGACACGCGTGGCACGCCGGTAAGGAAAACGGCTTAAGAAGTAAACATTACAACTATTATAAAAACTACTCTCAACACTCATTGTCTTCTTCTTCTTCTTTTAATATGTCATCTTATTCTATTTATGAATCATTTATTTTATCACCAAGTAAATTTTAAAACACCCACAATATGTAGAAATTTAAAAAAAAAATAACTTTGTTTGCTGCTTATCTTTTTTTATTTAATTTCTATTTGGTTCCATCTATAAATATAGCCTCTGTTATCGTATTTTTTAAAAAACCCTTTCGGATTATATAATCAATTTTACTACTAAATTTTGTTAATATTTTTATGGTTTATTAATGATTTTTTTTTATCGTTTTTCATTTAAAATAAAAATGTTGAAATATTAATGTTAATAAAGAATACTAATTAGGCTAATCAATAGTATATTTTCGTTTTTTTTGCTCAAATAAAAACACTAGTTCATTACATATTTTGTATTACTTCTGGTTTTAAATAGATGCAATCAAATATAAATAAAAAAAACTCAATATGAAATGAAGACTACGGAAGTCTTATGACAAAAATAGAAGTTTTTTAAGGATTTGGCATATATACAAATTAAAGCTATAAGTTTAAAAAAAAACATTTTAACCAACAGTATATAAATAGTGGCTCTAGAGAAATATAAAATAAAGACAGTTTACATGAAAAGTCACAAAATACTGCAGTACCTTTGCAGACACTGCACTTAGAGTCTCGTTCTGCAAAGAGTTCTGAAGGGTACAAAACGAAAGGAGCATCAATCAAACACTGATATAATCTACGAAATGATTTAACCGTAAAAAACTGCAAATGAAAAAATATGCCTGTGGCTTTGCTTGAGAATCCATACATCAATGCACTCATTCAAACACCGCAGATTCTTCGTTGAAAATTCTCACTACGATTAAATCCGTGGAAGAGCTAAAAGACAAATTAGTTGTGGAAGAATCTCAAATAAATCGATACATGACAATGATATTTCTTTTCTAGGTTTTTGACAAATAACCCTTCTATAGAAGAATAGACATTAAATAACACAAGAACGATTCGTATTACAAGTGTTATAAAATTGACTTTAATTAACCTTTTGCGTCCTTTTTAACATAGCAAATACTACACCTATAATAATAAAAGTGTCAAAAAAGTTTTTGTGTGCTAACAAACAACAGAAGAATTTTTAAATATTATCAGATATTTCATTAATTTTGTGTAAATATTTTTAGTTGTGTTTTTATTTTTACATAAACATATATCATAAATTGTTGTCAATAAAATTTGATTGTTAATTCACACTAGAATTTCAAAAAATTATATATATTTTATGGTTTCTTTATAGCTATTTAAGAAAATTTCAAAGATATATTTAGATGTAAGCACAACTTTGACAGGAAACATTGAAAATTTTCATTAAGATGTTATTTGTTATTTCAAGAGTGTGTAAGTATTTTTTTGTTGTCGCACAAATTTTAAATATCAATATTTACATGATTGAGATGATAAACATGTATAAAATGTTCTTAATAGGTTTATTTTTCGAAAAACATAATATGAATCATAAAAAATTTAATAGTCATTAAAATATGCATATTATAGGTTTTAAATTTTTTATTTGACCATAAGGGTGAGTGGTTATTGTGGCGTAAAAAAATATCGTAAGAATAATGATTTGTGTTATAAAATTTATTTACTGATTTATATTCTGATATACCAGAGATATAATGCGACTATTATCGGTGTTCTATTCTTTGTTTAATTGATCAACATTGTTACTTCTATTCATTGTATATTTTCATCTATTTTTAGGCGACAGACAGTAAGTTTCATGATTGAAACCTTCTTATTGGTCACAGATATAACTAAAATTAACGATTAGAATAAAATTCTTACAATAGAGGAATTATACGATTTTAAATCCATTTAGTAATGAGAGGTCATAAAAAAGACATAATAATAAATCAAATTTTTCCATATTTGGAAAATTGAATATTATTGGTAGAATGGTTTTTGCAGGTTTAATTAATGTCTCGTGCATCTATGCGAAAATTCTTTTGCCACATATATATAAATAAAAACACTTAAAGCAAAAAAATTCTTTTTATAAATAGATTAGTAAAATTCTGCATTTTATTTGTGTACAATTTTTTTGGTTACATGACAAGTTATAATTTCATTTTTTTGTTCACAATCAACAATAAAAGCGTTTTTGTATGAAATTATAAAATAAATTATTTCTTGATTTATGCAAGGTTTTTTTTTTATGTTTTAATGCAAATTAGAAAAAAAAGATTATTTTATATACTGCAACAACATTTGTTTGTTAATTTGGATTAGTTCCGACAAAAAATATCTTTAAACGTATGTATTTATCTGTTTCTTTATTATATTTATACATTTTTGCATTATATTTTAGTAATTTAAACAACAAAGTGCATAAATCACACGATTTTTGTTTGTTCCTAAAAATACGTTACTATCGATTTTAATGTCAAAAATTATACACCAAAAAATATTAATAAAAAATTATGTAATTAATATTTAGATTTTGAAAAAAATATTTGATTTTGTTCGGAGTAAACTGGTAAAAAAGAATTTGATGTTGGAATTCATTTTGTATTTTCAAATGTTAATTAAAAAATATACATATAATTTCGCTTATAGCTTAAGTAATTTGATTTTGCTCAAAAATTTTTTTTTATAAAAGTTTATATAAATTTTTGCAATTTTTTTCCTTACATAATGCAAAAAACACTGTGACAATTAAAAAAAATTTTATTAATTAAAAATTACTCTTAGATATGATCAATTTGATTTGATGGTCATCTATTATTTATATGAAAAGATATTTGTAAAAATTTCGCTTTATACTTGTGAAAACTGATCAAATTTATTATTCTAATTTCAATAAAAATACTTGTCATACATGCAAGGTTTTTGATTGTTTATTGCGCATGCAATATGAGTAAAAATTCGAATTACAATTCGCTAATTAAAATAAAAATTACATATAAAAAATTTTCGAAATTTAATATGCTGTCCTATAAAATAGCTTTATAGAAAGTTAAAAAGCCAGTTTCAGCTTTTTTCACATTTTTGCAAAAAAAGTGAAGAATGCTTCATGACGAATTTCGTATTATTACATAGTGTTGATTTTTTAGTTGGAAAAAACAGAATATAAAAATACCAAAAATCAATTTTTTATTTCCATAAAAATAAAGTCATTAAATTTAAATTAAATTAATAAAATTATAAGATAATATACAACTAAAATGTGTAAAAACAAAATTTTTGTAAAAAAATACTTTTCTTATAAATTTTAATGTTTTTAATTGCTTTGTTTTTATATTTTCTATAGAATAACTATTTTTATATTATGTCCTCTATCAAAAAGTATTTTATGAAAAAGACGGAAGTATGATACATATTTTATTTGTTACTTTCGATTATTTCTATTTGAAATGCATTCGCATCCTTACAAAAACGATTTTTTTAACTTATATAGTAGAACTCACTAAAATCTGCTAAATAGGCACATCTATTGAATAAAAAAGTAATCTTTTCATTTGGTGTGAAAATTTTTATATAAAAATATCATAAATTTTTATAGATTGTATTTTATCTGATAACACTGTTTAGCCCGAAATATGAACAAAGCTAATGCCTTAATATATACATGCAAGTTTTAGTAGAATTTTGCACAAAAAATAAATTATTTTCTAGTTAGATATGAACAGATATTTCATTGTAAAAAAATTTAAAAATATTGGTGTTTGACAATCAAAAAGAGATTATTTCTTTAATTGAAAACAACTACAATCAAGTTTTTTGATTATCTCATAAATATATAAATATTCTAACAATTGAAACAATTAGTTAAAATGTGCTTGCGCTTATTTTGAACAATTTATCGAAATTTAGTACTAACTTTTTGTTAGTAATGTTTTTAATAAAAGTTATTTCAAAGTTTACATCATTTACGATTTCAAATAAATAAGGATAAGAATTGTATTTTGAAAATATTGAATAGCATGAAAACATGATAACAAAATTAAACCTTATATAAACGATTAATAACTGACAGTAAAAAAAATTGAAGAGCAAAATATTACAAATATAAAGTTTTTTACATTAGATGCTATATTTTCTTAAAATTATTTTGACAAGTTTGTTTTTACCTGGAGCGAACAGAATTCTTTGTTAAAGATATTTTACAAAATTCATATGTTTTTCCTTTAAAATTATATTAACGCTATCATACATATCAAAAAGCATTTTTGAAGAACTTGGATAATTTTTTTTCAGAAAAATTATAAAAAATGTTATAAAAATTTTCAAATAAAATAAAAATACAATCCAAAATTAAAAGCTTTTTTTTTGTAATTTCAAAAACATTTTATTTATAAAACATAAATTGGAACAAGAACATTCAAATTAATTAAGTCATGCATTTCAGATTAACATGTATTTTATTTATGTGATTTCATTTTTCTTAAATTTGAAAATGAATCCAAAACAATTATTCAAGTTAATTAAAAGGATAATAAAATGCTAATAACAAAACTAATGAGTCCTATCAATGTATAATAAATAAACATTAAGATATTAAATGTTGTATTAACTGATATGCATATTAATAATATAAATACAAAACTTAATGCACATCACGCATATTAAACCAATGAAATTTAGTATTTTTGTTTTTCAAGTATTAATATACGATTCTAAGCAATAAATCATTACAAAACATTAAAAAAATACAGTTAACTTTAGTGTTGTTTTGATAAATTTAAAAATTAAAAATGCATTATGCTATTTTTCATGTAAATTCTTTTAAAATTACAAAATTTTTATAATTGTAATAATATTAGATATATTTCAAAGCGTTAAACTTTCTGAAAAAATTTCTCAATGTGTCAAAATATCATGTTATTATAAAATAAGTAAAATTTTCCATAAGAGCAAAAAATGATAATCATCATTACAAAACTTTTCGCTTAAAAGAAACCTATAGATTGTTAGAATAAAGTGACATTATTTGTTAATATTGTATAAAAATTATAGAACTTGAAAGTATATACGTTCTAAGCTTATAAAAATGATATATATATTGAGTAAACTTTTAAATTTTTTAAAATTACAAATTTGCATCATACTGAAAAAACTTTTTATTTTGCTATGTTAAATAACAAAATCTTTGCAAAATGCTACTAAAAAATCCCCTACTAGAAAAATATTTACTTCTTTTTATGCATTACGTCACTAAGACTGCTAAAAAAGGATTCTAGTTTTTATAAGTTCTAGCATGAAATTCAAACAAATAGTTTTTCGATTTACTTTTCGAGCTAAAAATATATAGAAACTATTATAAATTTGCTATATATGGATTTAATTTCGTAATGATATGTGTAGAAAGTTTTTTAAAGTCATTTACTACCTGATAGAAACTGAAAATAGAAATATGATGCAAGTATATAGCCTTTTTTTTCAAAATATGAACTGCTTGCTGCTCGCATATAATAAAACACAAATATTAGATTTATTCATGTGCAAAAAGGCAAAATATGATATTAATGTGCAACCAATGTTTTCTTATTTGTTGCTAATGTGAAAAAATAAATTAATTACAATTTCAAAATTGTGATGAAAATCGCAAATCATAGTGCATATTAGAATAAAAATTTTGTTTTTAATATAGTTAATGACACAAGTTTTCAATACGGTTGGTATGAGTTGCTTCACGTTCGGAAGACTTGTAAGAACGATTAGATGATTTTTTAAATGGCATATTTATTTATTACTTAAGCTTTAAATGGCTTACATAAAACAATTTGCTTCATAATCTGAAACATTGTACGAAACTTGTTTTCAAACCTTAAAAGGTCAAAACAAGTATTAAACATCTTAGATAAATCTAAAACCATCTGTTTCATAAATTTCCTAGTCAAAATAGTGCATGAAACACAATGACTATTTTGACAGGCATTTTTATTACATGCCAACAAATACGATGTCCGGGAATTTAATTTTCCCGATAAAATTTAATTGATAATTTCTTTCATTAACACACTCAAAAATAAATGAAACAAACCAAGAAAACCAAGCAGAGGCAAGGCAGAGGCCACACAGCAACATTAAAAAAAATTTTAAAAAAATTGTTCTTCCTAAATACCGAAACTTCTTCAATATGGAGTCACGACAATGATGATAAATTTTTTGGCTTTTTGTTTTGATTTTTGAAAAATATCATAAACCTGAAACTCAAAATTGCATATTGTGTTAAAAAATATGTAGTTAGCAAAATGCATTTTAATAATAATATAATAAAGGATGACTATTATAGAAGTTATAAATAAATATGCTTGCATAATCTTAAAAAAAATTTTACCGAAAGTAGAAAAAAAAATGCTAAAATTATCGCGAAAACAAATAAAAACAATGACATGTGGTTAAGCAATAAATTTTGTGTACTTGATCGCCCTCTCTTAATTTAAAATTTTATAACTCAAATTGTTCAATGCATACTTCAGGTTATGTTTCTATGAGGAAAAAAATTCTAAAAATATTTTTGTTGCTATATTATATAAAAATTTTAACAATGTGATTTTCGTGGTTTTACCCGATAAAATAAGCAACCCAATAATCTTTAAAAAAAAATTCCTTTTTTTAACCATTCTAAACATTTCAAACTAATCACTTCGATTTTCCTCTTGCGAAGTGTGAATTTGTAAAAAAATTATACTAATTTTTTTATATTTCGATTTATAAATGTTATATACTAATAAAACGATTTTTAAAAAAACTGACAATTGGCTAAACAAAATTTTTATACTGCTATTGTATCAACAAAAACATATTAAACATAAGAATTCAGATATTAGAAAAGTTATGAATATTTTTTTGGTGCTTTTTGATCATGAAATAGTATGTGTAAATGATATAGTTTCTTTTTTTAACGTTGTAATGACAATAAAAAAAACTAATGATTTTTATTGTTAAATAGTTTATTTTCATGTAAAGACGTGAATTTACATATTAAGCTTGTTAATTTTATTCAAATACATATTCTGTTAAATCAAAACTTTAATTACAAAAGAAAAACAAATTAACTATTTTGATATTTTTTCACAGGTTGTAAATATTATTTGCGTACATACAATAAGTTTGTTTTTTTATTATTGTTTTTATAAATATGTTTCTTAAACTTATCGCAGATAGTATTGATAGTATTTTTGTTTATTTTCGTTTTATAACTACCAACTTCGATTTCAGTTAAAATAAATTTCTTTTTTTTTTCACTAATTTGATTTATACATAAAGAAAATTTCGTTTGTAAATTGACCCTCTGATCTAAGAATTTTAATATGATTTAATATTTGACATCAAAATACTTTATTAAACATATATATATAACCAAAAAACATACTATTTAAAAAACTAAATGTAATTTTTAAATTAATTACTGTGCAATTATAATGTTAGAGGTAGATACATCAAATTTAGGCTTTTTTCTTAATAATAGGGAAAGAATCATAATAAATATTATCAAAATTGCTGCTACTAATGTTTTTTTTTGAAGATTTTTTTTTCTTGTGTATCTTTATCTCATAAATAGCTTTCGCATGCATGTTGTATTACATTTTTCATAATTTTTATCGGTTGAATTGAATAATGATATTTGAATATTACGAAAAAAAGAAAATAAAATAAAAAGGTATAAACCCATTTATACGCGAAAATCGCATTTGAGGTGCAACTGAATTATAATCATTTGGATTCCTGATTATTCAAAAATACATTAAAATACAGATAAGTTATAAAAAAAATTCATTAATAAAAAAGGTGATTTTTTATGCTTTGTTATTGATTTCTCATCGCAGATTGCATATATTAATGCACTAAACTAATAATATATTTTTGAAATATTTAAAAAAATTATACAGGAAAACGCAAAAAAATTGCGCATGTATTTACATTAACTAGAAAAAAAAGTTCATTTTTTATTTCTCCGTTTGTTTATTACAAAAATTATTATTTATAATTTGAAATTTTTAACAGATTTTGCAGTCTTTTTAAAGTGAAACGTTATTGATTTAACACGCAAACAAATTTCAATTGTTTATTTTTCATAAACTACTCCAAATTTAATTTTTTCCCAAACAATTTCGCAAAAATAATAAATATTTCTAATGTATTACAGCTAAAGTAGTATTAGTTTTTGATTTTTGAAAATTAGCAATTCATGCTTAAATTTACTTAAACTTATTTCATATTTTTAACGATATATATTATACAACATATAAATAGAAGCAAATTTAAAATAAATATTGAACGATTTTTATATTTTTTTAAAAATTTGTTGCACTATTCGGAATCAGTTCTTAAACTTTACGCTTCAGAAGTTAATATATTCGAATTATATAAATTACTAATGTAACACAATTCAAATAGCAATCAAAAATTCTTGATTTTCGTTGTAAATTTTATAGAATATTGATTTTTTTCGCAATTCTTAGTTCATGTGATTTATTTCACAATTTTTCGATATTTTATATTACTTTGTTATTTATACAAATAAGGTTGTTTTTTTGATTTTTGTTGGATTTTTTTAACATACATCTCTATAATAATAAATTACAGACATCAGTTACTGTGACATCACGTTCTCTCAATTTAAGAATTTAAAATAAAAATCAAAGATTTTAGTGGCACTTAGCGTCTTTATTTTATTGCTTGTGCTGGCAACTTTCTCAATTCTCTCAGTTAATGATTAGAATATTTTTGTAATGACCTAATATATGTATTATTTTTGTAAAAAAAGTGCCGAAATCGTGCGAATTTTTCGGTATATTTAAGATCAAGTTGATTTGAATTAATTTTAAAGAGACATTTTTGAGTCAAGAATTTCTAAACACAAATCAAAGGTTTAATAAATATATAAGATGATTTTTTTAGAATAAGGCGTGTAAATTGTGAATTGGGTCATATCAATTTCAATTATAGAAGTATATTTACTTGATTTGTGGAAATGATCTATGATCCAATTTTGGTTATCTTTCAATATGATTTTTTTTTATCTATTAAATTTTTTGTCATTTTTTAACATCATTTATCAAAATATTGATTACTTTTTATGACTTTAACCTAAGACAAAATATCATGTATTTTTAAAAAGATATTTAAAGGAACTACAAAAAAATTAAAAAATCTTGTATTTTTTAATGCAAAAACCAAAGTTTTGTTAAAATGGGATAAAATTTTCATAATTTTTTGGTTGGATTAAAGGGGTCTGTCTCTCGGTTTATACGAATTTACTGATTACAAGCAATTTTTGAAATAGGAAAAAGTAGTTTGAAAAACGGTAAACAATCATTTTTGAAGCTATTTAAGTACTTTCCTGATTATAAAAAACCGATAATATCATGTTAAAAAAAGATCGCACAAGCCAATAATTTAAAAATCACTAAATCTAACGATATTGAAAACTAATTTCAACTTAACAATTTTAATATTAATCAGAAATTTGGATCAAAATCGAAAAAATACCAATAAGGCAAAGAAACATCGAAAGACTTAACATAGACAATTCTAATTATTTTAAATTATGAAATATACAAGTGTTTTGAGGGACATATTTCCCTTGTGAGTTAAAATCACCAATTATTTTATTTTTTTAATTGTATTAAAATTATCAAAATTTCTTTTTTCTGAATATTTTTTCTAAAATAAATGTAATTCGTATCTTTTTAACAGAAAACACATTTTGCGATATAAAAATAAACGAAAAATTATTGATAGGTTTTTAACGATTGAATTATTAGAGATATCTATATTTATTGCAAAATTTTTGCATTTTTAGCTTATATTTATGTATTCACTCAACCAAATAACGGTAAATTATCTAAAAACACCGAAAAAATAATATTGATGCATAGTTTGCAATTATTTTATATTTCCAGATATTCATAATTTATTTTAACGTATCAAAAAATTTAAGAACTTAGGTAAGTTATATATTGTCACTTTAGTGTAAAATTTTAAAAAAGATAACAATTCTTCGTATTAAAATTTTTTTAGTTTATAAAACTTTATGTTTCTATTTTATTAATATAATTTCTGCATGTATATTAGTCAAATAAATTTATTTTGCAGAGATTTCCAGAAAGACCTATTTGCAAATAAAGCATGTTGCCTTCTCTAAAGAAAAAAACACAAATTATCATGAGACAAATCTAACACTGGTCGGCATATAGTTGATTAAATTATGTTATTTTTTATTCTATAATGAAAGTAGTTAGATCAACATAGGTTTTTGTTATCTGTTACATTTATTATTTCTTTCGTATTCACCGTACAAACAAGATTTTTTTTTTAATAATGAGTACAATCAGAAAGTAACAATAAATAACGTAGATCAATTGCAGATATAAAAAAAGCTTTCATTTTGAACATTAAAATCATTAAAAAAGCTTATTTTACATTACTTAAAATTGCGATGTTATAATTGAATTAGAAAATACTATAAGTTTTATTGTATAATGGTTAAAGAGTTTCCTTATTATAAATGAACGAGTGAACATAGGATTTATTGTTATAATACAGGTGAAAAGTAAAATATTAAAAATATCTGTGTACGATACGATATTTAAGTGTATGTTTTGAAATTAATAATGCGTTATGGGATATAAAAAAATTGATACTTCGCAAAATGAGGTAGAATAAAAATAAACGAAAAAAATATTATTCTATCAATTATGAATATTTTGAAAAAATACAACAAATATAATGCAGATTCATTTTGGTTTTTTTTTTCTTATTTATGTAGACATTTAATAAAATAGTATTTGCTGTTTCTTTAATAAGCAAAAACTTTCGTTTTTTAATATATATCTTTTGTTTTCTCTCGACACATTTTTATTATTTTAAAAATATTCGTCAAAAATAAATATAAACAGAGAGAATAAAAATAAAAAAAAATGTTAAAATTTGTATATTGAATCAATTTTTTTTAATAAATAAACTTGTTTTTATTTTGTTATTTAAATAAATTATGCAATAGATGCGATTGAATTCTTTTTAGCTAAATAAATTTAAAATTATATTATATAGAAAAGAGGCAAATAAATTTTAGCTGCAAGTGATACAATATTTTTACCGCAAGGTCAGGACGATCTTAGAAACATAATTTGTTAATTTTTCATTTTAGTTTTCAGGGTATTTCAGTCAACTTTGATATAAATTTTTTTACTTCTAAAAAATACAAAAAAACATCAAACATATAAAGAATAGTACTAAATAAATACATCCCAGAAAAATCAATTTGAAAACCTTCGTATGAATAGAAATATAAGCGCAAAGAAAACGAAAAGTTACGAAGAATTAAAATACGTTCTCGGGGAATTCGAAGCACGGGATTGATTTTGTAAACCATTTCCCACAATATAACCAGATACATTTTTTCAGAGCTTTGTAATTTCTCAAGCCTAAAATTTCTAAAAGTTTTAGGATATACCAAATTTTTGCACATCATATAAAAATTGCACTTATTTTTAGAAGTTTGAAACAAAAAGAAATATAATGTTGTCATTATGGGTGTAATTTTCCTTTGTTTGTGATTAGAAATTTGTTATTTAATGTTACTTACATTATAGCGTATTCCTTTATCATAATTTGTTACTTAAAATATATATAGTTTAGCATCAGCCTGAAAAATCAGAATACATTTTATTTTTGATTTGACTTGAGATCTCGAGGCTTTAGACAATTTTTATAATTCAAACTATAATTTCTACCTTAATCCAGTTGCTTAATACTTTGGATTTGGTTGTAATGAAAAAGTTTTTTTTTATTTTGTTGAAGGCTTATGCTAGATTTTGGAGTTTATTTCTTTTTAGTCTGCGATTGTGGTGATGTTTTTAAGGTCTTCAACCTTAAAAAAATCATTTAAAGGAATGGAAGAAATTTATTTAAAAATTGCTTTCAGAATAAAACGAGAAAAAGAAAATATCATCTTGGAGACAATATATCCCAATCGCGATTATATCAAGTATTAAATATTTTACTTTATTATTCTCTTATCAAAGATAACGTTTCGATTTTTACGTCTCGAACACCACTACTAATATGAAAGAGAAAAATGTACAAAAACACAATTGCTATATTTTTAACATGTGTTTGTTTGATTTATTACTACCTCGATCATTAATTTATTATATTAACTGCAAGAAATGGCCCACGATAAAAAGTTAGACATTGGAAAGAAAGTGAAAAATTAAAATAGGTAAAAAATTGAGAAAAAAAGGTGCAAGTTACGGGATATTATCAATAAAATTTTTTTTACCATTTATATATTGTTTTTATAATGTAATGAGTTATTTATTTATTTGTTTTCCTCTGTTTTTCTTTTGTAGATATATCATATCACAGCATAAAATCTTTCAAATACAATCCTTGATGTTTTTTCCTCAATTAATACTTTTTACTTCTTCAGAAAACGTAACGTTTTTTTTGTTCTTGCTTAAATTTCCTTCTGATGTTCTATTAAATTTTTTTTCATGTATTGCAGATTTTTGATAACTATTTTTAAATGTACTTAGTTCGCAGGCTCTCGATTCAACTAAAAAAGTTGTGTTAGGGATATTTTCCAGTGCGGTATATAAAAAAGGTTTATTGTTAGTTGTACTGGTGTACTGATTTCTTTTTGAATATCTTGTGTCACTTGTTCTATTTTTAATTAACAAATTCTTTAAAAAATTGTATCCAGAATAAAAAGGATAAAAAAATTTTTTAAAACAACTTGGTTTCTGCTCCGATTTTGAAAAATTTGAATTATCTCGTACTATAAACATCTCTTCATCGTCATTTTGTCTTTTAGATAGGAAAGAGTCGCTAATTCTTTTTGATTGCCCTACACCATACGCATTCTGTGATAATGATCTATTTTTATTCCTATTTAAGTCGAAACTGCCATTTAAATTCGGTTTTATGTCGGCCTGATCATTGTCAATGACATAATTATTTACTTCAGAATCATCCATTACACTGCTACTGAATTCATCTTCGTCTAAATAAAAACTACTTGGCCTTGCCATACATTTTACACTTATACACCTTCCTTCTTCATCGCATTCAACGCCGAAATTATTTTTTTCGATTTGTGTATCTGTATCCATAATTGTATCCTTTGAACTTTGCAGCTGGTTATCCAGTTGATATTGTGACACACTCGAAAAATTTATTCTGGGTTTGAATTGTTGAATATTTTTAGATTTTACTATATCACCTATTTCTTTGGTATTTGTATTTTTCGAATTTTGTGATGTATCTTCAATGCTTTTATTACAACTAATTTTGCTGTTTGAGATATCAACTTCTTCTATTTTATTTCTTTTTTGTTCATATTGATATGTAAAATATTGTGAAAACCTAGGGATTCTTTGTGTTATATCGTTAACAATTGCGTTTCGTTTTTCGCTTGTTTTTTTTCTATTTCGGTACAATTTTTCTTTTTCTAAACCAATTAATGGGTGATTTTTACGTTTCAAGCGAACATATTCACTTTTACTGGTTTCCTGAATTTGAGAAACCGGATCAATCTTATGTAAATTTCTTGTATACCATTTTCTTCTATTGCTCCGATGAATTGTTCCTCTTTGTTCCGTTGGATTGCACTTAATACACAATAAAAAGTAGCAAAACAATGTTTGAATTCTATTTTTGTTTTTTTTTGTATATGTATAACTTTTTTGATTCAGTCGCGACATGTCTATCATGGTTTGCATTTCTTTTTCTTTTAAAATTATTTTTGATCAAAATATGTTCGTACAAATCGGATCAATACCATTCTAAACTTTTCTGTTTTTGGATATCGTTATATTTGAATTTTGTCTAAATTATATTTAGAAATCTTATATAAAGTAATTTACTGCCTACTTATTAAGTAAGAGTTGGTATTGGTTTTTATTTTTTTAAACCATCAAGAGGCATATTAAAAAGTGTTATAATTTTAGTAAAAAGAGACTTAAAGTTATTTTTTTGCATATTTATATAATACAAAACGATAAAATGCTTTGATAAAGTTAAGAATTAAACTTATTCCCGAATACTTCTTTCATATCTACAATTTTTTTTTCAATTACATTCACAATAAAATAAAATTTTCTTTGTTGAAGAATTTTTAAATCAAAAAATAAAGCCACAATTATGTTATATTATTATTATTTTCCATTATATTTTTTTAACACATTTCGCATCGAATCAGTGTATACTGATTGATATTTGCAAAAAATAATTTAAAGATATGAATCACAGCATCAGCAGAGTTGCAACTTAATAATAACAAAAAAATAATATTCAATAATACCAATTTTTAAGTAACAGTCACCGTAATAAATTCAATAAAATCATTTAAAGCTTTTATAAAAAAATCATTAATTAAAAATAAGAAAAAATTGAATTTAGTTGGTGTGAATTGAAGTCATATGAAGATATTAAGTTTCTAACAAGATTAATATGTGTTATTTTTATAGAGAAATGTATTATAAAAACATTACAATGGCAAATTTTTACAATGATAACATATTTCTTGTTTTGACATTGATAATTTATATTAAAAATAATACCAAAAATTTAAAAGAATTCGAGACCACGAAACAACATTAGTATTCAGACTAATTGAGATTTTAATAAAAAAATAACATTCAGTCATGATTTGTAAAAAACCAGTGTGTTGTATGGTGCTTGTTCGTCTCTAATTTAAATGTGGGTTGTTTTAAACTTTTTTTCGAGATTTTTCTTTATTGATTTTTATTGACTCGAAACTAAAAAGAAATAAATAATCTATAAAAAAGTACCCTTTATATAATAATATAATAAAATAATTAAATAAATATGAAACATTTATATTCACAATCTACTAATGCTAATTCTCCTCGTTATACTAAAAAGTCTGTCTTTACCAAGTACATGGTTTCTGGTCAGCTTCCCTTAACCGGGTACGACACAGTGTTTGTCAGTTTTTTATATCGAATTGCTGACATTAATGGTATTAAGAAAAAAGACAAGTGTGATTAACGAGCAAAAACTATCAACCAAAAGTATGTTTATCTTGGATTTTTAATTTTATTTTATTGTTTAAAATGCGAGAAGCGATTAAAGAAAACAATTTTTGATTGTTCAGTATGTTTTGCCTTCTTGTAATTATTTTGGTGTTTTTATTTAAAATAGATAACCAAAAAAAATTTTAAGTTTTAATTTAACGTGAATTCAATTACTGTATCCGCTTCAGAGTATCATTAGTATTATAGAAATGTAATATATAATTTGAATTTTTCAAATTAGCAGTCAATTCAAAACCATTTCATATGCTACATATTTGCAAAAAAAAACTTTAAATTTTTTAAATGTTGTCAAAAATATCAAAAATGTACATGTTTATTTTTTGTAATACAAAAGCTTTTTAGAATTTTATTTAAAGATTTTATATTAAATTTCAAATTGTGCAATTGTATTTTTGAGAAAATTTATTGATTTTTTAGATTAAACGTCACCAATTTATTTTCTTAATTAGAAATTTTGATAATTTGATTGAATATAGATGGATTTTTGTGCTGTTCTTCAAAAAAAATATTCTGTAAATTTTTATATCATGGTATAAATTACCTTGAATTCTTTTAGTTAGTTGTCTGATAATCCTCTGAAATAGTAATCCTGATAATTTAGCTAACTTAAAGCTGTTGGTGTGGTAAGTGTAATCGGCAAGACATAAAACGCTTATCGCAGCAAATGAAGAGCCACCATAAAAGGTCTTTATATTAGAATATGAGAATATTAAATGATTAGAAACGGCTTATCCTTTTCATAGCCATTGAAAAATCTATTGATATACTTATTTTGAAATTTTATAACTTTAAATTATTTAAATAAATTAGATCAATGTATAATAGCAGAGTTTCACAAGAAAAAACATTTTAATAAATTTTTTTATAGTATCATGTATTGTTTATACACTTAAAATATACAAAAATCGAATTCGTAAATAGTAAATTGGTCGTTTTTTATTATTAAATCCGATGAATAGAAGGTTTCGGTACAAAAGAATTATTAAAATATAACTTTATATCTTTTAACGCTGTTTTTATTAAAATTTTTAAAATAGATTGAACCATTAAATATTCTACATTAATTGGTTTTTTGTATTTTAAACAATCATTTGACATAATATCTCTTTATTAATAATATTGCAACTTATTTATTTGTCAATTTATTTGTTTTGAAATCCCTATTCAAATTGAAGTAAATTTAAAAACAAAAAAAAACTATTTTTGATGATTGAATAGTGCTCCTAGACATGTTCATAATTCTCACATCGCCAATTCGCGATAGAATTTGTAGAAACATTCATTCAATGTGAAATAATGCTTCCATAAACTCAATTGTTACAAATTTATTTGTTTTTCTTTATTTTTGCATGAATTTTTTATTTTTTTTACACAAAATCAGTTTAAAATAACGAAATTAAACCTTTTTTATAAAAAACATTTTACATTTGATTTCATGAATAATTTTTTTAGAAATAGGTTTAAAGTAATCTTGGTTATATATTTTGCGGTATCCATTTATTTTTCAAATATAATTCAACAAGAGAATTGGTTTTACTTCTATTATTGTATACAAAATTATGATTATTTGTAAATTTATTATTTTTCAATTAAAGAATTATGATGTTTCTTTTTTTTATTTTAAACATAAATGTTTTTATAGTTTTAGCATAACTTTTTTATTGTATTTCATTATTGGCAATTACATCAAATTGTATTGAATTGTGTCAAATCTGTTCAAATTATATTAAATCTGTTCAATATCAATTTGTAATAAATTACCATAAAAGAACATTTTTAAATTGGTTTTATTCCTTAAATGTTGGCATAAAACAATTACATTGAATTAATACTTAAAAACTGGTTTTATTGATAGTAACTTTTTGGTGACGGACATCTCCGTAGAAAAATATAATCGGATAAACATACAAGTACTGAATTCCCTAGAAAAATAAAGATTTACACCTTGGTTTTACATAATTACCATCACTTGCTTCATAAAAAGTGTAACAATGTACCAGGATATATTTATATTGAATAATAAAAGATAAAGCGTTTTTCCCAAGATCTAAAACATTAATATATCTTTTATCTTCAGAATCTAATAGATTAAAATGAAAACACATCAAAAGGTTACTTAATTTATTTTTTGTACTGAACATTTCTGTTCCCGGAAGTCCTTGGAATCATATCTTTTTTATCAATATTAAATACTAATTAAATGCTTGAATTTTCTATATTTCATGTTTAAATCAACTTAAAATGAAAAGTTTATATTTTTGTGATTAATTTTACAGATAATTATATTGTATTCAGATAAAAAAAGAAAAAAACACTAAATAAAAACATATTTATACATTTTAACAATTTTAAAACTATAATTTAGATGCTATAAATAGAAGTCCAATATGCGTATATAGAAAAATTAAAAATTTGAAAGATAGTAGTATTCTGAAAAACTAGTATCGCATCTTTTGAAATATGCGCTTCATTTTCAAGATTGAATTTTTTATTTAAGTTTCTATTTAGCATCTTTATAAATCATGTCAGTATTTATACCTTTTACACCCAATTTAAACCAATCATATCACATACTGATAGACTAATTATAATTATAATTATTTTCATAATAAGAGATTTCAGCTGATAATAAATCAAAATATAATATTACCAAAATTTTCCTAGGGGTAAATATATTCCGAAGAAGAACTTTTTAATTAATTTATCATTTGTTAGTTTCTATTATCCAAACCACATTGGTTATCAGAAATTAACGAAGCAACAATATCTTAAGATATATTTTATAGTAAACACATGTGGTTTCAACGTTTTATCTTAAAAATTTTAACAATATATCACAAATTTTTATGTGAATCATAATTCTTTATTGTAAAAATAACAAAGGTATAGATGTTAAGTATCTTTTTGAATGCTTATCGGCAATTGCATTATTAAATCACATAATTCAGTATCTTTTGAAACAATTTTGTTTTGCCTTCGGTTAACCAAAAAAATTTAACGATACGAATTAGATAATGTCACGAACTCTTTGGAACTTCAAATTAAAATAAGAATTCAAAAAATGCGTTTTTTATTTTGTTTTAATATTTTCTTTAAATATAAATATTCATCAATATATAAATTTATTTTAGCATGTATGTACTGGTTGAAAAAATTGTAAAAGATAACGTTCATTTTTTTGTTTTTCATAAATATTCTTTATTAGAAACTAAAAAACATTCAAAGTAGATATGCAAAATATATAGGTGTTAAGATCAAAAATCAATTGGTCAATTTATGTTGCCAAAGATCAAACTTAAAAGAAGAAAGTGTAAGAAAAATAAACGATATCGGAATAAATACTGAGCTAAATATGTATAAATATCATATATCATTTAATCGCAATGAATTTATATAATACCAATAACTATTTATAAATTAACGATATTACCGTTTCGTTCATTCTTGTTATCTTTAATGGCTAATGATTCGATTTATTACATAGATATATTATACAGAAAAGATGTGAGTAGATTTATAAGTTTTTTTATTAATAGCTCAATTTTAATTTAAAACACAGAATATATACATTTTTTCTTGCTTTTTAGTATTTTTATAAACATTAAATATTTTATATTGAAAATTTAATACTACATCACATGTCATAGAACCATGGAAAATATTTATGCACATGTTAATTTGGCTTAACACAAATATTTTTATGTTGATAATAGATGTTATTAGATAAAAAAATTATTTCTATTTATTTTATTGTAAAAATATGAATAAAAACTATATCAAGAAGTTTATAATGCTCAAAATAAATAAAAAATGATTATCTATAACGTAATATATAAGATATGCATTTATGAATACAAAAATACTTTTAGATACCGAAGTAATGAGTCTTACATCAATAAGATATCAGAGTGCCAACATAAAAAAATGAATTTATAACAATGATAAATATTTGTCAAATACGATCTAGTAAATACAAAATTCTCTTAAAAATTTATAAAATTACCGTATTTATCGCCTTAAAAAAATTTATAAATTTTGTCAGTGAAACCTCATAATAGCTTATTCGCATTAACTTTGATTTTTTTAATTTTGTTCGCAAATTTTATTTTCTTTGAAATATATGTTGATCAAAAGGATGATAAAATGTTTTTCATAAGAAAAAAAACAAGAAAATATTATTGCATTTAAAATTTTGTAAATTTTTTGCATTTGAAGGTTATTCTCAACAAAATTCAGTTATGTATATTTAAAAAACATATGTAAGCGTTTTTTGTGTGTATCAATCGATAAATATTGAAAATTTGTTGGTTTTTAAAAAATCAAAAATTCGTTTTTTGACAAAAAAAATATATGTAGAATATTTAAAGTTTTATAAACTACTGCAATCAAAAATTCCTCCACAAATTACAATAATCTGCAACGAACAGAAATATATCTTATTTTTAATTTTATTTGCCTTTCTAAAGCTTTTAGAAGCATCTTCTTGTCTAAATAGTTTAAAATTTGTTGCTTAGAAATCGCCTACATAAACAAAAATAGAAAAAATAATGGAATGGCACAGTTAAAAATGTAATTATGTAATAACAGCGATAAGAAACCCTAAAAAACAAGAAATTGAGCTTTTATCTTTATAAAAGATTTTTTAAACTATAGACGCCTCAGTACATATAAGCTATATAATGTTTGATAAATCATTAATAATTTTTCATTACCAAAAAATAATCACAGGATATAAAAATGATACCGAGTTTAAAGGCTTGATTTCATATAAAAATTATGTTATTTCAAGGCATTAGAATCATTCCAATAGAGTAAAATGTCGGTTTTTAAAAATCTTCATTAGATTGTAATTTTGATTGTATAAAAAATATACGATAAAGTCAAAAATCAGTTTAAACATTCATATTATTGCAATTATTACGTTATTTGTAAATTTTTATATTATAATTTTAAACTTTGTTTTTGACCATTTGATTTTACGTGTGTTCTTTTTTTCTAACTAATATAAAAAAAACTTATACATTTTTTTTGCTTTTTTTTGTAAATAAAATTATAGTTGCGATTTGCTGAATTTCTTTTTTAAAAGTAATGTTGAAAAAAAATATAATATATAAATAATTTTCGTGATGATTGTGTGAAAATTATTTAGAATTTTTTTATGTAAATACCTATTTATAATCATACGCCATATATTTTAAATGTAATTTTTATCTTAATTATCAGTTTCCTTGTGGTTTTTCTTTAGTAAATATTATAAAATAAAATAGATTATTCCAAAAGAGACAAAAAAACAAATAGAAGTGAGTTGAAAATTTAATTTTAAGCGTTAAACTCAATATTTATATACTATAATTTCTATTATGTAAATCATAAAAACGAATTTGAATCAGAGGGTGTATGTTTAAATGTACTTTAATTTGTATATTTGAATTTAAAAATGATTTTATACGGTGTTAAGATTACATAATATGCAGAGTTATAGTTGAATATTTGCGATTTTGCAGAAAAAAATTATTTAAAGTTTGTGATTCTTACTGTTACGCATAGATTTTAAATTCCAGAGTCGCACAAAAAAAATAATAAGCATAAAAAAGATTTAGTTGTAAAATATATTTCAAATTTGCATTTTTTGTGCGTTTTTTCTCATCTTTGCTGTTCTAATAATAGCAACAATTTTATAGCTGCACTGATACATTTTCAATATATGTATTACATTTATTTGTTGTGAATTTAACTATTTGACGATTATATACACAAACCAAGTCTTAATTAAATACATTCAACCTTTAATACATTGGATAATTAAAGTTATTTCATAAATCAAAAATGTCAAAATAATTTTTTTGTAGTAATTGAATTACGAAATATGCATCAAGTCAATTTATCTAGTTCATTTGCATCCTTATTTGACAAAATTAAAGCAAATAACCAATTTAAATAGCTTATATAGATCAGAAAAACAAATATCAGTCTAATAATGAATATATATATAAATAAAAATATATTCACAAATTATTACCACCCAAATAAAAGCATAAAATTTATTTTTAGGCTTTGAAATAAGTTTATAAAATTGGTTTTTCTATGAGAATGTAAACAATTATATTAACAAATTATACAAATTGTCTTTTGTTTCACAATCTATATTTCAGTGTTTCGAATCTATTTTTTACATTAGATTTTATGAAAAAATTATAACAATTTTAAATAAAATTTTTATAGCTTAAAAATTCTACTTAAACCTTTCAAAACAATTGATGAAAATTGCTTTTTTTATTTCATTTTTTTGCTTTTAGCATATTTCTTAACGTCATAGTTTTTTTTTCTAATTTTTTCTTAGTAGGATTTCTAAAAAAACAAAAACTGCCAAAAAACTAGAAACCTGAAAATGCATTTACATGTGTGGATATCAAAGAATATTATGCCGAAAAACGGGGTTAATGTAATCGCTGTAAAGCTAGGATCTTTTACTATAATTTAAGGTTCCTAAAACGAAAAAGAACAAAAATAAAGTAAGACAAAAAAAAAGAAAAGAAGTAAAGAAGAAAGAGTATCAAGGAAGAAATTAAAAAGATGCTACAGAAGTATTATAAAAATTATTTATCATAAAAAACAAAAAAGTCACCTTTTTCATATACATTGCAAATGCAATTTTCCTTAGATACTTTTATGTTATTAATCCTTATTCTGTCCTCTTCAACAATATCGAAAGTTCGAAATACTACATAAATAAAATTATAAGCGTACTTCTTATAACATGCGTGTAGAAAAATCGTATTTTGTTATTTGTAGATTAACATTGCATAATTGCCGTGTTGGTCATATAACCCTAAATTTTACATGTAATAACAAGTTTTTATGAAAAGGGGTTAACATTCATACAATATATATATATAAGAGATCAGGAAAACACAATGCAATCCTGTTGTTGTATATAATTTTTTCAAAGGAAAATATATTTTGGAATTTGATGTGGTTTCAATAATAACTTTAGTGAATAAACTTCTTTTAACCTTTTCTTTTACTTTGAGAAATTCTTTTGAGTTACCGAATGTAGTTTCACTGAAAATGTATTTATTTTTTGCATTTTTTTCTTTTACTTTATATATAGATCATAAATCAAGTCGCATTGTATGGTAGTAACCTCTCGGTATATTGCGAACAAGTTATTATATTGTTTAATTTTTTTTGAATGTATAAGACAGTATATGATAAATAAAATATACGATCGGGTTCTAATGTTATTATATGTGCAATTCAATTCCACATTCTAGCATAAAATCCTGTACAAACTAGCATTTTTCCCGTCGATCATTTTTTATCTTAAGGATTCTACATTATAATACATATACGCTGAAGATAAATGTGAAAATTTTTCTATTGTTAGAAATATTTTTTTTATCGAGTTATGATTAAAAACAATTTTGCACAGTCACATTGGTGTAAAACATATGTGTTTTTTATAAAATTCATACTTTTAAAGCTTGTTCTATTGATAACTATTTTTGATTTTGGTATGTAAATTTGTATCAATGAGAATTCTTAAGTTTTATCGTAAAATTTTTATAATTATAACGATCTTACTAACTAAATTTGGTCAAATTTGATACGATTTAGAATCTATATCAATACTTGTAATGTAATTTTGCTTGGAAATACTGATAATGTAGTTTTTTATTTGGCTAAATTATAAACATTATTTGCTCAATTGTATAATTTAGTTCTGTAAAACATTTTTTGCCGAAAATATTACTACTATTGCTGCTATTGCTACTATAACTTTTCATATTTTCACAAAATATTTTTTTTCATTATTTGTAATTTACTTATCTATGTGTATCACAATTTTTTATATAGAAAAATTTTGAAATAAGTTTTCATGTATACTATTTAATTTTTTTTCAAAAATTTTGATAAAATTTGTAGAAATCATAAAAAAACATCTTTTAAGCATTGTATATTTTATATGAGATACTTTAATATTTCTTAAAAAAGGATATGATTCTTTTATATTGCAGATACATGTATTAACATTCATTATAATTATAATTGTATATATTTTGCTGTTTATTAAAATATATTAGATTACGGAATTTGATATATTACATATTTTTAGTGTGTAAATTAACGCACATTGTATATAGTATTATATTAGATATTAAGTAGTACAAAAAACAGCTAATAAGACATAAAAGATGGTTGATAAAAAAGGATGTCGTTTTTTTTCAATTTATTAGATAAACGTTTATAATTTTATTGACGAAAAGATTGATTCCTTAATGATATTATCCTTCATTAGTGATTTAATAATCGTAAAAATACTTGCTAGATGTTTGGTTAGTAAAATTTACGTTTTAAAAAAATAATCTAAATAAAACCTTACTGAAATTTAAATGTTATATATTACCAGTAACGTTTTTTGTTAAGAATCAAACTATTTATAAGTTTAAAAAATCAAAAATCAATTATTTTTATTTTTCAAATAAATATTTCATGTTTATAGTATTATGTTTGCAATGTTTATTTAAAAAATCATTAGGATTATTCTGAAAATTTAAGATCAGAAATAAACGAATTAAAAAAAATTTACCATATAATCTGCAAAATTTTAAGCATTTTGATTGACGCAACTATATAATATCGATGATTTATTCGCTCAATGGGTGTAGAGAAAAACGTAAAAAATAGTAAAGAAGATTGTTAGATAAGAAAAAGTTTAAACACAGCCACTATTTGCGGTGTTTGAAACTACGTCTTGTAACGATATCTTTTCAATCCTGTGCCTTTTTCTTCTTCTTAACTTTCAATGATATTCTGTAATTACTAGCACAAATGTATATTAAATTAGATCTATATCAAATAAGGACACTGGGAGATACTATAGTGCATGAAATACACTGGAATTTACTGAGTTTACTTAAAGAAAAACTTAAGATAAAAAAATATATTCACGCATATAAATAACTTTTACCAACAAAAAAATCAATATTTTGTACATTCTTTTTAAAAGGACTTATATAGTATTTTGATTGAAAATATATTTTTATTTTTAAATTGCGAATATCGAATCACAAAAAGCAATCAAAGATGACGGTATCTAATATATAACCTAAAAGTTGGCAATAAAACTTTGGTTAAGTTATTAATAAAACAAAAAAAGCTGAAAAGTTCTATAAACTAAATGCTTTTATTTTCATAATAAAAAAATTTATCAAAAACTTATTTCGTTTTAAAAATATTCGGTTGGCCCGATAAACACTAAAAAAAAAAATCTAAAAGTTAGATATATATACAAAAAATTTTTACTGCTTCTTTGTAGTTTTTCTACACTTTAGAGTGAACTTGACTATAAATGACACTGAAACTCATTTATTAAAACAAACAGATATTTTTTTTTTAAATTTTAACTGTGTAAATGTATATTAAATGAATCTACAAATATCTAAACTACAATATTTTAGATTTAAATTAAATGGAATTTTATCCTTTGTATTACTGCAGTATAACAAATTTAGGTAAATTTTTTATAGTTTTTTTATCTTTTTTATATTGCAAATGATATAAAAGTTATTTTGTATCAATTTAATAAATGTTATATTATCGTTGGCTATAAAATAAAAAATACATATAATTGGTTTTGTTTTCATTTAACAAAGTTAAGTGTCATAACGAAAATTTCTAACTTTTATCAAAATACACAAAAAAAATTGATTTTTGCTATTTTTCAGCTTTGAATCTATATTTGATGGCATTGAAAACAGCAGGTTTTTATCTTTTATGATTTTTTTTGATGAATCTAACTCATTATGAACAAGAGTTTTGTTATACTTGGTTATATTATATATAAAAATATTATACATTATTTCTTTTATCTGTCATTTTTGTTTTCCATCTCATTTCTTTGATATTAGGTCGGTTAGCATTAATCTGCATGATAGGAATTAGTAATTTTTAAAATTTAAAAATAAGTAAAGTTTATAATAAAATTTAAGACTA
>AFBI03000076.1:164803-188934 GCA_000230595.3 Edhazardia aedis USNM 41457
TAGGAATTGAATTTTTAAATAAATAGAAGTTTATATAATTTAAGCTAGGGGAAAAGATTGCTTTTTAATCAATACACAATGCTTCTAAAAACTAGTGACATTCTCTATAAGTGACATAATTAAGTGGCGCAAGAATGTTTAATAGTGGGTGTAATTGATGTAAAAGCTTTAGTTATTTAAGTAAATTTTCAATATCTATCATCACTCTAGTTAAGGTTTTTTGCGACATGTTTCCTTTTCGATAAATTCACATGATATCTCATTAATTATCCCGGTTCCTCTCTATAAATACATATGAAGAAGAATATTCTAAGAAGAAAAATATGTCGCTAAGATATTTACCTATATAATGTGCAAAATTTCTTTATGTCATCTTTTGTCACAACAGTCTATCTTTTTGATTTATTCTGATTGATTTTTGTATAAATGAACAATGTAAATGCATAAAGTACATTAGATAATATGTTAATGAATCAAAAGATAATTTTTTTTATACCAAAAATATGAATTATAAATTGAACTAATTAATTTTTTAAAAACAAAAGTTTATGCTATATTTTTAGAAAAGCTTAAAAAAAAATGTTTTTTTAATTTTTTTTCAAATAAATATTTATACTTAAAAAATAAATATGCTGTTTTTATCAAATTAAAGCTTATGTTAGATTTACGAGTCTCAAAAATAGAATTTTTTAAAGATCTGAGACAATAACATTTCTATAATGATATTAGATAAAAAACCGCATTAAAAATATACCATTACTTAATTTTCTATAAGTCTTAAAACACTTCGGATTTCTTGTAAAAGTCATAAAAAACCTTAATTCAAATCAATATAGTATACCTGCTTTGTTTTGCAAGTGTAATGCGAATATAACACTGGGTAATTTTACAAATAAAAAGTACAACTAAAGACTCCAATGCTATTATATATAAAAAATGTGCATTATGACACAAAAATACATTTTAACAACAAAAAAATATATTTCTTGTATTTTGTAAATATTGCGAATAGACAAAAAAAGAAAAACTATCAATTGAACATTATAGCTTTTTCAAGAACATAATAGTGTTCAAACCAGAATTTTATTCTATTTTAAGATTTTAGATTTGCTTTATTATAGTGTCGACAAATTAGTAAATTCATTTATGAGTTAACAATTTCTGTTGGATTTGATGTATTTTTTATTTGTTTTCTAATGGTATTTTTCAACATTCCTTGATAATCGTGATATCGGGAACATTTTAATACGAATATCACTTTCTCAACTTATCAAAGTGGTTGTCTTATCACTGAAGAACCAATAATATATAATTAGTTGTGATAATAGGCAGATCAAAGCATCACCTCCAATTGCGTCTTCATATGTTTTAATCATTGAACCATAGACGCTTCATTTTTCCGTCTTTTGTATCATGTAAATCTTTAATATGTTTTTATAACAATTTCATAATGTAAAAACAGAATTTTAATAGAAAAAATAACTTTAAACTGATGATACATTCTTTTCAAGTAAATCAAAATATAAACAATTCATGATGAGAAATAAGAAAAATTAATAAAATAAATCTATTTATATAAATTTGACTTTTAAAAATTTAAAATTAAAATCGGTTTCTTTTTCGCTATTATTAAAATATTTTAAGTTACTCTTTAGGCTATTTCTAAACATAAAAAAAGGTAAAAATATAATTTTTTTCATATTCACACAATTTATCTCTGCTAATAAATAGTACCATCTACAACATTTTGTGATATAAAAATAAGATAGAATTAGAATGATTTAACAAAGAAAGTCTTATTAACTATCCCCATTATTAAATAAATCAACTTGTTTAAATGATTGTAAAAATGCCTTTCATAGAAACTAAAAAATTCAAATTTAATTAGGGCAAAAACAATTTAGCCTTTTTTAAATCAAAAACGCTATTTATGTATCTAAAAACAAATTTGGGCAAAATCATTTAAAATAACCAATATTGCAACAAAAAGAATTTTATATTTCTTGATATCATGAGTATAATTTTTTTTAAGGAGTTTTTAAAGTTATAAACTCTGAACTAGAATAAGAGCACATTTTGCATAACAATTGTAATCATTTTATGCAATAAATATGATAATTTATCATACAGCCTTTATAAAAGAGCTGAAAAACCCAAAACTATATATGTACCTCTGAAATATTTTACGCTATCAATCTCACAAGAACTATTTTTGTTTTAATAAAATGAATAATAAAAATTTAAGGTTTTTTAGTAATATCATTTACCTCGATTTAGACTTTCTAGAATTTTAACTTCCAATAAATTTATTAGTTATCATGAACAAAACAAAACAAAAAAAATGTAGTTATATACTCTTTTGAGAAGTAAATTTTGCTGTGGTTAAAAAAATATATTTAATTAATTGTATTTACTAGTATAATGTTTTTTATTGTTAGCAGGTACGTATTATAACGACAGTAATAAATTCTATTCTAATAACAATATATATAAAACTTTCATTACTCTATCATTTAAAACCTAAAAATCTAAAACAATATACTACTATTCTTATTGCATTATACAAAGGTATGTTTTTCTTTTAGAATTTAAATTAAAGGTATCAAATGCTATCTGCTTTTGGATGACATAAAATATCCGTTAATGTTTATTTTGTACTTTTATAATTACAATATTATCATTTCTTATCAGTATTCTTCATTCATCTCTAAATGCAAATCGAGAAAAAAAATCCAAACGATATTTACAAAAATAAAAAAATATTAGCACAAAAACTTGAAAAAGAATGCTAAAAAATATATCTTGGATATTTTGATAGAAAGTTCTAAATATTCATTACACCCAACAAACTAAAAGCAAAAGCTTCTAAATAATATTTTTCTGTTCATTAAACCAATGAGAAAATAGTGAACCAGTGAATATGGTACAAATAAAAAAATTTTTAGGAAACGCTGCGTAGATAATACGAATTTCCGTATTAAAATTAAATATAATATAAGATTTTTAGTTTCGTGTTTAAAGAAACGTAACTTCAGAATGTGGTTTTTTAATTTAGTATTTATGTGTAATTTTGTGAGCTAAGATATATTTTAACAAAAATCTAGGATTGTGATAGCTTTGTCTTCAAAAAAAGTATAAGTATGCGTTTACTATATTTTCCAAATAGAATATAATGTAACATTTATTTTTCAAATCGAAAAAACCAAATAAGAAATTTATATAATAAATTTTTTATCCATTTTTTCAATATGACAAAGCAGTTTACACCTCATTGTAAAAACTATTGTGTAAAATGTTTTTTTTCTAAAGAGTCTCAAAGATATTGGTGGCGTGACTTTCATAATTATAAATATTGTAAATGCTAATATTTTATTTTTTTGTTAGGTTTTAATGGTGATTTACTAAAAAACAAGCTTGATTTGTTTATATATACAAAAGAAAAGATACTATGTTACTCGTATATTATTTACAGTCGGAGACATGCACCTTAATGCAGGATTGTGCTAGCTGGGTTTACTTATATCCGGTTGGCTTTGGTTCATCATTTTATTGTGTCTTCTTCTGTTCATTCTATTTAACCAGGGTTACAGTTCAAAAAAAACCTGTTGGTTGAAGCGCGTAGAAAAGCATTTTAAGGTAATTGTACTTGATTATAAAATAAGGAACGTTCATGTTGCAAGTTTACTATGATGTAGTGGTATTTTTATTACAATCGAGCATAAAATTCGATTCGAAATGATTTTTTCTGCTGCTTCTTTATTTTTAAAAATTACCGAATCGACAACAAGATTCTGAATTATCTGTGCAACAAGTAATTTATAATATCCAACGCTCCCAATACAACAATTTCTACTTGTTTAAACAATCTTAAGATATTTAACAGTATATTTTTTTTATTTTAAGCGTTAAAGAACTAATGTTGTTATATATTATAAAATTTTAGCTCTGTTTCTACTTTTTTTACCAATAGATTCTGTGAGCGAGCATACACATCACAATTAAATGTTTTAAATACAATACTTCCAAGGCTTGGATCTTATTCTATAAATGAACTTTATTACCATAATTGCTGTTAAAGGACTATTATGTCATAACCCAACAAGAGCTAGAACAAAGAAGAAGGATGAATACGAGAATAAACAAATAATTGAATGACATTAACACTATCTTTGAAAATAAAATAAATCCCAAAATATTTACATATAAAAATTGTGCTTTATTTTCATAGTATTTATTTCATTCTTGCTTTTTGGCTTAGAAAAAACCATTATAAAAAAACATTTAAACTTCTTTTCACTATAATATTGAAAGAAATTAACCATCCGATGAATGTTATCATATATTCAAAAACTTTACAAAAAATTGGTGTTTTACTTTTTTAATCAATTGCTACTTCTAATCTTTTTTATTTCACAATTACAGGGCTAAATAAAAAATATTTTGATTGCGATCAGAAGGTCTATTTTAAATTATGACAAAAGGAGTCTGTTTTAACGAAATATATCTAGTTACAAGCAAAAATGAAGCTATAGTTTCCCTCAGAAACAAATAAAACGACCAAGAATAATATTAAGTGAACCTTGGGCCGTCGTGGTGAAAGTTACAATAGACGAATAATCCACTTATTCAGAACAGTCACACAAAGTTCAAATCAAAACAACTTGAATGAAAAAACCATATAATTTTTTATTGTTTTAAATTCTGATATTATTTACGCTCAAACTAAATTCGGTTCTCTTAAATAGAATATGACTTTTAAAAAATTTTTTTATTTCTAAAATTGTGTTTCTGCGTGTTAAATTTTTTTTGATTGAAATTTAAACAGTTTTAAACAGTTGATATTTATAATAAATGAAATAATATGATATATGCTATTTGGTGAAAGTATAAAGTGCTGAAAATATTTTTACAGATTTTTTTTTCAATAAGCAAACATTCAAGTTAAAACAGTGTGCTTTCTATCTTTTATATGAAAACGAAATTCAAAACAATCCAGATAATTTGCAATTAATTACATATTATACGAGCTATATAATACTTATGTTGATTATATAATGTATTTTGTAAAACAGAGAATAAATGTACATGATGTATGAAATCTATAAATAGTATTTGTTAATATAATGTATTGATGGTTAATAAAGATACTTTAGGTGCTAAATATATTAAAAACAATCAAAAAATACATATAAGAAAAAAAATCAAATTTATTGTTTGTTGGATGTATACTAACAAATTAGATCAATTATGCATTATATTTACTCTTTCGTGAGGAAACAAACATTGTACCTTGTTAAAGAAAACGACAATATTTTGCATGTCATTTAGGTCTTCAAACATATGCAAACAAAAATAGCAGGATTTTTTATACAATATACATGAACACGGATAACCGAATTGTGTATATGAAATTTGATTATTTTGACTTTTTTGACAGATAAAATCACCATAATACTCACAAAATGCAAAAAAAAATTTAACTTCGTTTATAAAAATATTGAAAGAACCTACTATTGCGTATTTTGCAATGTAAAATTTAGATTGTAAAAGATTTTTTGACATTATAATGGAATACTCTACAATTTGGCTGTTTTCAGAAAGGTAATTTTGATGCCCAATAAAATTGTGAAAACCAAATTGTTTAATAACAAAATAAGCTTGATATTTTTCTTGATTTCTATTATTATTGATTGCATTGTCCTTAGCACTTGTTCGTGGTAATGTATAGTTTGATGTTCCTATATTGATATTTTTTCCGAAAATGTTATTGGGACCAATAAAGGCTGAGCTGTATATTTTGCAAGAACTTCCTAAATAACAACCTTCACATATGACGGAATTGTCAGCAACATATGAATTATGGTTTATGGTAACATTTCGACCGAGATATACGTTATTTCCAATAACACAATTTTTATCAATCAATACATTTTCTCCCCAGTAAATTTCAGATGATTTTAAAACTGCTTCATTGTGTATAGCAATAAAGTTTTTTTCATCCTTTTCTCTTTTATAAAAAACAAAATTTGGCTGTGCTTTAGATATATGATACAAAATTTTTTGTTTATCTTGAAATTTAACAAAAATAGGAACCTGATTATGGGTGGTTCGATATGTACGTGACCATCTTTGCATGGATACAGTTTCAAACATTTTAAAAACACAAACATGTTCATAATAAAAGAAGTCATGCTTATATTTCGGTATTATAACCTTGTGTCTTAAAAAAGCTAAAATCCGGAAATCATTATAATGATTTTCCAAAATATTACATTTTACATATTCCTCGATTTCCTTTATTATATCTTTTTTATCCATTTCAGTTGAGAAACTTAGTCCGCCTTCATTCAATTGAATAAAATCGTAATTCATAATAAAATCATTTGATCGAAAAATGGACGATTTAGAAGACATCATAAATTTGTTGGCAAAAATATTTGCTCTTGAATTGCTAATATTTTGTTCATCAAATTCGGTGTGTATTGCTTTCTTATACAGCATATTTTTATAGATATTCAATGCTCGTGAAATTACATACGGATTTATAAAAGCTTCATTTTTAAGGTATATCGAGACTTTATTTATACAATGGAAGGCAAGATGTGGATTAGATTTTTGAATTAGAAGCAATTTTTTATGCTGACTAGCTTCAATAGGATTATCGATGGAAATCGGTTTCAAAAAATATTCATCCGGACTATAAACTTGTGGCATAAGAAATTCCCAAATATCAAAATAGCGTTTTTCTAAATGAATTTTTTCAAGTGGTTTGAAGCACTTTAAAGATAATGTGTACACATTTGAATGTGATATAACAAGTATTTGATCTAACATATGTAAAAAAAAACACCCCGTAGACGGCATGTCCAAACTTACTTTAGTAAAGAGCTTATCATTTTCATAAAAATATATTATGTTGTTATCTTCTTTAATATGGTATTCTATTGTTCTCTCTTTACCTACAATACAGTAAAATATTGCATATTTTTTTTCAGATTCGGTATGATCGTTATTACTGTGCTGAAGTTTTGACACACCTAGTGCTTCCAATTCATTCAAACGACTGTTGGTTGATGTATTTAAGATTTGAAGAAGCAGCATTGTCATTTGAAAAGAAAAAATATATGAATTAAATACATTTTTCATTTTGGGTGCTTTAAGGGTCTTTAATTTATTATTTTAAATTTTAAAAATTTTTATTTATTGATTAATTTATAAATTGCTTATTATATAAATTACGAAAAGAAACACATATTTTACAATCAAAATTTCAAATAAACCAAAAAACAGATTTTGTAACTCTTTTTGTTTCCTTTGCGACTTTTTGAAATGATTTATATTTAATCGATCAGACAAAGAAATTCTTTAGGATTTTTCAAAAAAAATATTGAAAAAATGTAACTTTCTTTGTTTTGTTCTTCAAATCCTATATTATAGATATATTTTTTCTGTTAAAAAGACCATCTTTAATTTGCCATTTCAACTTCAATAGATTTACTACATTTTTGTTTTAAATTTGAATTTTTGATTGATAAAAATAAGAAAAAAAACTTTAAGACCAGAGTATTTTTCTATAATTTAATATTTGAAAGCACTATTTTGTTTAAATTCTTAATTCTTTAAATACTTATCCGACATTAAGTTCTGAATTTTTCCATTATTTTACATTAATTGAAATTTTTAAATTATCTAGTAGTTTTCTTCATCTAGAATTTTTAATTTCAAATTCTCGAAAGCTTTTAATAAAAAATGTTACTTTTCAAATTTATCAATTTTTATGTAATTTAAGCTGTTTCAATATAATTTAAACAGATTTTACACAATGGAAATTTTGACTTAAATTGAAAAACAATAAAAAAGTCAAGACTGTGTAATAATGTTTTTAATTGATTAAATGAAACGCAATATAGTTTTTTTATTCAAAAAACAAAAGAAAGGGTATAATTTTTAATGAATTTCAAATAATATATAAATTGCTTTATATGTATATCAAAAACACAATTTTTGAACATTTGTATTTTATGATAAATGAAAAACATGGAATACTATATTTATAGAAATTTTTTTTATAATCTATTTTCCAGTATTACGCTTTTAATTCGAAATATATAATTTGAAAATATTTTTTAAATTAATTTGACCATGAATTCAAAAATGTTTAACTTTTTAATATTTAAGAAAATTAATTTAGTAATTTTCAAAACAAGAAACAATGATTTATGCAATACAATTCAAGTTTTTAACAGTTTTTGTGCTTATTAGGAACAATTTATCAATAAGACGTAAGAGATTCTTTTTAATCGATTTTTTGTCAATAATTAAACATAATTTACATAAAAATATTATTTTATAACTTTTTGTGAAGCGATTTACTTATGAAAAGAAATTCGATGAATCAATATTGCAATGGCTTGATTGCATTTAAATATTAGAATATTTTAGTTTTATTTGAAATAATAAAGTAAATTATGAAAATAATTCTAAAAAAAAATAATTTTTGTATAATAGTTTAGAGAAATAAAATCGAAACAGTAGAAATTTAACACAGCAAGAATATATTTTTATAGTATTACAATAGTACTAAGTACTTGGCATAGCTATGGAGAATTTTATGTTTTGGCATGAAGTAAGAAACAATAAAAAAAACGAAAAGAAATTACACACCAAAAATGATCCTCCATTCATATCTCAAAATAAAGTTCAATAAAACTTTTTAAATCTAAGAATGCGTCTGAGTTATGAGGAACATGAGAAAGGAATACAAAAATAACTATCATCCCAGAAATAGCTTTAGTAATAAATTAAATTATAACAGCAATATTCTTTACTTTTAGTAACTACTTAAATATACATAATTTTGATAATCAATTAAATCTCGCAGTAGATATGTTAAATTGCTCATTTCAAGATTTAGATGTCTACTTACTTTATTATGATAGTTGTCTATTAAAAAATGTGATATATTTTTGAAATGTTAGACACACGAGTTTATGCGATCTATAAAACTAAATTGTTAATCTAGATGATGATATTGATATCAACACAACGATTTATATTCTATTTTTTCTTACAAAAATTGTAATTTCAAATATTTTTACGGAATCTGAATTTCGAATAGGTTTTGTTCGATTAGAATTGTAACAGGGTGCAAAAAATAGATCTAAGATTTATTTTTATTTTAAAAACATTTTTTTATATTGAATTAGGGTTGATATAACTGCATAAAGAATTACCAAGAATATATTCCATGTGAAACAAATTAATATTATGTGTTTTAAATTATGAACTGTATAGTTTAAATATATTTAAATTAACAAAAAACACCAAAAAAATACATTTCTAAGTGTTTTTCTTAACAAAAAACCTTTAGTACCTTTAAATAGTGAACATTAAGTAAAACCCATTGTAGAATTATAAAACAGATTTAAAAAAATTAAAATGATGATATTTGCCTTAAGAAATTTCTTTTCGAAAAAAATTTTCTGTGTAGAATTACAAATATGAAATCAAAATGGATTCAGCACAAACATGCAATGAATTTCTCTTATACATGATAAAATTTCAGAGTATTGTTGTCAAGGCGAAAAGATAACGAAAATAAAATATAATTTCTGAGAATGTTATTCATTTACTTTTGTCCTATTACCACAATATTAAGTACATTGAGAATGCGATTATCCTGTAATAAAGAAATTTAATATTTTTAAATATAATTTTATATACTAAAAGTTTTTTGTTTTTTAGATTATTTAACATAACGTTTATATAGTTGTTGGTTATTGTAAATATCAATACTGCAGCAGCAAGCACTTCCGAAGCTGCGAAAAGGAGGGGTAGTGATAGAAAGATCACTTTAGTAGCCAATAGGATTGCTTCATATGATTTTTTTACGATTGGGACTATAAAGGGCGATTGTCCTTCGAGCCCAGAGCATTACATCCAGGAAGAATCAATCCAAGGCACGAGTGGCACGCCGGTAAGAACAACGGCTCAAGAAGTGGATATAACAACTATAATAAAAACCTTTACATACACTCTTTGTCTTCTTATTCTTTTAATATATCATTTTAAAATATTTACAATCATTTATTCTATCACCAAGTAATTTTGTAAACTGCGCAATACTATTGCTACTATTGTTATAACTATACTATTCAAGCTATTAATACCACTACTTCTATATACACTACTATTTATATTATTGAACTTTTTATACATTCTCCTTCTTCTTTTATTATTTCGTTTTATTATATTAATTTATCGTGATTTTTTCTTATATTTAAAAAACACTAAATTTTTTAAAATGAAAATATTTTTATATTAGAAAATTATGTATACAATTTCTTTAATTTTTATTAAGAATATTTTTAATCCTTATTTTGAAAGACTAATATTTAAGTTTATTCTTCAAAATACTAAATAAAAATTAATGTTAATATTTGATTTACAATTTTTGTGGTATTTATACCACAAAGATTTCTTTTTTTCACATACAATTTATAAGACTTTCACATATTTTTTTTATACTTCATGCTTAATTGATTAAAACAGAAATATAAAACGATAGCTGATATGAAGAAAAATGCAAGTACAAATTATCTTATTTATTCAAAATTATGTATATTGTAATCGTATTATAC
This sequence comes from Edhazardia aedis USNM 41457, assembly GCA_000230595.3. Classification (NCBI taxonomy): domain Eukaryota; kingdom Fungi; phylum Microsporidia; family Culicosporidae; genus Edhazardia; species Edhazardia aedis. The sequence continues at coordinate 175,444 of AFBI03000076.1, forward strand.
AATATGATTGTAATGATCTTGTTGCAACAATATAGTATTCTTATGACTTTTACAGATCTATTGTAATTTTGTAAAAATTATTTTTGCACCTGTTTATTCTTATTTCGACCCAAAAATAAAATCCTAAATAGTTCTTAATGTTATGCGAAGAATCTAAAATTTCTAGTTCAAACATTTTTTTACAATCATAGCCTTTTAACAATATTAAAAAGAATATCGAATATCAGTATGCAAAAAAATTTCCGACTAATCACAAGAGCTTTATATGTTAATATTTTAAATCTATTTTTTAAGGTGTTTTTAAATAAAACTCTTGCATTACTATTGATGTTTGAATAATAATTCATATAAATTTTGTATTATTCTTATTTCAACTGAAAGACAAATACTTCTAATATTAACATATAGAATAATTGTTATTTTTTAACTTTCTTTCTCATCTTCTCTCAATTCATTATCATACAACTAAGAATGACTTAAACTCAGATCGCTATCCCTAATATTTCAACCTTCATTTTAGTACATTTTTACACTAATGTAATTGAGTAATTTTGAACGTATTAACCCAAACAGGAAAATATTCCTAATTTCTAAAAAATATTATATTTTTCATATTTTTTTTGTGGTTCAAAAATTTTTGAAATCAAAACATATAGTAATTTTTTACATTTGAATTTTAACTCAATCAAAAAAAGTTGGATCAACAATATTTCAGTCATATTTAAAAGAAATATCAAAATTGTGCATTAAGCTTAAAATAAAGATCAAAATATTTTTATCTATGTTTTTTTGTCACAATGCGTTTTATTTGCGAGACTATATTGTATTGGGTAATTTTTCTTTGTAATATTTTTTTTGTAGGATTCTTTTAGATGGCAGAAAAGGCATAAGCTTTATGGAGAAAATATTGTTTAGCATTTGTGTGATCAATATTTTTAATGTAAAAAAATTTACCTTTATTTCCATATATTTTACCATTTTTACTGTATAGTTCTTGCCATTTTCTATAAATATTTTTTGTTACATTAGAATATTACATGAAACTGATATGCAATGCACAAAGTCTGATTATTTTAACATTTAAAAAAAAATAGAATGAAACATATCAAAATTTTAATTTAAATCGCTATAATTTATTTTTTGCTTGAGGCAGGCATCAAAAATTATTTACAATGTCTCTAACACTGTTGTTAGAATCTTTATGCGATATAAATTCTTTATTCAATACATAATTTTTAATTTTATTACTACAAATATGAAAGTAATTTGTATTTTCAAACTCAGTAAATCACTCTTATTTCTCATTGATATAAAGAACACAAATTAAATTTTTTTGAAAATTTGTAATGCAAAATTTTTTTAACTTTTAGAATAGTCTAATACAGACAAGTAATTATAAGTTATAAGTAAAGTATAGTTGTCTTATTGATTCGCAATTGTAGCACAATAGACTGAGTATTTTATAGTAGTTTTTTGTAAATTATAACATTTGCGAAATTCTTAAAAATGTTAATATGTAACAACCCATTTTTTTCGTAACGCATAATGGTGTATGCTAGGCTTCCACCATATATAATTTCCAACGTAAAAGAAAAGACTCTCAATATGTGTAAAACACAAAATTTGCAAGTATATCGATTAAACAATAATAAACTTTATATTCCTTAACGAGGTCCCAAAATAAACATTTAAAAAGAACAGAAATAGCAAAAATATGAAAAAAATAATGATATATATATAATAATATAAATTTTAAGATATAAAGGATAAAAAAGGTATAATATAATATGCATATATATTCCTTACTGTAAAATCATGTACTTAGTAAATTCTTTGGTGTAAAGAAAAGAAAAAAAAATAACGCATATTTAAACAACACGTATCATAATGTACATATTTTATCCATTCATGAAAAAAGTGTTTTTGTACCAACAAACATGAATTCATATCTGTTTTATCAAATGTTATGAACAATTTCTGAACAATTTATTAAACACAGTTTACTAATTCTATATAATATCTTTATATAGAATAAAAATATGAGATAGAAAGTTTAAAGTTGTTGACAACAATGTAATGAACTGAAAAACTTAAGAATTTGTATTTGCATGTACATTGCATTGATATTGTATTAAAATAGAAATTTTATAAATTGAATGCAGGTTAATTTGTACAATACGTTCGGGATAATATTTTTGTTGTGAGTTGTTGCGGAATGTTAACTATATGGATACAAAAACAAGAATTTTGTTTTTTAATGTGGTATTATGCACCAATTTTAAACATTTTATACCTTTTTAAGCAAGAATCTCATTAAACAGTAAATAAGGATATTTCATTCTATGTTAGAATATTTTCTAATTTTATATAATAAAAAATAAACTTGATTTATAAAATTATTTTTATGCAACTAAAAATCAACAAAAATAATTCAACGATATTTTATGACAATGGAAAGATTGTTAAATTATTTTTTGTTTTATTTGATACAGATTCGTCAGGATAAAACATAAAAAAAAAATCATCAAAATTCGTATATTATACATAACAAATAAAATATATTATAATATAAAATTATACATTGACTTTTTTTTGGATAATAGTTTGACAAACGTGTATATCAGTAGATTTTACATGATATGAGTCCAACAGAAAAGTTTTTTCACATAAATTTCTTCTTGAATATTATTACAATTGCTCTAATCATGAAATTTAAGAATTATTTCTTATCCTTAAAAAAATTACAATAGAGATGAGTAACAGGTGCAGTACATGAATGTTGTAAGAATACGTCACGCAAAAGTACCTGAAAGAAAACTCTTAGACATCAAAATAAACATACATCCTCCAACAATGCCCTTAGTTCTATTTTATTGGTATTTCACATTGACATACGTTCAATCACAGGTGTTACTTTTCTTTTATTTTTGTTGATTTCGTGAATTTTTTATCTACCTCGTATTATGTATACGCTCTTTAATTTAAAAAATTTTTTTGCTCATAAACCAATTATTGGAAAACACGTATTGCGACTGAGGAGGTTCTGAATATAGTTTCTTTTTTGTAAATATGATCGCTATTAATAGCAATGACGTAGTTAAATTGAATCTTTTTAGATATCACAAACTTATAGAGCATTTTCCGCTAAATAATTATTATCAAAGAATTATGAGATTTAAAAAATTCATAGTACTATACAAACATTTTTGAAATTGAAAAGCATTAAAAAGCAACTATGTTAAAATCCATCATATTAAAGTGTTATCTAAGTATCTACAATGTTTCAAGTTATTGCCTTTTCTTTTTATTGGTTGCATTTTGTGTCACCTCAGAGTTTTTTGCGTCTTCAACATCCGAAAATTACTAATTATCTGATTAACTTAATTGATTACAACCTTTTAATTTTTTTTAACCACTTAGTTTTTTTTTAAAAATAGTTTATTCATTCACAATGTCATCGTTTATTACAGGAATTTTAAAACATCACAAAAATTTTATTATATTTTATAAGCTAAAATCATATATATATATAGCTCATAGGCGTGATATGTTAATTATTTGTGTGATACATGCAATCTGATGATTTTTTTTATTGTATAGCGATTTTTCTAATACAAAGTATAGTTTATCTAAAAAAACAATTTTATTGTAATTTATAGTAAAGAAGTTTTTTCTACTGAAATATGTTTTAAAAACTATTTTTTTCTCGTTATTTATAATATGTTAAATCATAAAAGATTTATAAAGAAAAATTACTAAAAAATATACATGTGAAAACATGATATCATAAGTCTGTGATATACACGTCGTTAACATATTATCATTTTAAAATTTACTATTTTATGAATTTAGTTTTTTCGTACTTTTTTTACTAAAATTTGTTTTATAATCTAACTAAATGTGATTTTGCAACATTAAACAAAAAAATAAGAAAATGATGGGATCAAGATCCACATTATTGTGTAATATATATTTTTCTATGATTTAATCCATGGCAACAATGTCACCTTATAATGATGGTGGCCTTTCCTTTTAATTTTACAACCGAATCACCATAACCCTCTATATAATGCCTTCTTTAAAAATATTTAAGCTGACCAACTTGTTTAGCCAGATGAATCACCAACAGCCTGATGAAGGTATGCAAAACAGCGCCAAAGGTGATCGCTGGAAGAACCTAGGCACCTTTGCAAGCAGTTTAGTCAATACATTTTTATTTTCTCAAATTGCTCTTTACTCTTTCTTTTCATGCCACACGACCAGGTTACCTTCGAGTACGGCAAAATCAAAACACATTGACCAAAAAAACTTATTATTATACAGAAAAGGTATGACTGGTTGCGTTTTGATTTTACGTAAATATATAGAAAAAAAATGTTCATGCAAAAATTTTATATGCGTTTGGTTAAATTGTGGAGAGAACCGTCTAAGAAAACAATAAGTAGATTTATATAAGCCATTTTATTCATATGATTCAGATAGCTACAAGAAAAATTTTGTTTGTATGTGTTTACAAAATTCTTTTTTTATATATTAAGCAATTCATTCACAAAGATAAAACATTTTTTGTGAATTAAAAAAACATCTAAACCTCAATATTACAAATAAATCAACGTCATTTTACAAATTATAGATTGATTTTCTTTGAAATCTAGCAAAAATTTTGTTAATACCTAAGAGGAAAAAATTTTTATTCCATGACTAATTAAAATAATAAAAATCTTGTACATTAGCAATCAGAAAATATATTCAGTGTATATTTCTGTATTGGAACATTGGGATGCGTCCTGTCTTGTATTATTCTTCAAGCAACGAACAGTGATTCGTATTATTTACGACTTTAACATGTTCTGAACCGGCTTTCCCGTTCTTTGAACCTGTTGCCATAAACCTAAGGTTCGTCTTTGTGACATTGTTAATGATCTTGTTATACTTGTATTTCATTAAGTAAAAGGTTTTTAATTTATTGTTTTTTTAAGGGGGTATTTATTTAAAACTTTGAATTTATATAAATAAATATTTGTGGTAATCAATGTTTCCACATTTTTAACATCCATCTTGGCCCCACACTGGTGTTGTGTTCTAAACAAAGAACACAACAATATCCAAAACTGAATTTGATTTAACACGATTTAAAAAGAATTCTATAATGAATTTTATTTACCTTTACAAACAAATAATGCCTGAAATACCGTGCCAACAATAAAAAAAACAAAAAAAATGTTTGTTATATTCACACACTTATATTAGCTAAAACTTAACTAATTCTGGTTTTAGCTCAATATTATATATTATTTGGTTTGTTACACACACACACACACTAAATGCTACTCAAAACCATCATGTTCAGATATTTATAAAAAAACACCCTTAGACACAAATTTAATGCACATTTTAACGAAATATAGTATCTTTGCTATAACATTAGAAACAAAAAACATCCTAATATGTCATTATACGAAACAGACTAACATTTTTTTGTATTTATCTGATTAAGAAAATATTATATAACATTTTTAAATCTAAAGTAATTAATTTTTGTATTTTGTAGCCTAAAAACATAATTGCGTATTTATTTACTATAAAACTAGATATTTTTAATAGATAGTGCGTACAAAATAACTGTTTTTAATCAGGTACTGGGTTATGCAAACAGCTAAATATTGCTGTAACTATACATATTAAATTTGTAAAAGTTTCAACAAAAAAATTGTTATTCATATGAAGTGTTTTTTACAAGATGATTCTGATATATGTTTATGTTATTTTCTAAGTTTTTAAAGATTTGACGGAATAAAACATTATCAAGCACATTCTTTTTAGATAACACTTATTTTAAATATAACATATATATAAAAAATAGATCGATGTATTTTTATTTTTTTTGTTCCTAATTTTGGTCTCAATATTTTGGTTTTTTGTTTGAGCGTGTAGAAAATAAGTAATTTGATTTCACGTGTAGTATATCTTCAAAGATGAAAAAAACAATTGTAGAAAAATTGTTTCTCATGCAAAACAATGCATAAAATTGTTCTAATGTACTTTAAAAGATTTTTTGTGAGTATTTCTGCATATTTGGGCGTGGTCAAATTGATAACTAGTATCTTAGCAGAGTTTTTTTGGTTGTTTATTCTTTAATTGAAAATCAAAGCAGAAACTTTTCTCTAATTTTGGAAATTAGCAAGTTAAAAGAATGTAAAATCATAGGCAATATGATTAAAAATATTAGTTTTTTGTTTATTTCAGGGCATTCATTGTGAAAGTATTTAGACAATATTATCAATTATACCTTAAAAGACAGTAAACAATTTGTGATTTTTTAGTCTTTATGAAATCTCATATGTTTAAATTCAATAAATTTGTAAAATATTTTTCTTTTTTACTTACACAACTTGATTTTTTTTATTTCAAAAATATATTCGATAACAAAAATACAAAAAATCCATAACATAAAATTAGGAATGTAAAATGCCATAACTTATTATTCAAAACATCTATAAAGACATATTGTATTACATTGTTTCAAGAAGGATATTAAATTTGATGTTTATTTAATACGCTTTTTCGCATTTCTGAATGATTAAATTATTTTTCACATGCCAATGTATTTTTGTAATTCACATTTTTTTTAAAAAAAATTCTTGTGGGTGTAAAAAGAAGTACAAAATGAAAAAATGACACAAACAGCCCAAATAAACCAAACTAATGAAAAATTTACATTGAGCAGTTTCAACCTTTAATTTTAAATACTTTTATATTTTTAGAATTTCTTTCAATATAACAAAATCAAAAAAATAATAAAGAGATATTAAACATAGAAGCCCTTTATTTATGATAATACGACTACATCTTCCTTCAAGGCAATTTCGAGTTGATGTTGGTGACGAAGATACACTAGAAAACATTTGTTTTTCCAAGTTGAACACAACAGAATTTACAGCATCCTTGACATCGAATTTTAGTATTTTGTTAGATAAAAATGTTTCTATCAACCAGCAAAACATAAAAAATGGCACGACTATATATATAGACTACAATGAGCTTGAAGCAAGGAAATCCACAGAAAAGGAGAAAGAAAAATCTGGCAAAAAAGAAGCTGATTTTACCATTAAAAGAGACCGGTCTGTTTATTGCACGCACGATAAAAACGCAATGTGTGCAAATTGTGCGCCGCTTGATCCTTTCGATCCAAAATATCATGCAGAAAAAGGCATCAAATATCTGAGCTTTGGCTCGTATTTAGAAATGTTAAAGAAGGAGAAAATAATTGTTGAACCTGTAAAATTTGAAAGCACAATAAGGCATACAACGACAACCTCAAAATCACAATCAAAAGACTATAATATTCTGAATTTTTCGGATAATTTTGGCACTAACGTGGATCAAAATAAAAATTTGAATAGAATAAAATGCGAAAATGACCATCCCAGTAACGCGGTTTGTAGCAGATGCCAACAGCGTGCTATTGCGTTGCAACCACAAATTTACAGGATGATTGATCATATTGAATTTGATAACAAAAACATTGTTGATCATTTTATCTCATTTTGGAGGCAATCTAAAAGACAGAGATTTGGATTTTTGGTTGGAAAAGAAGTCGATTACGATCATATACCACTCGGGAAAAAGGTAATTGTAAGCTGGATATATGAACCAGAACAAGAAAGTTTTCCCGATGGTTTTGTTGTAAATAACAAAGAACTTAGTATGGCCTTTGAACATAACAAGAATATTTCGGATATTCCGGATGATAAAAAATTTTCTCAAGGTGGAAAAAAAATTGGATCTCTTTTGGGTGCTGATAAAAAAAATCAACAAATAGCTAATTCGGAAAAGTCAGATAATATAGACAAAAAAAATAAATATGAGGAGGTAATCAATAATTTATCTGAAAATGAAAGTGTATGTTCTACAAAATCTAAGAAATCTCGTAAAAAGAAAAATTCTAGTGATTTTGAAGGAATTAGAAAAATAGGTGAAGTAAATTCAAAATTAACAAAAAACGAAAACGTTTCAAGCAGTAGTATAAATTCGCTGAAAAAAAAGTTAATAGCTGCACACGAAATTTTTCCATGGATTTTAGAAGCCTTTGGACTTAAAATTGTAGGCATGATATATACAAATCTTTCTGAGGAAGAGAGAAGCTATATTGTTAGTTCTCTTGAGATAGATTTTATTACAAAAATGCAGCTCAAACTTCAACACTATTTGCCTCAAATAAATGATTATTTCAATTCAAAGTTTATAACGACTATTTTAGTGAAAGAACAAGGAGAAATACAATTGTTAGAATTTCAAACTACAGAGCAATGCATGGCACTAATAGAAAATGAATATATAATTCCAACAGAAGACCCAGAAAATTTGTATGTTGCCAAACATGCACCCGAAATTTTTTATAGAGGTAAAAATGAGTATGATATTGTCACCAAAATAAAAGGCGATCCATACATACCAATAGATTATTTTTTGGTCAGACTAACTCACGGATACAAGGAAAACCCACTTTTCAAATCTTCCAAGTATTTTGACCATAAGTACAATTATAAGAAAATGGCAAAGTATTTTGATGATCAATATACACTAGAGAACTTTTCAAATCTTAATCTTATTATCAGATTAAAAAGCGAACAAAGTTTCAGCGATCAAAGTTTACATATGCTAGTGAATGCTGTAAAAGATAACGATCAGGACTTATTTAATTTGTTTCTTGAATGTAGTGGGTGGCTTTCGCTGAAGAAAAAAATTGAAAAGTTTTCTGAATCGGAATGGAGTTGCACGTTCTGTACGTTTATAAATTCTGGCAAAAATGTATTGTGTGAGATGTGTGAGCAACCTAAATAAAAAGATATAAATCATACAAATAGATCTCTAAAAAATAGAAATTTGGCATTACCCTTTTGTTTATTCCATATTTGTTCCCTTTTTTTGTTTAATCATATAATTTTGTCCAAATCTTATAAACTTATTTGACATTACTCAAAGATAAATTTACATGTATTTTATTGAGTCTTGTTTTAAAAAATATGATCTGGGTTGGATGTACGGGTTCTCCCACGAGATTTACCGACTTTCCATTTTTAGATATATTGTTAGAATTATTCATTTACTCGATCCACTTTATTTAATATAGCTATTTAAGCTTTTTTACTGTTTAATAAGCACCAATCACTTTTCAGATCAAAAAATATCAAAATACTTAAACTTCATATATCAAGCTTATATTGATAATTTGCACCAATAAATGATTAACTTTGATTCTTGTTGATCAAAAAATCAATAAAATATAGATTTTTTTCTCACTGAGAAACATTATATACAACTACTGTATTTTCTATTCTAAAAACGGAATTTATTTCATATATTTGCATAAAATGTCAATAATATAATTTTAAAGTTTAAGTGATATATAAAGTTTTATAAAAAAAATTCAAGCGGTTGGGAAGTGCAGTTGTATGAGTAGAAGACTTAAACTTGATTTTTAGAATCTCTTCTTACACACATGGTTTATTTAGGAACAGGTATTTATAGATAACCTAAAGGATTCTGTTTGACAGAATGTGTCAGAGCATCAATGAGCAATGCTCTGTTTCATTTCAAAAAGGCTGATAGTTTTCTGTTACAATCTTGCATATATGACAAGTTTAATACCATTTTAGTTTCATCGGTTCGTGAAACTGCTGTGAAACTTTTAGGTGCTTTAGGTCTAAACCTAAGCGATTGTAGAAATATGAATAAGGTAAAATTTAGTTAGCCTGAAATTTTTTTCACAAAGACCTGTCAGATCACAACTAATCTAAATCTCCACTATCTATTAATTTAAAACAGTCGTTTGCATGTTTTTAAAATCTTAAATAATTTAGCAATACAAAATGAAAACTTATGTGTAAATAAAGTTAAAAGAAAGGCAATAAGTCTGCTGATTATATAAACAGAGAGATGAAATACGAAACATGAACAATAACTTACTTTGGAGCTTTCTTTGCATAATTTCGATATATAAAATAGTTTTTTTTTAGAGATTTGCAAAATCTAACGTTTAAATATCCACTTTTCTAAATGTAAATTGTTATTGCCCTATACAAAATTTTTAGATTTCTTTTGCAGAAAACTATTATTATATTCATGTAAAAAATATCGTGAACTTCAAATAAAAATCAATTATTGTAAGTAAAATATAAAAATATTAACGTGCATAAATAATGATTTTTTATATAATTTTTAGTTCATGCCCTATTTGAGACAGCAATGGTTAAGAAAAGTTGAAATTGAATTTAAACGTAGTATTATGGAGAGTTTTTACCAATGAATCAATTAGATCCAATTAGTGGCTTGAAAATCACCTTTTTCTTGTTGCAACTGCTTAAACATATATTCTTAGCTTTGTTTACTATACATTCATTATTAATTGAAATTATCCTCGATCCTATAAAGAAGACGTGATTTTTTTTTCGCCTGTAAAAAACTTCAGGTATGGTTATTTAAAATCAACAAACTGATTTAGTTATTTTGTTTCGCATATTACAAGTTTTAAATATATTTATAACCTAATTATAAATTACAATATACCTATTTTTCTTTTAAATTTACATATTCTATAAATAAATTTTATTATATGTGAATTGTTTATCTCGTGCAAAGTTTGGAAATTTGGAAAACTGTTCTTAATTTTTTACTGATAAATATCCTGATCTATTTAAATCCAATTCCGAAAAAAATGACATAAACTTGTTTTTTTTGTATTAGTTTGCAAATTCTTATTTCACTTATGCAAAAAAATTAACTAAAAATAGAAAAAAATCTATCATACTTGTTTTTAATAAATATTTACGCAATTACTAAAAGAGTTCGTAGAAAGAACTGAAATATATCTCTTTGTAACCCTTAAAACTCTTGCTTCATTTGTAACGAATAATACTATTTTAAACCTTAATTATGAGTGTTGTTATTGTGGTATTTTTTATCTTCATTCCGAGAGGTTTCATCGGAATGCTTCTTTGAAAATTTAATATTTTCTATTTTTTATTTCTTCTCTTTAAAAGTCCACACCTATTTGTAGTTTTTTTTGATAAATTAGCAATTTATCAAATCTCACTATTATATTAAAAGGTAAATATTTTATTTATCATTATATTCTTACAAGTTAAAAATAATTAAATTTTTTAATTAATAAAATTTCAATCACAATTAAAATTTAATTAAATTTTTTGAAATTTCTTTAAATCTGAAATATGAAATTGCATATTTTCGACAATGAGTATTTTGCATTGAATTTTCTAACCGATATTATATGAAAATAACTTTTGTATTATAAATTAATCATAAAAAAAATATATAAAATCTTTTAGAATAAATAACCCAATACTGGTTATAGATATGATAAATTTTTTGTAAAATATAAATTTTCGTATATAATTATATACAAAAAAGTTCACAATTGAATAATATCAACAAGATGCTCTTTTTTGATAATTTAAATGGTGCTTGAAAATCTTGGCATATGAGTTGAAAGTTAAAGCATAAAATTTTTTTTACTTGTAAACACATAGGACAATTTTAGATTCCAAAGCTTTAGAATAAGCTTTTAATAAGTCTAAATAGTTAATATTTATGATACAATGTTAACATGAATATTTGAATTGAAATTTTCAATACTTGAATTTTAACATATTTTTGATATTTTATCATCATCAATATAATTAAGTATAAAAACCCCTTAATTTTGATAATTGTAAATTTAGAAAACGCAAAAAATATGAAATTATAATAAGAAAATTAATACGAAGCAATATATAGTTTAATTTTTTTTTACTCGTTAACCATTTTGATTTATTATCAAGAAATTAGATCACCAGTAAAAAAAGATATCTAATATAGTTAAACTGAAATAATTTTTTTTCCAGAGATAGTCTAGGATTGTATTTAAGCAATAAAAACAGTTTTCTTGTTGTTTATTTATCATCTCAAAACGATTTATATTTCAAAATTTTATATTAAACATTAATACAAAAGCTATAATCATAATTGATTCATGAAGTAGCATAAAATATATTCGACCACTAATCAGAATAAATAAAAATTGGATTACCGAATCTTAATATTTATAAGTCAATAAAAGGGCATAGTTTATTTGTATTATAATCATAATTGTACAAATTTTATGAATATCAATATCGAACATGCAATTTATTGACAAAGATAGAAGATAATGTTATCTTACCATTTTAATTTTACACTTAATTAATTTTAAATAGCAATAGTTATTTTTCTAACATATTAACATATGATTAATAAGTTTATGGTCTATTTAAATATCATTAACAACAAATAAAAGTAAATGAATGCTAGCCTAAAAACATGCAAGAAAAAAATTTGCGTATTTTTTTTATTACATAAAAATCGATAATTACAATATTTATAATTTTGTAGTATTGTGTATTGTCCTTATAGACATCTCACAAAGAAATAGGTTAAACGGAACAAACCATTTTAATATTAGAATAAAAATATAAATAGAAAAAGAATAGTGCTTAAAAGTATTAAAAAATTTTTGTTAAAGAAAATTAGTTTATAAACCTATTAAGAACACATAAAGCAAAAAAATGAGGGAAAAGATAAAGACAGCTTAAGGCTTTTTTTACCTGTGGAAGCTTTAATCCAAAGAAGAAATATGCAAGAAAAATAAAATGTCTGCAGCTTTTAAATTAAATATTATAAAAAATTTGATATTTGAATCATTTTGTAATAATATTTTCTTTAACCTAGTACTCTCATTAGACGCTTGTACGTATAAAATGTTTTTGAATAAAGAGCCACAATGCTTTAAGTATTTTTATGAGATATATTCCTAAGATTTTCTTAGATTTTACTGTTTTTTGATAATATGTAGAATATTCAAATTATATAATACTTAACTTAAGCTAAACGTACACACTAATTTGATAATAGTCTCACACAGGATAAACGATACGTTTTAAGTTAGGTCAATTTGTTTGTAGATTACTTACCTTCAGGTTTTAAAAATCACAATTCACCAAAATATTATTTTTTCAAATAAAAGCATTGATTTTCTATTGTGATATTTTTTTAAATCTTCCATAAGGTAATTTCGTTACAAAATAAAAATCATGAAAACAGTTTGTAAATTAATATTTCGTTGAAATAATGCAATTTTATCACATTATTTTTAAAGTATTTAAAGAATTACAAAAGAATAATTCTTAAAGATTAGAAAAATAAGAAGCCTTTAAATCATGATGCTAACCATTATTACGCTTGTTTTAAGCAATAAAAACTGTCGCATATTTTTGCATAAATGAAGTTTTTAGACCAATATATCTCTTTTGCTGGATAATGTCTCAAATTATTGTTTTCTTTTTTTTAAGCTCATTATATACGATTACTTATTAACTATAGGAAATTTAGCATAATTCAAAAAGCAATACAATGTAGCTAATAAATACATAATCTTGCACGAAGTAGAATAAAACA
>AFBI03000077.1:0-174136 GCA_000230595.3 Edhazardia aedis USNM 41457
TTACAATAAAAACCAAAAAAAATATTTAGATGGAATCAGAAGGATCATGAAGTTTCAAAAAACAGTGTTAAATAAAAAAAATGATATACTATGACCACAACTTATATCCTGAAAGACTACTCAATAAAAAAATGAACAAATAAATATTCTTGTGTGTATCATTTATAAATTATGTTGACAACTGATCCAGAAAGAGTTTTGATTAAATTGTAAGTAGTAATATAAAATATCTAGAAAACATCTCGAATTTACTGAGCACGATTTTTTTCTGATATACAACCTCGACTCTTTCCATTATACTACTGAACCTTTTTAAATATAATATTTAAGCATTTCTTTAGGTATTAGAAATATTTATTAACACTGTTTATATATATTTTTGTTCTGGCTTTTTCTTATGTAAATATTAACTAGAAAAAATTAAATTAAAACAAAAGTTTAAACAAATCAATTCCAACCAATTCAAAATTGATTTAAATTATGGTTCCTTGGCACATTAACATTACCATAGAAAATTTTCTTTTGATTTTCTCGATGGCAGACTGATATTTCTTTGCGCTAACTAAACACCAAAACCCCTTATTAAAACAATAAAAATTGTTTTTTATTGAGTATTATATTAAAAAAATACTCGGATTTTGTTTTTGTTAACAAACAGTATGTTACAAAAACAAAAATTATTTTTTAAGTCTGATAGTTGCGTTTTTCATACACGTTTGCCTGATTTTTTTTATTTTTTATAGTGTTATTATCGTTAAATCTTTTTTCTAGAGATGATTTATTAAAAAGGCAATATAAAGGTTCCTTCATGAAAAATTAGTACCATGTTTGTTTTAAAGGTGTTTTAGTAGAACTTAAACAGTTGATCAAATTTTTAAATTTTTTTAAACAGAAAGTAAAATCTTTTTAACACACAAAAAATCTAATTATCATAGAAAATTTTAAATAATCCTGATCCAAAATAAATAGACTAGTAGAAAACACATTTGACTAAAAAAAACCTTTTTTCATTCTATTAACCTGGTTCTACTTTTTAATTAGAGTATAAATATGATTTTGGAAAGAGTATTTAGTATTATATGTCATATTTGTGTTTAAAAAACATCTATATCATGAAGAGCATTTTTTGTTTGAAAAATTCAAACCCATTGTTATTTTTCCTATAAATAACCGCTTGAATGATGTATATCACTATGGGTACTTTAAAACACGAATTGTTTATCATTCATACTTCTCATTGGCTACAATATAAAAAATTTAAAAATTTTGTTTGTTTATCAAACCATAAAAAATGTCATAAATTTTGCATTAGACTCATGTTTTTGATGCAAAAACATATTTAATTAGATTTATCTTTAGATGAAAATTGTTTTATAACACATAAGTTTTTGAACTATATTACGTTAATAAATCAACCACAATATTAATCTTTTTGTAGTTAATGCATGTTTCCTTCAACTCTTCGATTTTTTGTTGGAAAAAAATGACAGCTGGGGGCATAAAGTTTATATTACTTATAATCTTTAAATCTTTATTTTTTCTTTTTTTAACTAACGTGCACTGTAAATTGATAATATGTGTGCTTTTGTGTGTATTTTTATCATAATAAATGCAGTCATAGTTTTAATTAATTTTTTTTGAAAAGTCTTTAATTGAAAAGAAATTTTTTTTTAAATTGAATTATATAAAATTTCTACAATGCCAAATATCAATACACCAAACAAAAATATAAATTTTTATTTATACAATTCATAATAAATAATTATTTTTTTTGATGTTTTTATATTTGAATGAGTAATCTAAAATGATTTAAGTACATAAAAACAATAAATTATAAGATTTGCACAAAAAATATATTTATTACTTTAATTTGTATCTTTTATTAAGCGTCAAAGAAAAAAAAATTGGTTTTTAAAAATAACTACATTTACTTGCGTAATTCAAAAAATCACGCAAACTGTAGGTCAAATATACAAAAAAAATATATGCCTTCTTGTCGCGTCGTTATCGTAAAATATGTTCAATTTATGTGAAAATTAGTATTTTGTAATATTTATATTAAAATTTTCGATATTAATATTGGGTAATTCGGTTTACTTAGAATTTTTTTTATATATAATATGAAATTTACTCTGCCGCTTATCATTGGTCTTTCTCATTGCCGTACACCAATGGTGATACATTAATGCGGCGTGCAAATAAAGCATAAAGGCAAAAAGAAAGATTATTCGATGATGAATATTTATTAATTAACGGTAGGCTCTGACTCCCAGGGTTGTTCCTGCTGGGGTAGTCCATTCGTTGTGCTTTCTCCGGATGCTTTGTATCCTTGTGCCTTTGTTCCTGCATTATCAACCTTAAGGGCTCGAATGGGAACCTTTTTATAATCAGCAAAGAGGGATTTTTTGGAGGGAAAAATGGGTAAAAGCGTGGCAACAGTTCTTAAGTGGGTATCAGTAGAGCGGTCGCTTGCTAACGCTACTGATTGGCCTGTTGCCAAGCTATTTCTCTTATTTGTGGTAATTTTATTTACCACACTCATAATTTTTTTAAGTATTTAATAATGTCTTATTCGTTTTATATCAAAAACAAGGCATTTTCTGTAATGGTAATAGTAATAAAAAAATTATGGTATCAAATTTCGGCGATTTTCGCTGTATAATTTTTAGATGGATTTTGAAATGTGATATGAATTCTTTTGATAAGATTTATTCCAAATCTATTATACATTGTGGTATAAATTGTGACTTTCAAATAAATAACTATGATAGAGTAACAGTTTTAATTTCTAAACGTAAATGCAGTTTTTTTGCCTAGCTATTTTTTTATTTATAACCAACTTATTATAAAACAGAACAATAATATAAAAAAAATTTTAACCAACTTTTTTTATTTTCAATCCAGGCATGCTAGTTTTTATCGGATTATTGCTATTAAAAATAAATGATCAAAAAAAAAATTTGCACTTAAAAAACTATTGAAACATATAAGATAATGAACATGTAACTTATAATAGAAATATTTGAAATCAAAAAAAAAACTATAAAATACGTATAAAAACAATTTATCGATTTTTTTTACATAAAAAACAAAAATATTACTTAAATTGGTTATCACGTAGAAAATTCGGTAGAATCGTTTTAATATATCTGAATATATAAAAAATTCTTCTTAAGCAAAATTTAATTTTATATGTTTCAATTAATCTATTTTACTGTGTATTTGTCAGAATAAAATATTGGTAATGATCTCTGTAACTGAAATAAGCGAATTTATAGTTTTTCAATATTGTATGATATATTTAATATTTATGAATGCTATCAGAAATGTTTAAATCAGCTTAATATAAAAATTTTATCACTGATAACATATTCTATAGTTTTTACTGAAATATGGGTTTATTTCTAATGCCTTATATTAAGCCTTCAAATTATCACTTTTTAGAAATTTCTATTTTAAATTTCTTTATATTTAACAAATTTATAAGTTAAGCAAAAAAACTAATTTTATAGATTAAAAAAATCTTTTTTATCCAGAATTATATGGTATTTTTTATGATGTAAATTTTTCATAATTATATTCATTTTATAATATATAATAGTATATTTGAAGAATTTTTTTCTAAGACTAAAAGTAATTAAAAATTTTGTAATATTATTGTTCAGAGAATTTTTTATTTGTAAAAACTGCCAAATCTATATAAGTTTACACATGAATCTTTTAAGTAAATAAATAATTACATTTAACATTGAAAATACCTCATAATATGCGAAATTATTGCGGTAATTTAACTTCTAGTCTAAGTTATATCTAAAAAATATTTTTTGTGTTTCTGCAAAATGATAATATTTTCTATGTTTTTTAAGCATAAATTATTATGAATATTCTCAAAATATGTTTTTCGTTGATATTTTTTGTATGTTCAAATGAAAAAATAAAAATACATTTAACATCGTTTTTAACAATGGAATATTATGCACATATAATAAAAGAGTAAACAATATTCCGAGTTAACCCGAAAAATTATAAAAAAAACAGGAACTTTAAATCGTGTTTTCTTTATATTCACCATCTGCAGCTCGGTTACTATTCTTTTTTTTGTCACAAAATTACTTTTTTTTCTTTTTGTTTTTTATATGTTATTTTCTACGTGCATTATCAGAATAAAAAAGGGAATATATCTATTTTTTGAGAAAAATATAATATTTTTCTTCTATAAAAATATTCAATCGCTTTAATATCATAAATTATAAGCCCAGATATTAAAAATCTTGTAGTGACGATTGCGTTATTTATGTTTCTGTGTTATCTGCTGTATTAAAATTTTAGTTTCACCACTTATATTACACAAAAGTCGTTCTTTAAAAAAGAACAATTTTTTTTATTAAAAACTGTATATAATATTAATTATTTTTTAAATTTCTTACAACAATGTTTCATAAAATTTTTAACTTTTTTAATTAATGAAGTACAATACATTAAATGAAAAATAATGTATTGAATTATACATCTGGACCAAAAAATATTTATAAGAACAAAAATTCATGTTATAAATCTTAAGATATACGCAATGAATGTATTTTTGCCATAATCAGATTTTCTTCGTAGTTCTTACTGTTACTGTGATAGATCACATTTCACTGGAGACCCACAATTAAAAAAATGCAGAATTACACCTTTAACTAGAACATTGCATATTTATTACTCATTGGTTTTATCCTAAATAACAAATTTGTAATTTTTCAAAAATGTGGTAAAGGTTACGACTTTTAGAAAATTATATAAAAAGATGCTCATCTATAATATAAAGAGGATAAGAATTTTAAATTAATTTTCGTGCAATAAAAGCATTAAACCACAATTAAATCTTTTTTTGTATCTCTAATATTGAAAATCTCTACACTTACCATTCGAATCTCAAAAATATTTATAAAAGGTTGCCATTTATAGTGAATTCTGTTCAAGAAAAAATTTTGAAATTATTTGTCTATATTTTTCAGCATATAAAAATTCAATTTTACAGATAATGTAATTATATGTTAATAAAATATATTCTCTATTATATTTGTAATATATATTGATTATATAAAAAAGAATTTGATTTCTAGGTGAAAATTTTAATTAAAAAATTATGATATCTATACAATATGCACAAAACAAAATTTATTGCTTTGATGCCGCACACTAAATCTTTAATAGATATAGTAGTTGTCAAATTTATCGAAAACTAACAAATATTTTTCAAAATCATAATTTTTGAAAAAAATTAACTTTTTTCTTCTTTACACTATATTTTATTTTGTTTTTTTCATGCATAAAACTGTTATTTTTGTTGATATGTCTGTATCAAAATAGTAAACCTTTCAATAATTGTAAAGCATATCTATAAAAAAAAAAGACTGTATCTTTTTAGATCTTTAAATATGTATATTCGAAAAAAAATCTTTCAGGTCATTTATGATCCAGTTTTTCCACGTTGTTTTATCAGAATAAAGATAATAAAATTATATATATGTCTAATAAGAATATAAACACAAATGTATTAAAGAAAAAGGTCATGTACGTATTTTATATCAACTTATGCATTATTTTTATATATAAATATATATTAAAATAAGAATATAAACACAAATGTATTAAAGAAAAAACATGTACGTATTTTATATAAACTTATGCATTATTTTTATATATAAATATAGATTAAAATAATGAATTTTATAATTTTTTCTTGCAACTAGATCTGTAAAAAATTTTGGAAATTTGCCTGTTTTTTTCTTAAATATATATTTTAAAATTCATACAGTAATATTTTTTTAGAAATTTTCACACAAGATGATGACAATCTATTGAATTGAAATTTATTTTTTATATCAATGTAGAGATGTTCATTATGCAAACAACGGTCCGCTTTCTATTTTATCTTATTAAAAACTTTTAATACATATTACACAATCTAAAAATCAATGCAACATTATAAAAATTTCTTACAGTTAATTTATTTTATTTACTTTACATCTGCTTTTTTATCGATTTTTAGTCCATGGGAATGATTCTGTCAAAGATTACAATTAGTTAGAACTAGTTAGGATAATAAATATTTTTTCATATAAGAATTTACATTAGAAATACACCTATTATAATAATGAATTGTATTATAGAATAAAATTTAAAACAGGAAATTTATTGGTAAAAATTTTTTTTTTGCTATATAAAGTTAAAACCAGCAATTTCTTTCTATTTTGAATAAATACTCGATGCGATATACAGCCGTGAACAAGTATCTAAAGATAAGTGTGAAATAGAAAAGGGTATAAATTATGTAAAGATGAAAAATGCTTAAAGTTGTTGCTTTGTTTTTCAAAAAAAGCAACTTATATCTTTTTTTTCATATTTTACATTATATATAGTTATTAATATTACAGCTAGATATTTGTTAAGCCCATGTGGTGGATTGTTTATGGATTGTAACGTGACTTAAAATTATTTTCAGGTGATGAGAGATGATAGGACTTAGTGTCATCTTTCATCTTGTTTTAGTCTGCTTTATCATCCAATTCTCAGGTAGTAAAAACTTATTTTAGTGTTTTAATTGTTGTTCAAAAAAATATAATTTATTGGAATGTCTTGGTTTTAATTAAAGAATAATTTTTATAATAAAAATATATAGAATAAGCAGGTAAATGTACCATTTTTCTAGTTAAAAGGTTATCTTCAATATTCTTGTAAAATATTGTCTTATAATGAAAAAACACTTGTCGAAACCAAAGTTTTTTTTACACCAGTGCTAATTTTTGAATAGATCAATTTGTATGTTAATGTTTGCGCTTTTTTTTTGGAATTAGGTAGTAAAAAATTATTAAAAAAATATATATATCAATAAATTTATTGAATAAACATAAATTTTTCGAACGAAAAAGGAAATATAAAATAGAATTTTTATGCTTTTTAATCGTTATCAAAATATGCGCAAACAAACTATAAAAATTAATAAAAAAATCTCGTTATAGTCAATGTCGCAAAGAGCGTGTGTAGACTTTAAACTTTTTATAGTTGATGTTTTTTTATACAAAAAATATTTCAAGAAGAAGAAATTAAAAAAAGTATATTTTTTATACTTATTTGGTTAAAGATATTGGATGGTGAGCTCAAATTATCAAGGTATGTATTTTATATGTAAGTATGAAAAAAAATCTTAAAAGAGAAATAAAAATAAGTAAAAGATGGTTCATATACAATTTTTAAGATATAGTATGATTTAAACCAAAATTTATTTAGCATTTATTGTTCAAATTTTCTCTCGTTCTTGTAAAGTAAAAAATTTTATTATTCCATCTATAAATATGAAAATAATATGTTGGATATTATGTGTGTTTATATACAAGTTATGTGATAAATTTGTGGAAATGTGTGTATGTGAAGTATTAAAGAAATATTAAAGTACCAAATATACAACATTACTGCCCACATATATGAAAAGAAAAGGATAGAAAGAAATAGAGAGAGAAGAAAGACACAGAAAAACACAAATAAAAAAAAGAAAATACAAAAAAATACATAAAGGAAACAAAAAATAATCCGAAAGGTAGTTTTACATATTCGTATTTAGATAAATATTTATATGTTTATTATTTAGTACATATTTAATTTTTTTAGAAAATTAACATCAAGCTTTTTCAGATTATCCTATCAATTGGAGTGCATGCAGTCTCACCCAATATATATTAAATAAATAAATGTTAATAAATAGGCCAAATATACATAATTATGTATTTTAGCAATTATATATTAAATTAAATTTATCGTTTTAATTTGAAAGTAACAATAAGTAAAATTTATTTGAGAAAAACCATATGAAAAATGAATTTATAGTTTTAATGTATATGAAAAATAAATAATTATTAAAAAAATGTTTTTTTAACTTTATATTTGTTAGAATATCTATGAAGAAAAAACTTTATTGTATTGTTTAGTGCTGTTTTTATATTTTTAACTTAAAAAAAAACACTATAAACAAATCTGTGCTCAACAAAAAAAAGAATAATTATTTATATAGAATATTTGCTAATTAAAATTTCTATTTTTTATTAAAATATTTGGGTGTTTTTTCTTAAAGGTTTAAAAAATAGTATCCAAATAGAATTATGCTGAATTTAAAAAATATAATAGAGTATGAATTAATTTTAGTATACTAGTGTTGCATTAGCAACAAAAATAATTAGTTTTTTTTTACATTTACCATTTTAGGTTTTCAATAGATAAGAGATTAATTGGTTTTTGACATTTTTAGAAATGTGTAATGATTGCTTATCTAAAATCTAGAAAACCACTAAAAAGGTAAATGTTTTAAATTAGTTATGCTTCATCTATAAAAGCAGCATTAAGAAAAATAATAATAAAAAATTAATAACAATTATAATTTTGATTTTAATACTAATAATAAATTTTATAAGAATTCCAATTTATATCGATATAACCAAAATACTTGTCTATCTCTTCTTGAGAACTATTTTGGACAAAAAGGTATTTTTAGCGCTTCCTGCACTAGTTATTCTTAATTTTTAAAATATACTAAATGTATATATAGGCGAATTTGAAAAAAAATTCTCATATTTAAGCAATTATTTGTTCTTTTATGTATTTTAGATTTTTTTAATACTGCTATCAAATTATTCTGTGGCTGTTTTCTTCTTTGGCTCTTGGGTTACCATGTATACACTTTATAGCATACAAAAAGTTTTTTTTATCGGACAAATAATGACACAAAATGACAATTGTAGATTTTATAAATTTTTAATATAATAATAATAAAGTACCAACATTTCAAAAAGTCAATGATTAAAAAGCTATTAATAAATATTTATTAGATGGTTTTTGCGATAAAGTATTTGTCGCTCAAAATATTTTTCTTATTATATCATCTAATTATAACATATTCTGTTTTTTGTTGCTACAAAAAATTTTTAACATGTAACTTGTTAAATATTTTATTAAAACATTTTTGTGGTTATAAAATTCTATTTTAAGCTAAATCTAAATATTCGTTATTATGGTAGTCTCAATATAGACTATAACCAAATAAAATTGGTGATTTGCATCTCAGTAAATATTATTAATCTCCAAAAACTTTTTTTTATAGATACTTAAAACTTATAAACCTTGCAGATCGCATATCTCAACGAACTTCATTCGAATTTCATTTCCAAGCAATAGAATATAAACTTTTAATTCTTTCTAGAAACATGGTTGATCCATGGGTATAATTGATGCATATCGACAACAATTTAAAATTATATAAGTATATGAGATTTATAGGTGTAGAAGGATCATGACTCTTTTTACACATCAAAAATCGCAGACAAACGACTTTCTTCAAGAATCAGAGCTCCCAAGACAATATTTTAATATTTTCCAACCTTTCCCGTCCATATATTTTTTTAACAAGATATGAATCACAGCGTGGTGCACAGTATTGATTTATATGAATTTCAATATTTTTTTATTTTTAATGTAATTTTTTGTTCATTAAAAGTTCAATAATTCCCGGTTTGTATTCGTAACTATTGATGAATTTACGAAAAAAGAATGACTGTGAATTTGATATAATTTAATTGTAGGAATTGTAATATAGTATAAGGCTCTAATATGAACAGTTTTGTATATATATTAGGAATACCAAAAACATTTTCTTTGACTAATATGGATTCTCATAATGAAAAAAAAGAAAAGGGCGTGAGTAAAAAATGAGGAATTACATAGAAAGAAGTAAATGTTATAAATTTTATTCTAAATTAAACACATAAGTGATCCACTTTTAGTTTTTTCTGTGACTTCAACTTGTATTGTATCACTCGGATTACCTGATCTTATTTAAGGACCTAACTAACTAAAATTCTTTTGAGCGTGAAAGCAATCGGGTTTTTATCTTAAACAATTTTCGTTTGTGCGGTGTCCATAGCATTCGATCTTGTTAACGATAAAGTTTTCAAGAAGTGAAATACTATTTAAATATTTATTTTTGGGTAAATTAAACATGAAAGGTTTTTTATTGAAATTATAATTAATTTTAAAGTTATAAGAATTCTTCGTTGTTTTTTTGCTCTTTTATTTTAAAAAAAGCTTTTTAAACCTTTAGCATAACTAAATTAATTCGTTTTACCATAAATGAAAATTTTCCTATTAACTGATAAACATAGAAAACATGTCAAAACAGTGTTTCTAGAATATTAAAATTAACCAAATATGGTTAATAAAGCAAATGAATTTTATTGGTTGCTTGTACAATATTTTTTTGTTTTATCTTCTTAAAATCCGCTCCCTCGGCGTAACACTAATAATGTTGCTTCTTTTTGAATAATGCACCTTTATTACAATCTGGCTGCAAAAAAAACTTTATTACAACTTTCTATTATATTTCACCAAAAGTATTATAGTTTTTATAGCTGTTTTATTGATTTATTCGTATTAAACTTTTTTTTGTATATAACAGGTATTAATACAACAAATTTCACAAGTTCTTTTTGTTCTTTGGTTTTATTGCAAAAGTAATGTGAGGATAACTTAAGAGTTAATTTCCATAAAATGTTCATTTAATCATGTGTATAATTGGTAGGTTTGAAAAATATAAAACCTCTATTGAATTTTAGTATTTGCATTTCGATGATAGCTCTACAAATTTTGGTCAATAAGTTTATCATAAGAGTTTCAAGATATTAAATGCCATGTCTATGACATGTTTTAGTTATAATAAAGAAAAAGGTTAAGGATTTGGAATTTTTTTAAAACACCAATTTCTTAATAAATATTTTCTTTAAAATTGATTTACATCCTTTAGTGTGACATAGAATGGCTTGTTTTTATTTGCGAAAATAAGTTATTTATATATTATCTCATCGCAGGTTCGGAATTTAAATTTTTAAGCAAATATGATTTAATTGGATAAAAATTTAAAAAAAGTATTAGAATCTCTTAAGTTTCTTTTATGAGAGAGTTCATGTTAAGATTTGTAATGAATATTTTTTAAATAAGAACAAATACTTTTTCTTTAAATTTTTTAGGAAAAGAAATATTAAAATATTGCATTACATCACAATGAGCATAACAGTCTAATATTAATGTACCTTTTACATATTAATAAAATACATGTCACGTTATAATAAAATAAATTAGTTGATGCTGTTTCCTTTAAATATAATTTTCAATTAATATGAAAAGGTGGTAAAAATTTAAAAAATGTGGAGGAAAACATGAATTTAACTAATAACTAGTAATTTTGTATTTTTGATTCTCTAGATACCTTATATAATCTTTAGAAATCAGAATGAATGTAAATGGTTTATTTCATCAAGAAATATTACATTTTAAAAAGTTGTGTTGAGAATTTTTAAAAAAATACAATTCGAATTCAAAATGCTCATTTATGTATCTTTTTCACCCAAACAATTAATTTTTTGTTAAAATCAGCAAAAATTTAATTTTTTGCTGTCGAAAAACCCTGAATAACATTGGATTTTGATTTTCTCTTGGTTCTCTTTTCTTTTTTTCCTTTTATTATTTTAATTTTTTATGCTGAAAAAATCAAACCCCTTAGAATGGATCAATCTTTCAAGAAAACACTTGTTCTTAAAAATGTCGACCAGAATTTGGATATCGGTGGGCTTTATGCCGCTTTTAAGAGTTTTGGTACGATCACAGCTTTGAAGTTAACATCACTCGTGAGTAACAAAGAAACCACATATCTTGCATTCGTTTCATACGCAACACCGGAGGAAGCAGCGAAGGCATTTGACAATAAGCAGAACATCACAATAAATGACGAGCCGATTGACATGGAATTTGCTAAGAGCAGAAGAAGATTTCCCGATGAACGAAGAGATTTTCCAAGCAAGCCGGGTTTCAGCAAAACAAAGTTACATGTAAGTGGATTGCCTGTTGGTTTTTCTGAGCGAGATTTGTGCGATCTTCTTGGTGATTGTAAGATTTACTACAAAGAGAATAGGACTTTTGCATTTGCTGATTACATGACAGAAAGCAAGATGTCAGAGGCTGTATTGCGATTGAATCGGAAAAAAAATCGATAATCAGCACTTTTTAAAGTTGTCTCCTGCTATTTTTGGCATCAAAGAGTTCAAAGGACAAGAAAGAGGAAGTGGTAAACGAGAAGTTAACAGACGCGGTGGCTTTCCAAGAAACCAAGAAAAAGTTATGGAATAAAATTTTTTATTAAATTCTAAAATATTCGAAAACAATATATTTTAGATTTTTTTCTGTGTTATTACTGTTAGTTTTTGTTTAATATATATTAAGAAGACGATTTTTTTTCACACCGTTGTTAATATTTTTTTGAATGTTATACAAGTAATGTAATAACATTTGTGACTCGTCTTTTTTATTATATTCACTCCGCTGTTGTTAAATATAACACTCTTATTCTATAATTTTTTATTTGATATTATCAATTGGTGTTAATTCTGATTAAAGCACAGTTTACTATCAATCTAATAATTTTTAATTTTAATTGTTTAGTAAACAATTTTTTCGTTTTTAAAAAAAATGTTTTTTTTGGCTGCGTCAACATATCTATTGTCACATTTACTTGTTCCTTTTTTAAAATATAAGAACTTTCGTAAATAATATTTTCTGTGTTTGAATTTTTGTTTGCCGTCAAAAGTGCTTTTAAATAATCATTGTGCTTTTTATAACGATAGAAAGTGTATACAGCTATTTTTAAGATTTTCAGCATTTTCAGCATGTCTTTACCAAAGACAAAATGTTTTTTTTTATTTTCTTTCCAAAAATTTATTCAGTCATACGAATTAATAAATAAAATATTGATTTAGTGTATATAAATTTTAAAAAAAACTATGACTGTCTTTTCAGCTACGGTTTTAATGAACTTAGTTAATATAATTACTAAATATTTGTTAAATGAACTAAAATCTTTCATCGATGTTTTAATTAATATTTCATTAGAAAAATATTTTTACGGCATTTCTTAATTGGATTTTATACAAAGTAAATAATTTACTTGTCGATGAGCGTATATTTTTGATGCTTCTCTTTAATTTGATAAATGCAAAAATATGAGTGATAAAAAATTTGTGTTTTTAAATCTGAATGTTACAGTAAAAAAGAGTATACAATAAATGGTGGAAAACTAAAAAACTTAAAAACTATGCAGAAAGAAAAGTGTCGCAAAAGACGAATTTATATGAACGTTCACCTGATAAGTTACGACATTAATAATTAAATTGATTTATGTTTTATTTGTCTTTATTTAACCGTCGATACACTTTAAACATAGTATTTACATCAAGATCCGATGTTATCATCTTCCTACTCTCTTTTATGCACCTATTTCTTGGGGATCTGTCGTAAAAATAATATTGATAATTTTCATAATAAATGGTATTTAAAGAAGTAAAAAAGAAACATCTTTAAAGAAAATTTACTTGCTCATCCTTTATTCCATTTAAAATTTATTGTAACAGTCATTATATTTTTTTTGAACAGCGTTCATTAATATTATTTATTAAGTAATAAATTGAAGGAACTGATTATCAACGCTAATTACCCATAAAAATAAAAATAAGGTTAATTTTGAATACTTTTTTCTACTTTTAGTTGCTTTAAGTATCTATTCATGCTTGAATATTCTACGTCAGGATGAAAAAGAACAATAAATACGTTGAAATTAAAATATTAATTTTAAATTTCTTAGAAACTAATCTCATTAAATCGACCAAGACAGAAAATATATATCTTAAATCTATAATTCAAAAAGGAATACTTATATAGGTCTTATCGTAAAAATTAAAACACAATTTTGTACAAATAAATCATTAACCTCTTTACTTATGAAAACAATATTAGAGATATAATGAGATATCCACTGCTTATATTGTGTTATAATAACAGTTTAATTCTAAAGAAATGGCATTATAAATTCTATTTTACTGAAAATTGAAACTTTAATTTGGTTAAATTTAAAGTTATTAAGAATAAAAATATTTATATGAATAGAATTAATATTTTGAAAATTGGTATTGGCTATTGTCATATGTTCATTTTCCAATGCCATACTTGATGTATGCATTGAAAAGTGATACCTCTTCGGACCGACTTATTATGTGCCTGTAACCATCGGTCTGGCCACAGGACTTTGAATTTGGTAAGGTGCCAGGTCTATTTGGTGGATGTGACCTCTGAGTTGATGGCCACTGTGGTGAGTCCTAGTACCGTGAGTAAATATAACCAGGTTTTGTCCTGGGTGAATTATAGTTAATAAAATTGAAAGAGTCGTTTGGGTTGTTGTTCTTCATTTTATTTAATTTTAAACTCGTGAGGGGTAATGAAAAAAAGGAAATAAAAAGTGTAAGTAAAACGTTCCAGTTACTTACATGGGAGATATTACAGCTATATTTAAATATTTATATACAATTTTTTCATTATTATGCACTTCATTCGTAAATTTTAAATTTAATAAAAATACAAATATATATGTATTTGGAATTACTTATTTGATCATATAAAAATATGAATTGAATTTCAAGATTATGTAATAAAAAATTGCTTAAATTAAACAATCAATTGTTAATTTTTTATTAATTTTTGAATGGGTTTATTAGAATACCTGATATATTTTATATTTTTTTTACCAAATTCAACAAAGTTATTCTTTGATTTTTTTTAAAACCTAAATTTAAATTATAATCACTTCACTAAGTAAAATTCAAACTTTAGTAACTGTGACAATATGGATTGTAAATTTTACTCTTATAATATGTCAAAAATTCTTTATGCATGAGCATAATAAATTTTAAAAACTTTCCATCAATAGTTAATTTTTTTTTAATATATGACAAGTATGTCAGTTATTTCAAATAGGGGAACCTTAAAAAACAAAAAATAATCAAATAAAACTAATTTTTTTCATAAATCGTTTATTATACCCTTTGAATGCAATTAGAATGCACTCAAAACTTGTTGAATTAGTATTATTAAAATATGGAGCAAACACATTGAAAAAAGAATGTGTGATCAAAAAAACAAAGAGAAAAAAATAAAGAATGCCCAATCATATTTCTATAAAATCACGATCAATGTTATAAAAAAATATTTATTAGTGTTTCTAGATCTCGTGACATCATCGACATTCTAATTTACTATATATATTATTGTTTTAATTGAACAATCAACCACTTAAATTATTTATTATATATTTATCGTTTTTTAAGCTAAAAAATAATAAAATCACAATTAATACACCGCGAACAATACAAACAGATGGAATCAATCTAAACCAAGTCTATAATCCACATATATCATACCAATCACAAGTAAAACTTAAGGCACGACACATGATATTAATTTTTTTTATAATTCTTGTTCTTTTTTTTTATTTACAAAACTTTCTATTTATATTAAAATAATCGGAGACCACAAGAAGAGCAACAGATCACTGATCTAATTATAATTGAATAGGTAACCAATTAAAGCATACCATAAGATGAATGTAGAAATTTAAATTATGCATGTTGATGTGAATAAATTAAAAAATAATATTAATTATTTCTTTGGAAGCTTGACCCCGTAAAAAAGTATATCTGAAATACTAAAATAAGAAAGATAAATAGACTAAATATAACAAGTATTATAAAACTAATGTTTATATTTTGTATAGGATATCCGCATCAAAAAATTAAGAAGTAATTGATCAATTCGTAATGTGTTTCGTTACAAAAAAGCAAAGGATATACTTATTCAAAAAGAAAAAAATATTTTTCATGTAGTAAAAACCGTAAATATATAAAAAGCTAGGAAAAAAAACAAATTTAACAAAATTCCATGTTCTTATAAAAATTTAAAACCCACCACTTGCAAAAATACGATCCAAAAAAGAATCAAACATAGAATTAGGCATATTATCTAATTTAACCATGCTTTTTTCCTTTACAATCGACAGAAAATGCATTTGTCTGTTTTTTGTAATATGTAAAAGCGATGACTGCATCGAAAAATTTTTGCTTTTAATATGTTTCGATAATGTCAATACAATAACCTAGCTTTTAAATAGACAAATAAATTGTTATATAGTGACGTACTCGCAAGAATATTGGTGTGAGTTTCGAAGTAAGATCAGGAAAACCGAATTGTTATAATTCGAAAACAGGTTCAAATTTGTAGCCCTCTCGCAGAACCATCTATCACTGCCGGGCAACCGATGGTCAGTGACAGAACTTTCTGGGCGCGCCTGCTTTCGTTTATCTTGATTATATTTACCTTTCATTAATTTTATTATGGGGTAATTCTTTAAAGAACAAAAATATAATTAGTATTAAATGTTGTGACAAAGAGGTAACGACATATATATATAGTTCTATTAAAACGACGATTGTTATCTGTTGGGTGGAAATATATTATTGGTGCTTAAAACGATTTTAAAAACTTTTTTTTCTCCATATTATTCTATCAGCATGCGCCTTTTTTTATTTACAATAAAACATTTACACCATTCGTCATTTATCAGATAACTTTCTTATCATCTATAAATTGAACAAAAAAAACTAGAAAAATACATAAAAACCAAAAGTTAAAGACATTTATTTCTGATAATTATTTTATTTCAAGAATTTTGTAATCATAAATTTATTGTATAAAATAAATACAAATAAGATAGTAGTTTTTTGTGTTTTTATGATTATTTGATATGATAAAGTATAAAAATACAATGTAAATTTTATATTTTAATTAATCATAGTTGCTAAAATTATGTAAATCTGTAAACAAATCTCTTTTTTAAATTAAAAAACTTTGTTTTTTTCTAAGAATTTTTAGTAATCAACATTAAAATTATTAACGTTTTTGTTTTGTGGGTTTTCATATCTTAACTAGACTTTATATTAATTTAAGTTTATTGTTTGTAATGATTTAAGATGAAATCAAAAAGAAATCATTTATTAGTAACAATATAAAATCATGATCACAAATTTTGTGGTTCTTTATTGGGTTTGTTGTTGATACAAAAAGTAAATAAATTTAATATTTTTTTATAAGCAATAAGTAAACTGATGATTTTGCTGCATTGTTCAGTTTTGAGCTGATAATATTACAATTATAAATTAATATAGAGGAGTGCCGAACACATTCTGATGTGGATGTAAGTGAATCAGGAGATTATAAATAAACATAATTTCATTTTGATTTTATCTATTGACTGGATTTTCTGCTGTGCCTGTATTTTTATGCTATTCACGACCGACTATTCAAACTTCATCGTTCTAATATGTGTCTGCATTAGAGTAAACCATAGTGTTAATTAAAGTGACACATGAGAGAAACTTACAGGAAAACAAACAAATGAAGTCAGGTATGAAAGAATGTTTTTAAGGGTGTGGTATAACAATGGGCTGTTTGGTTTTTTTATAAAAAATATCAAACAACAAAAATCAGATAGTAGATTTGCTATTAAATCAATTTTATAATTTTTTTTTAGCATTTTTTGGTAAAGAAAGGTTTGAAAGGACTTATATATATGAAGATCTTCTTATGTTCTTAAATAGATAAAAGCTTATAAGTTATTTGATTTCAATGATCATTTATAATAACAACAAAATAAAGGTAAATATATCCTTGATGCCTGACAATAATTTATACAAAGCATTAAACTAGTACTAAAAAAAGGAACGATAATACTAATTATGGTCATGGAAATTTAGATTGATCGCTTTAAAAATTTTCACTTGATAAATGATATACATTCACTATTCGTGCAAAATTCAATTCCATTTAAGTATTATACGTAAAATAAATACTCTGACGATGGAAAAGTGGTAGACCTATTGACGGATTAATCCCTAGAATGTAAATTAATAAGACTATTTATTTTAATAGAAGAAATAGAAAAATTTTGTATTGAGGAAAGATTGTTTTTATATTCTTTATATTGAAAATCCAGGATATTTATTTATATATATTTTTCTAAAATCAAAATAAAAATAAATTAAAACATATTTGATGTGCCAAATAATAAAAAAATGTCAATCAAAAAATTTTAAGTCTGGTTAGTAACAAAAAAAACTTTCCACGTTGATAATTTTATAATTTTTTTGTTGTTTTTTTCGACAAAAAAACAATTGTATCCCAGAAAGAAGTTCAGTTTCACAAAACATGAAAAAAAACGTCTAAAATTTTCCAAATAAATATATGTTTAATTATTATATTATGATTTTCATGTTATATAGACTATAATAAATTATTATTTTTGTCTGATGACTAAACTTAGAATTTGTATAATGAACAAATCACATATTAATATAACGTAACCTGTGTTTTAAACACAAAAGCAACTATGAAATTTAAGAGTTATAAAAAACGATATTAAACTAATCGTTTTGTGAGTATTTTAATAGAAAAGTGATAATAAAAATTACTTTCGTAATTCAACAAACATATTTTGCAGTATATTGTTTTCACGTGTCAAAGTCTTTAAAATACTGCTAATTTGTACCCAAACCAAACTTGTCATCCTATTTAAGTTACAACTATAATAAAAAAACCTACGTTTACAAATAGTATCTCAATTTAGGATAAAAGTGTAAATTAAAAATAAAACACATCTCAAAGATGCGTTATTTGTGTAAAATTTTAATGATTCAAAATAATTTAGGTTTTTTAATATATTCAATAAAGCTCAAGCATGTAAAATTGGCTGTTTAAAATATTATAAAGGTTAAAATACATGATTCATTAATTAAGTATCATAATATTAGTGGAATGTAATCATGTATATATGAATATCTAACACTTTTTAGTCAGAAGTAAAACTACTAGCACATTAAAATATTCTTAAACCATAATAAAATACAAAAAAAATTCGGAACTATATAGTTAAGAACATTGCAATATATAAAAATTAATGGGAAAAAAATTATCAATATATTTCACTTTGGTGTGTAATATATTTTTTTTAGTTTATTCGTAATGCTAAATTGAACGATCAAAAATTTATATTAAAGTAGTTAAAGGCAAAAAAAAAGAACAATTTATTTTTTTTAAAATTGTGCTTTATTGTCAGACTATGTCCATTATATTTGAATGCTATTATTTGCTTTGAATTTTTTATTTTCATGCTAAAAACATATGGTTTATTTTTTTATAGAAATAAATCTAGATTTATGTACTCTAAAATTGATTGCAATATAAACAACCGAAATATTCAATAAAAAAATATTTATTTGCCGAAAATTATTTAACATATATTAATTAGCTATTTGATATTCTAAAAACATAATTTGCTAATTTTTATGCATAAATTTGTTGCTTTAAAGTTCAATTCAAATAAGTTATTGGTATTTTAAAGGTACTTGCCTTTATTATCATGCATAATGACCCTAACAAGATATTTCTGTATTTCTAAGAAAATTGCTGCAAAAATTAAAATAAATACCTTGCTTTTAATCAACTTTAATTAAAATTGCTTCAAAATATTACCTGATCAACAAAAAAACTTATATTTATTTTAAATACTGCACAATTGGAAATTAAATTCATTTCTCATCATGTAGAGTGTTAAATTTCATTGTTAATTTAAAATCAAATATATCTACTTAAAAATCATAAAAAAAAAGAATTTATATCAAGAAGATATAAATTTAAATATATATATATTTTTAATTCTCTGTTTTTCTGATGATTGATACTACTGTTATACAAATAAAAATAATTTATTTGGTTAATTTATTAACCCTCTAATGGCCCAACAGCTTTTTAGCTCTCGATTTACCGTTGAAAATATTACCAAGGAAGATTACAAATACCAACAATGTGCCACGGTATTGCTAAAATCTCTCCAACACACACTAAAATTTGATTATCCATGCCAATATGTTGAATTAGAGGTGGACGATGTCGCTGAAGTTGTTATTTATAGAGATCATGTCAAAGATTCAG
The DNA here is from genome assembly GCA_000230595.3 of Edhazardia aedis USNM 41457. Lineage (NCBI taxonomy): Eukaryota > Fungi > Microsporidia > Culicosporidae > Edhazardia > Edhazardia aedis. The sequence continues at coordinate 19,948 of AFBI03000077.1, forward strand.
ACGTTCCAAGAGAATTCAACTATGTTTGTCTTGGAAAAATGTATTCAATTTCTGATGACCAAATGGTTGGATCATTCAATGGATTGCAGATGGTTTTAACAGGTGAAAATATCGGGTTGGATGATCGTTGTGATTTCAGTATGGCACTTCGCGTGCTAAAAAGCTGATTTTTATTTATAAAAATAATACATAAATATTACATTTTTAGCCGGTTTGATGGTATACATTTTATATTACATTTTAGTATTACTGAATTCGTTTAGTATTTAATGTTTTATTATAATTTAGAATACGAAATTGAATGTATAAAATTTTGAATCAAAATAATTTCTAAATGCAAAATGTAAATCAGTTTTTCTCTTACTTAGTTATGTTCTATAATTATTCATTAAAACATTATCAATTAAAAAATATTTAAAAACCGTTTTTTTGAAGTGAAAGATCTTTTTGGTCTTTTATATAGAGCTGAATTTCACTTAAAAAGAATTTAAAAGTTCGAGCATACAGAATTAAATCTAAATTTATATACTAAAAAACAATTTATAAATTTTGTTGATTTTGCAACAAAAATATTAATCTGTAAATCGGTTATCGAATGTGGTTAGGCAAATAAAATTTTTTGAATACAAAACTCTATGCAATTAAAAACATAAAAAGATGATATTTGACGCAGAAAAGAAACTTAATTGATAACTTTCTAACCTTAAAATCTCATTGTGGTACTTCATAATTTAAAAGAAATAAGAATTTAAATAAAATATTCTCAAATAATCCCAAAAATAGTTGTTGGAATTGTGATTCGAAACAATTTATGTGTCAGTATAATTCTTTTATTTAATTCTTTTAAACAATAAACCCCACCAAAAAAATATTAAAAACTAAATAGTTAATAAATAATTAAATACAACCAAATAAACACTTTGATCCTTTTAAACACAAACCTAATTATTTTGCTAATAGAATAAACGATAAGCAGAAACAAGGGCTCACAAGAGAGACCTTTTGCTTGCTCCTCCATCTACTGCTGTTTTATTGGCGGTCGAAAAATCCACAAGCTAAATCACGACAATGGTACGCACTAGAAATCTTCAAAAATTTATATTTTGTGTTCCAATTTGGAAATGGAAACGAATTGACAATGTTTAACAATTCTAGTTATACTATAATTGAAATTGGTTAGTAGTTTATCAAGGCTTTACAAATATCAAAAAAGTGAATATTGTGAAAGTAAAAAAAACATGATAACATAAAAGATATAAATAGTTTTAGTATTAAAATAAATAATGAATGATAAACCCAGTTTTTTCTCCTCTGCATTTATATAATCATGATAATAAAAAAATTCATAGTTATAACTTTGTTTACAATCACAATATTTCTTAACTTCATTTAAAACTTGACCAAATACCTTTTAGATACATTACTCATCTTTTATGGATTAAGATAGATTGACCATTATATTACAAATAAAGATGTATACATTTTTATTATAGAGGCGAATATTCTTTTGTGATGTTAATAAACAAAAAAATATATTTCGGGATATCCAATCTTTTCTTGTACAAATGTAATGCAAGAACGAAATGCAATACATATGATTATAGATGGATTAAATAACTTCGTTGAATTTTGAATTTCTTATATATTATTGAAATATTTTATATTAATATTACTTTATATTTTAGAAATTCTGAAATTTTTTTTAAAAAAAAGTTTAATTTACACAATGCAATTGATGTCACATACACTGAAATAAGTCTAAATAGTTTAGCTGCATATTTTTGCTGTTAGAACATATAACCTCTTGATTTTTCTTAGATTATTATAAAGGAATTTTTTCTTGATTAATACCACTGTGAGATATCTATAAAAACCATAATTTTTCATGTATATGAATTAAGCAGCCACGAAAATTGAATTGTGACAAATCCGATCAACGATAATACTTTTAAAATAAAAAACAACAAACATGCTATGTCATTTGATTATAAGCAACTTAGCATACTCAAAAGTTTTTCAAAATTTAAAATAAAAAAATGGTACATAAATGATTATGAGCAATAATATTAGAAAATTAAAGTCAGAAATGAATTTCAGATAAAGAAAAACACATAGAGAATAAAGATTTCAAGAACGATATTCCGACCGCCTATTGGAATGCTGCTTTATTTCTTAATTATATAAACAGAAATATTAAAACACGTTTGAGATTGGTTATACTTATTTTCTATTGCTATTTGTCGCTTTCTATGTTTTTCTTCCCTAGAATCGCGCAAATAATTAATAAAAATAAAAAATGTGCAATTTGTGTTCTAAGAGTTAGTTTTATTTATGCCTTTGCTTTGTTGCTCGTCTACCAATTCACAACTCTGTCGTTTATAGATTTATTTTTTTATAAACAACATCAAACAATACTTTAAATGTATTTGATTGGTTATTGACATTGATTTCCGTTTTGCGTTTAAAGATATTAATTCTTTCTAAAATTAAAAATCAAGATAATTTTAACAGTATAAGAAATTTTTACATTTGTAAAAAAAAAATCAATATTTACGAAAATGATGTAATTGCTTTACGAATCTATTTAAGCGTTTTTCATTACCTGTTAGCTAAACGTTTATTTTCAAATCTCACATTTAATCTTTTCTTATTAACATAAGATATAAAACAAATCGATTGAAATTTGATTAATACTTGATCAAATGACAATTTTAAAGTTGCGATCTATATTGAGATATAATAAAAATCAATCGAATGGTCAAAATTTATTGCTTAAATATTACATCTAACTAATATTACAGTTGTTGGATGAGCCATCCTGTCGTATGAAAAATAAATTAAAATAAAAATTTTTTATTATATATTTATTTAATAACAAGCTTTTTAATAATTATATAATCATTTATAACCAATAAAATAAATTTTCAAAATTTTTCATATATTTATCAATCAGATATTTTTGTTAATAAAAGTCAAATAAATTTACTCTGGTATCGAAATTCTTAAAAAAGCGATAAAAAGTATTAATACAATAAAAAAATATTCAAACAATGTTCATATATAAAAAAAGAGCAAGTATTCAATTGATTGACAATTAAATCTATTTTCGTATTATAATTGATCCAAAAAGACAACCCTTTTACTTGTTATTAGGATATAAAAACAGAAAAAAAATTTTATAACATTCAAAATATAAAAAAGATAGTATAGCTTTTCATAAAGTAGTATGTAAAATAACTTAGACAGATAATATGATTAAAAAAACATAACGCGTATGAAAAATTATTATCTACTTTAAACAATTATATTTATCTTAAAATAAAATATTCCATGAATTGTAGAATATATTATATTGAATTACCTTTTACACACTTTTTTGTGCATAAACGAAGTTTAGCATACTTTACATATTTCTTTTTATGTGAAAGTTTATTTTGCATTATTCTGGTCTGGTGAAAATTTACATTTGAAACGGCTGTAAAAATATGCTAATATAAAATTATATATAAAATATAATATAGATCCGCTGTTTTAAATTAAGTCAAAGTCAACTAAAGTTTAATTTTTGTGTTTAGAGTTACAAAATTTCAGAAAAAAACAGGTAGGTTTAATCAATATTTGACTGGTTTGTGTTTAAATTGGAATGGGTACACAATGAAGAGGAAAATTTACAATTCAAGTAATAGGATTTATTTTATTATAATAGGTGTTATAAGTTTTATTTTCTTTCTTTTTTGCAAAAAATATCACTAAAATCAAATACACACTAAATTACCGAAATGCATTGTAAACTTTGAATAGTAACAAATTGTCATATTAAATATAGCACATGTTAGAAAAACTATAATTTTATATAAAAACATTGCAGAAGTATCTATTTTTTTTTAAAACAAATTTCTTCAAAAAATGTTAACAATTACATATTTGCAGTTCTATATAAATATGAAATTAAGTGTAAAAGGATTAGTTAATGCAGATTTATGCATTCAAGTAATGGTATTTATTAAGACATGGAAAATGTGAAAGACTAAATCCGAATCACTCGACGATAAAAACGTTGTAATACAAACCAAATTTCCTACTTTTTGGACAAAGAAATCTACCATATTGGACACAAAGTACTTATTAAACATATGTAATGTAACTTCAACGACATTTAAAACTAAATCAAAACAACTTCATATTTTTCATCATGATATCATTTTTTCGCAGCATAAAATTTGGGTATTTTTTTTCTATTTCATTTTCACCGTATCAAAAAATAGTCACAAAATATTTCTTTTGTTAATAATTTAAACTAGATAATTGATGAAAATATTTTTTTGTTTATTTATTGCATATTTGTATTATTTAAAGTTATTGAAATGTCATTAAAGCCAAATACTCTTATATGCAAAAGTTAAGAATATCGTAAAAATTACAGTGATTGAAAATATCGAAAAAATTATTTTAAAAATCTTGAAGAAATTACAAATTTTTATAATTATCTTTTATCTAAAACAATCATAATATAAAGGAGAATAGTTGCAAATAATACCACACATTCTAATTAAAGAATTATTTTATATACTTATTGTTAAAGTTTATCAATTGAAGTTGACATTAATAATGAAAAATTTAATAGAACTTTTATATAAAAATATATACTTTATGATAATAAATTTCAATATACAACATTTATTTTCATTTATATGATTTTTGTGGAAGATAAGTTAGATTACAATAGGCTATTTAGATTGTAAAAACAACAAAAAAACGAAAAAATAAATGATATAATAGTAATAACAATCATACTGGTAGAATTGTAGTAATAAATAAAAAATAAAAAATAAGTCTAGTAATAATTTTAATAATAAATGGATATGTAAATTTTATGATTCTTAATATTCGAGTATTATTGTACAATAGTTGTAATGGTAACGTCTTAATGTTACAGACGAAAATATTACAGGTATAAAGTTTTTGAAAGCAAAGAACATGAAACCAGTCTACTGGAAAATCGATCCTCGTGTTTTAAACTGCTTATTATATTGGTTAATGTACATCTATTAGTTTTTTTAAACGTGTATAAATTTTACTTCTTAATAAGATATAAACATGTTTTTTTGTTTGAACGTCTACATTTTTTATGAAATATAGAAAAGGTGAAAAAATATAAAACCACAGAAATTACACGCGATTAATCATGTATAAATATGACACACAACAAAAATTAAAAAAACCCATTCATATATACAATGCGATGAAATATTTTCAACCAAATTACAGTGTGAAATTTTGCAAATATATTTCTTTTATTTAAATAAGTAATAAATGCTCTAAGTTTCCACTTTTATATTTTTAAACCAATATATCTAATTCAAAGATAATTATTGATGAAAAAAGGTTTGATAATATTGAAAAAAATTAACATTTTTGTAAGGCATATTTATTTATAAAATTTTTCTATTGCAAAAAAATTGGTTTTAGAACAAATCACTATTTCTAGTTAAAATAAATTAACTGAATTTTACCAATACGTTTAAGTCTCCTGTCAAAATTCAAAAAATAATGGAAAAATAAAGATATATATTAATAAAGTTCTAATCTTTACAACACGTCGAAGACATCAAATATATGAATCAGTTGGGATGAGTTTCTTCACGTTCGGAAGACTTATTAGAACGATTAGGTAATTTTTAAATGGCATGCTTCATTTGTTATCAAGCTATAAATAGCTTATTGAAAACAATATTTTTTACACTTAAAACATTACATCAAACTTGTTTTCAAACCTTAAAAATCAAAAAAAGTCATAAACATCTTAATTGGCTAGAAAGTAATTCTATCAGATTTCTACATAATCAAAATGGTGTATGAAACACAATGACTTGCTCGATAGGTATTTATATTACATACCAATAGAAATAATTTAATTAATCGTGATTGTACAAAAAACAAACTAATATTTCTAAAATGTCATAAATAAAATATTCGATTTTATCTTTTTACCAATAAAAAAAACAAATAATATTCATGTACATTGTTAGAGTAGGCTTTAAACCAACAATTATATCTTTTTTTATCGCTTTTAGTTTTGATATTTACGCATTCTAGGGAACAATAAAAAAGAAACATCACAAAATATTTGAATTGATAGAGTATATCGCATAAAAAAATGTTTATATATTTGCATCTGTTGTTGATGAAACAATGAGATGCAAATATATGAATCTAAAGAATGATATGAACTAAAGAATTATTTTTTTACAAATGATACATCCTAAAATCCTCACTCATAAGTAGGGAAAGAAGAAAGTACAGAGAAAAGGTAACGCTTGAAAATATAAGAAACAATGGATAAGATACGTAAAAAAGGAACAAGCTTCCAAGTAAGATCTATAAATCCTTTTAGTGAACACTGCCGACGAAAAATTTATCTCTCCGCATCTATTATAAATATTTCTCAAATTTAAACCTAAATATAAAACAAAAGATACAATACGAACTGAACAATGCCCTTCGATCTGCTCAAAAGTCATAAAAAAAATAATTCACTAATAAAATGTTGTGTTATGCTATTTTTTCTTTTATAAAACAGGTTACTTCTCGCATTTGATGGTCGCTAGACACGATTATTTTCTTCAAATATAGGTTTTAATGATAAATATTATTTATTTCAAAATAGTGATGTCTGAAATCCATAATTTTTTAACAGCGAAGGCATTTTTGTGTCAAATAAATGGCTTTGCATTGGATTTTTGTTAACCTTTGTTTTTTTTTGTTGGGGCAAAAAAGCAATAAAATTTTATTACTAACATTTTCCAAAGACAATATTTATTAAAAAAAGAATAAAACAATAATGTACAACTAAAAATAATGTAACTAACTAAACAATAGTATTTTTAGAAGAAGACAATACATAAAAAAATAGATCAAATCTATTGCATAAATTTTATCCAATAATTTTAATATCAGATTTATTGTTCACATATTTAAATGTTTTGAATATACTATAAAATACTTCAGATTGTGTTAAAAAAGCAATTATTCGACATCGTTTTAGGTATACAACAGATTTAATATATGATTTTGTCGTATAACATATTATTTCCATGAATTCCAATATTTAACTCCTAATGCACAAAAAAACTTGATTTATGAAATTAAGAATTTAGTAAATTAAGAAAACAACGAATATTTTTGAAATCAAATAGTATACTACTAACTTCACGTGTTAATTTTTTTTGTGCCAATAAATAATTACCAAAATAAAATTTAATGGAGCAAGGTTAATACAGTATGTGTTAAACTTTATATTCATATAAAAACCCGAACATTAATCATGTTTATTATCAATATATTAGATAATATAAAATATAATATTTTTTTTGTCGATTTCTAGCATCATTGATGAAAAATCAATGTGAAAAGTAAAAAAAAATTAGAATTAAAATTATTGAATAAATAGGCACCAATAAAACTGTGTACAATCATATTTGTTGATACCATGACTGGAAATAGAAGGAAGATTTTCCTAATCAACCAGTAGAATAGCTCAGCAGCCTTCTGGCGGAAGCCATAACGTTATTGTTGTTTTCGGTTAGCTAATATTTAAAAGTTATAAATCAATTTAATGTTTTTACTGAGCTGTTTATTTTTGAATATCTTAAAAGTATTAATGTTGATGGATGTCAATGAAGGTTTGCCTATTTAAACAAAACATAAATTAATTAAAAAAATGAGTAACGAACAAAACTTTTCTTTTTTAAACGTTAATGAATCAGTTAGCGCGTCTAGCACTAACAATATTTACGAATGTTAAAATAATTATATGATCTTGTTGATGAAAACCAATCGAATTGTTTATAAAATAGCATTTTTTAAAAGGTTGAAATTTCAGGCTAAAATTCAACTTAAAATATAATAATTTTAAGTAACATTTGGTAATAAAATCAAAAATGCGAAGTTACTATAACATAAAGGCTATAACAAATACATAATTATAATTCACCTTGCAAAATATAATTATAAGCTTTTTTACTATTGCTTACTTGAATTAAATATACGAGTGAATTTTTTTTTATATTATTCGATAATCATTTTTTGATAAAGAACGAAAAATGATTCATTGAATAGATCATTTTTAAAAAGTTTTACATAACTTCTATGTTTGCTAATATTCAAGCTAAATTAATCAATTTGGCTATTTGAATTGATTTTCTAGGTTGAAATTTATAAATATAATCCAGTTTTAAGTTAAATAATGTTTATATAATAATAGTTGTTAAAAATATCACTATAATGTATGTTAATTTTATAAAAAAATATTATATAGACATTAAATGTCAATTTAGGCAGATTTTCGGCATTTGAACATTTCAAATACACAATAAAAATATTTGATTAATACTAGAAAAGGCAACTAAAGGTTTTTTAAACACATTTAATCAAATTAATTTACAATATAAGTCTCTGTTGATAAATTTTAAGATATGAACACTCAATACTTAAGTGCCTAATTTATAAAAAATAAGAATTGAATTATTATAACTTCAGACGAGAGCACTCAATCGACATCATTACTTTCATCAGATAAATCATCATCATGTCTGTTAGGATCTAAACAATGTGTCATATTTAAACAACAACACCCATGATCAACTAAATTGTTTCCGTGATCATAGTCATATCCAATGATGAGCTCTTCATTCTTAATAATGCTCCTATTTGCGAATATACCAATATCAATCTGCCCTTCAAATGAAATAATTTCCATGAAACAATTTGGACGACATCCTCTTCTTATGAGCTTAGCTGGTGACACGACTGCCAAATCAAAATCTTCAAAAAAATATATAAATGGAAACTTTCTTATATCTGAAACTTCTTTTTTATGAAATAATTTTCCATCAAAAAAACATATAAAATCGCCAAAATCTGCTTCTTCATCTATTTTAATGCCCATCTTGACATTTCCTTTATGCTGGAATCCTCTTTGTCGTATTTCTTTATACTTTAATTTTCTCTCAATTAATTTTTTTCTTTTGAAAGTCCGAATTTGATTTTTAGATTTCAATTCGGCCAAAATTTTTTGCGCTTCTAAACTTGTTTCTAATTTATTTTCAAAACTTTCGAGTGCAACCGGTGAAGAAAAATCTTTGAGAGAAGTATTTTTTGTTTCGTCATTGTCCTGAAGTATGGCGGAATCCTTTTGTGTTATATTATCTTTATTGTTATTTGCGTCCATAAGAAATTTGGCTGGTGGGTACAAAATTATAACCTTTAATTTTTAATATTGGTGTTAAACTAGTTTGAATAAAATTCCTATATGACAATTATCAACATCTTTTGATTTGCAAATTACAAGTTTTTATGAAAAATTTATTATGTGTGTAAATAGATATTATTAAAGAATTTTTTTAGGCATCCATTGAAAAAATTTAGTCCAATACATTTTTTGTGATGGTGAATGAAGATGGTAATTAGAAAGAAAACAATAGGAATAAACAATTCACTTAATCAAAATTAGATTCATCTTGTAATTTACAACCAGGAAAAAAATGATCTAATGTAACACGAAGTAAATAAAATTCAACTGTTACACAACTGGAAACAATTGATTTTTTATAAAGTAACTGGAATCCTAGGAATAGAAAAAAAATGCACAGATAAAGTTTTTAGTGCATAAATATTTTTTCAGCTGTGATGTAAATTTAAAAATGATTATTAAATAGTGATGAAACATATATATTTGATGGTGTTTAATTTTTTTTAGTAATAAATATTCTTTTATTTTAGCTGTAGGTAAATATTTTGATAGATAAAATGCACTATTTAACAGAAAATTTATTATTTCTTAATCTAAGAAAATTAAAATTTTTAAAAAAAAAATTTAAAAATAAAAAAACTATTCTGTCAGAATGTTTTCTTGGTTTTTAACCTTGAAAATTCAATAAATTTTTTTACATTGTTAATTTAGGCAATTTTAAAATATTAATTAAAAAACCTATTAAACAACTTAATAATGTTAAAAGCGTATTTTTCATTTGAAGCTATGGTATAAATTTTACAAAATTTCCGTACTCACTCGATAAGCGATGTGAGTTGCGCAATAAAAGAGAATAAACCGACTGGTTTGTAAAGTATTTATTTTAATATACTGAGGACTTTGTGTTAGGGGAACCGCTTCAAAATTTATGACAGGACCGTCAGTACACCCTTTCTCTTTATACCTCATTTTATCAACCATTGGTGGTATGCACAACTGGTTCATCTAAAAAAGGAACAAACAGGTTTATGAACGTAAAAGAAACACGTAAACCAAACAAATGTCATTTCTGTGCAGAAAAAATTGTCTTTTTCATACCTACCACAACCAAAAATTTGTTTTGTGTTTTTTGAGGTATGTTTTCTATTTCCTGTTTTATATACAATTAAATAATTTCGATTTTTTTCCCTATATCTATAGTTCTGACTAAATTAAACCATTTTCTTGGCAGTTTTAATGCATTAATTTTTTTAATGAATATGAAATCTCCATTATTATAGTTTTCCTATATTTTAGTTTTGTGTTTGTGCTTGTATTCAACTTTTTCATTCAATATTATTTATTATTTTTGCTTTCCAAGTAAATTGTTGTCTAATTCGCTGTATTTTTGCATGCGATTTTTTGATGAGAAATTTTTTGTCTGTTACACACATTAGTGATATATTTTCACAAAATTTAATTATGAATTTAATATTTTATTAAAGATGATTCTCATAGCTTGGTAATATTCGTGTAATCTTTTTCTGTTATTTTGTTAAAAGTCCAGTTTTATGCCGAGGCAAAAGTTTGTTTGTTTCCTTATTTATTACAAAAATCTTTTAGTTTGCTTTATTTAAAGGTTTTTTATTGGTATAAAAACAGAATAAGGTTTTTAAAATTGTTTAAAACATCTCTGCAGCACCTTTTTTTATAAATAACTTATTTATATTTTTCAAAAAAATTTTTGTTAATTCCTGCACAACTACCTGTAATTTTTAACAGCAGAATTTTATTATAATTCCCAACAAGTCAACAACATATGTACCTTAATATCGCTGCAAAGCTGTAAAGTTACGTGTATTTTGATCTATAAATTTAATATTCTATAACATTTATGGTTTTTCTTTACTTTTGATTATCATAACAGGTTGGTAATTTTTTTGTTATTTAAATTTTTTTAATATTCAAAACCTTTAATTGTGTTTATGGCTGCTGACACCTGTAAGACCGTTATTTGTGTAAAAAGCTCATACATTTTTTTTGTTCAGCATTATGAATTGTATACATGGTATTGGATTTTATTCTTATATGCTTTGGAATATGCTGGTCCAGTTTTAATATCGAATTTTTTATATAAATTTCTTTCGGAATGTAAATAAATACGTGTCAGTATTTATACTTTTTACAGCCAGTTTTAACCAAACATACCACCAACTGATCGACCGATTATAATTTACATAAAATTCATAACGGGTGATATCCTCTGATAACTAATCAAAATATAATATTGCTAAAAAATCCCCAATGAAAAAATCTATTCCGAAAAAATAACGTTTTATTTAATTCTTCATTTGTTAGAAAAATATTTTACCAACCGCATTGGTTAGCAGAAATCGACATAACAACAATATACAATTGGCAAAATGATATTTTAGAATATTTAATGTCTCTTTTGTAGTTATATTTACCTAATAATGTTTCCAATCTCTAGATATTGGATATTAATTCAAATATTTTAATTTTAGATTTTTTTAGTGTAAATTATTAACATACAATCAAGAATCAAATTGTGAATTTTTAAAATACCAAAGAAATATTGCATTTTTTTTGACATAATTGTATTTTTTGTTAATCTTTGAAAATTTTTGCTCAAAATTAAATTGTGTATATAAAATTGTAATTAAATATTGCTTATTACTCTATCTGATGCATCTTTGAATGTATACCACTTCATTAGTAAAATAGAGTTGATTTATTTTGAATAAACTGGTAATATTTTTCTAAAATAAATCTTCTTCCATGCTAGTTCAAACATTAAGTTGTTCGGGTGTTTTTTTTTCTGTAGGGTTTTGCTAGCTAAATATTTAATAATGGTATGAAGGTCGGCTAAATTTTTTCAAACCATAAATTCTCTGTAAAACCTTTAGTTATCTTAAGTTTGTTCGTTTTGTAAAATCTTGAACTATTGTATGGTCTATTAAATGTCATATACATTTATTTTCAGCAAATAACATAATGATTAAGACCAGAAGCTACATTGTTGTATGCCATTTCTGATATAGCGCTTTAACTGGAATTATTAATTACAATAAATATGTTTAATTAAATTTTTGAGAGTTTCTAAAAGTAATTATTTTGCTATTTATAAAAACGTTCAAAAAACATATAATTTGAGCAAATTCCCCGTATTATTGTATTTGAAAAATTCGGAATTTTTTGGTTACAAAAATCATATTATACTAGAATTCTACTGTTGACTAAAACATAAGTTATTTTTCAGTCTCCCAATTTTAGAGCTATTTGATAAAAGACTGCATTATGACGAGTATATACGTTTTAATTTTTTTATCATGCATTTCATCTTGAAATGTGGTGTATTGTTTGTCTAAAATATTATTTATTGTTTTTCAATTTTCTAATATTATAAAGGATCTGAATTTACCATAGGGTTGGTATGTATAAAAAACGTGCCAAAATGTTGGATTTAGTTTTATTTTACAATTTACAGTTGATTATCTTTTTAATTTCTTCTTTAAACCTCCAGTGAATTTAAAAAGAAATTCAATAAGTTCTACAAATAAATGAAATGTAATTTACTAAATCTTGAGAAAATACTTGATTTGTTATATTAGACAATACCACAGTATGATTTTATTGCCTAAAATTATGCTCTTTGGCAATTTATTTTCTTTATATGTATCTAATTTATTTTTGATTGCACATTAAATTTGTTATAAGTTATTTTGTCTTAAGATCTTGTTATAGTTTGAAAACAAAATTATTTCTTTTTTTTTGAAAAAAATAAATTAGAGAAATAACCATGAAATTTTTTTGAATTTATGGTCATTCCTAAAATTAATGGGTCTTTATAGTATTAAAATACATGAATGTCTTCTGAAATTACAGTTAGATATTATACGGTATAAAATATAACATATAAACATGTCGCATTTTGTTTATCGCTAGCAGTATACGTATTTACCGTACAATAACATACGTTTTTTCATTAGATAGTATAACACTTTCGTCAATGAAATAGCTCTTCGAAAAAAAAACATTTTTAGTATTAAAATAGAATTCTAAAAAAATTTTTGTTTGCTTTTGTTGATTTTAGTATTTATTGATGTATAATGTTCTTCTTTTCGTTAATGTTACTTACTCTGCAATTACTACTACTATTCTCATTTTAAGTAATAACACTATTGACGGGATTGCATTTTGTTGGATATAATGTTTCTGTGTGAAAATTATTATCCATTCTGATTGGTTAAAGTATTATCTGTAAATATGTCAAACATCAAAAATTGATGTTTTTTATGCTTTTTATATTTAATTGGTGTTTTTGATCTTGATCAATTATTTGATCATTTTTGATCACCATTGTTGGTTCATTGGTGATTGTTATCAAGATAGTTTTAGTATTTGATGTTTTTGGTTTTGATCATTTTTGATCAATAAAGTGATTGAACATAAATGATCAGCAAAAAGCTTAAATAGCTTTCTTAAATAAAGTTTAACGATTTTTAAATGGTTTTCAAAAAGATAAATAGTTCTTCTAATTGTAAAAGATCGGGTAGACCAGAAGGTCAGCCCGGATCATCCAACCCATTTAGGAAAAAAATTAAATATTTATTAAATAAAAAAAATTGTTGGTCATTCAATGTTAATTATGCATTCTTCTGGTTTCTTGTTTCGGAATAGCTTCTTTATTCTTATACTTTCGTTAATGTTGTTCATTTGAGACATTTATAATTTCAAAAATATTTATATTTGTTTCCTTCTCGATTTTTTCCATGTATTTTTCGCATAGTTTGAAATGTATTTATCGGTTGCTTTCTGATACACCTTCTTCTCTTAAAATAGAACAAACTTGTCGAAATAAAGATGGTACGACAATATTATGAATATTTTGGTTATTACTATTGAGATTATTGTTTTTTTTACTACAAAAAATTCTTTTTATTCTTGAATTTTTTATTTCTTTATATTTTTTGTTTATATAAATTATTTCCGCTTATGATTATAGATAACATAAATATATCAACATCAATTTTATATTTATAACCAATATAAAGAAAAAGAAATACAAAAAACATTAATTAATTTATTTAATATTATGTGGTGTTTATATCAAAGAAATACTTTACGGCTCAGAAGTCAACTAACGATTTAATTTTGCAATCGTTTATAGTAACTTACACATAACAATCTTTCCTCGATAAAGTACAATTTATTTTTATATTTTAGGCTTTATTTTTTGTATTCCTCTTTGTTAGGTCTCGATTTTAATTACAATTTTTCTAAGCTAAACATTCATTGTCATTGTAGCCTCTGATTATATATAATCTAGAATGTTTATTTTCAAAATTCTTGCTAGGTGCTATTGAACATTGTCATTACTATTTTTTAAAAAAGGCTGTGATTTAACCTATTGTTGGGTACTGATACTGTAGTATCAAGTATTCGAGAAAATACGAATGCACAATACAGCGTAAAACAATTTCTGAATGAACAATGTCCTGTCATTCGTTATCAAATTCTGTGACATAGTATCAGATTGTTTTCTTATCAGTGATAAAAAGTTGATATAATTGATCGCAACGTTGATAGATAGATTATCACGTTTCATGCGAACATTAGTTGATTTAATGACGTTCTGTCGCATAATGCGATATGATTCTTATAAATAGCGGGTTCTTTAAACTAATATGATTTTTAAAAACAATACAAGTTCTAAATCTTCTTCACGAGCTCCGGCTCCCAACCCTTATAATTCCATATACGTTTTTTGGTGAGTGCCTTTAAGAAAACTACTATTTCTGTAAATCTTTTAAATTTAACTGCGCTTTTTAAGTGAGCATGTTTAAGAGTTTTATGCTTCTTGACACTCACATCTTTTATGAAAATTTCAAAAATGTATTTATTGTGACAAAATAAAAAGTTATTATTTACGTTTGTTGTTTATCGATTATTTAGAATGCCAAAGACTGGTTGATTCATAACTATCGCATTTTTAAAATGTCCAATGTTGTGACATTTATCCTTTAAAATTTTTATTTGTTTGATATTGGCGAATTAATAAGAAAATAAATGATAAAATATTATTGGTTGCATGCCAAATTTAGTAAAAAATAAAGTTTGACATTTTATTATTAATAATCAAATTATTGACTGGTCTAAAACTCTGCTTTAAAACTATATAAAGTCTTTTATTTTTAAAATCATACGAAACATAAACCAACATAATCCACTTTCTTACTTATCTAATACCTTTACATCCAACAACGTTATATAATTATTAATGTAAATAAAATTTAAAAAAATGTTCTATGTTTTTTCGAAATTTATGGGTTTCTTTTTTTGTCTACCTAAATTTCTAAGAGGATTAAGACAAACTACTGCAGCAAGTAATTTACACATACCACAGTAAATTTCTTATCTACAAATTAACACAGCAATTTTAGGCTGGTTCGTTTTCCTACCCAGATTTGTTGGCAATAAAAAAACCGTTTTCAGTCTACTTTTATCAGTCATTATTTTAAGGGCAAGTTTTGTAAATTTCTTATTATATATTACTCTGTATTTGGTACAACTAATAAAAAAACTATAGTTTTAAGTTTTTTTGCATTTATTATATTCAATCAATAATACAAATATTGTTGTAACTTATCCTTTTTATTCAAATTGATAATAATTTCCCGTATTCGTGTTTTAAACTATGTGATTGATGTAAGAAAAGAGAATAAAGATAGTGGATTAAAATTATTCATTTCGATGTATTAGGCCTTATATCGTAAAATCACACTGAAAATTAATAATAGAGTATCCAAAATCTCCTCCCTGATCAATTCACTTGAAATTCTCAATTATTGGTGTTAGGCACATGAGTGATACTTAAATAAGTAACTAGAAGGTATTTTAAAGGGAAAGATTTTTATAAATTGATCAAGAGTACTTCTACTGCATAGATCTATCTTAAACAAGACAAAGAAATTTATAAATTCATAAGCGTTTTATGATAATAAATTTTAATTATTCAGTAAACATCATAAAAACATTTAACCAATAAGATATATTTTCTCAGACGTTAAGTCTGCAAACTTTAATATTATTGATAAAAAATTATCATTTAGCAATTAAAGAATTGAAAGCCTTATAAACATTTAATAAACATTAAATAAATTAATTTTGAGACTTTTGATTAACATTTTTTATTTTTAGATTGAATATTAAATATTGAAATTTGATAAATACAACAATTTATCAAATAAAAGTATAAATAGATTAGAAATAGAAGAGAATATATAGTGATGTGTTTTAAAAATTCAAATATAGATTCTGGTATTATTACACAGAATCCTCTAAATAGGTATAGTGATAGTTATATTTTCAATTTAGAATAGATTTTTTCAAAAATCGCTTATATAAAATAAAATTTTTTTTGAGCAAATTAGTTATAAAATTTAATTTGATTGCACAATCTCTTTCTCAAATTTTGCATTGTGATTTTGGTTATATAAGAATAGACTATAAAAAAGTAAAAAATGCATTATTTTACAATATGGTTATTTTTTAGTAAATATATTTTCTTTGTCAAAAGTCCGTGTTCGCTTCTCTGTTTTTCACATTATAAATTCACATATTCGCAAATTCTTTAAACTTAATAACATCTTTTGGTTTGTAATTGCGCATGGAAATATTAACCAAAGAAAAACATATAACAAATTCTATTTCTTTCTTGCAATTATCTTATTTAAGTTGAATTTATCAATGTAAAATTTTATGAAATTTATCAAAATACAAAAAAAATCTAAAACACATTATCTCGTATCTGTAAAGCTTTTATAGTGATAAAAATCAAAATAATATTCTTTTAGTGTATGATCAAATAGAGATGATATAAAAAAAGATATATATTTTTCTCGATCTTTATTCTTTTTGATAGTTCAGTTTATCGATATTTTACATCTCTTTCTACTTCAAGAACTTTTTTGTTCTATGTCGGTATATCATGTTTAAGTAAGTCGGTTTACAATTCTTCTTTTTCTATATATTATTTTTTTACATTTGTATTGGTTTGATTGCCAAGGACGACCTCTTAGCCTACCGGACTTACTTAGATTAGGAATAAAATTATTATTTAAAGATATCTGAACTCGTTTTTTCTTTTATTTGCGAAATCTATTTAAGCTTTTTAGTGATCACTCGTGACCAATCACTAATTGATTAAAAATGATTAAAAATCAACACCTCATATATAAAGCTTTTCTTGATACTATGGACCTATAATCCACCAACAATGATTATCTTTGATTAAAAATTGATCAAATATCAAAGCATCAATTTAATATCAAAACCTCAAAAACGTCAGTTTTTTTTAGTTTGACATATTTTCAGATACCGAGAAACCAATTGAAATCACTTGGTATTTAACAGAAACACCTTGTCTTTAAATTGTATCGATCTGTTTTTAAATTTAATTTACTGTTTTTTATTATCAAAACCGAACTATTTTTGCAAATGCTTATTTTTGGATGACACAGTAAAAAACAGCACATTTTATTGATATGTAAATTATAATTCGCAGAAAAGGCGGAATAAATAACATAGAATCTTAAGGAAAGAAGCTTATAGATTTCCCTTTAAAGATATAAACTATTGAATGTTATTTTTTTTCTAAAAAACCAAATATAAATAATAGTACTGTATAAAATAATATAGAATTCGCAGATCAAAACATAGTCATTATATATCTTTGCAAAAATAATAGGACTCAGTATGATTCTGCTAAAAAGTTATTTATTTAAATTTTGAAAAATCCCTTCCGTTATAAATACTTAAAGAAGGCTGTAACTGAATACAAAAAGATAATGATAATGATTGGAAAAAAAAACTTTGAACACAATAATCTTAGGTCCTATTAGAAGTAACTAATTTCAACAGAAAATGCAACATTTAGCTCTCTTAAAAATATTTTCTATATATTTATTACAAATCTTTCAAAAAATATAGCTTTTGAAACAGAAAAAAGTTATAATTACAAATTTAGCAACAATGTCACCAAGTGGTTTTTTTCTGTTTCATAACATAAGAATTGCTGCATAAAGATTAATAGGGGAAAAAGAATTCAAAATAAAGAACCAATTAAAATGGACCATGTAAATAATCACAAATAATGATAAAAAATATGTAAAAAATAATATAAACTTGTTTAAGGGTTGAATTTACAGCAAGAAGAAGAAAATAGTAACAAAGCAAAAAGGATGTGCTCGAGGCTCTAGGAATAAACAGACCGATCACGTTAATAATCAAATATATTTGTTATCGCGTCCTTTATTTCCTTTCTCTTTATATAATTGTTTTTGTAACCTATTTTTTTACTCAAAAAGCTGACAATATTTAACTGATTATTTGAAATCGTAGCCAAATTTTTGATGATTTGGTTTCATTTATGAAATTTTCATGAAAATACAAAGTGTAAAAACTTTCGTGTTTAAAGAGACCACAATATAATATAATAGAATTATAGTTATAAATTAAATAATTTTCACATTTTAAGCACTAAAAATAGTAATATTTTGCAACAAATTCAGAAATTCAACATTGATTGTTAGTCAATTGATCCTTCATAAACTAAAAATCCACTACATTTGTGTATTATATTTATTGGAAGAGGTAGATATAAGATAAAAACAAAAAAATTGTATTTACGATTTCTTTTCATTCTTATTAAAACTCAACCTCTTAAATATATGATTGATAATAAAAACACCATTCTTTGCAAAATCCCATCTTTTTTCAGCACTAATACAAAAATCAATATTATATCAATAATTTTACACAAACCTTATTTGATTAGCATGCAAATTATAATATTTAGAAATAAGCCTCGTACCAATTATTAATAAAATATAAATACATAATATTTTCTTCTAAAACACAATTACAATAATAATCAAAAATTTTTCAAATAAATTACTTATATTAGTTTAAATAAATTATCAAAACATAAAAATTTTAAATTAATATTAATTTGAATTTTACAATGGTAAAACAATATAATCTATTATTTGGCATTTTTAACCTTGTATAGAATTTCATAATAAAATACAACAATATTACAGTGTTTTTTTTGTATTTATGATATCATGATAAATTTTATTTTAAAATTTAAATGAAATGTTGTTTTTTAAAATCCCTTATTATAAATTTTGTAAAATTATACAAATTTACAATTTTAAAGACAATTAATAAGAATCATTTGATTATAGAACTTTTAAATATGTTTTTATCATCAATAAGTATCTTATACGTAACACAATACTCAATCAATGCATGTCGGTTTCACAAAATTACAATAAAATTTTTCTTAAAGGAAGAAATTAAAGTAAAATATTTAATTGTATAATTATATGTTTTTACAAAAAAATATTTTAATATTATCCTTAAAACTTTTAAACATGTAAAAAAAAGTGCACGAAATAATAGTATATAATATTAAAAATCCAAATATCATCAAAATATGAAATAAGACCAAAAAAGATAGTTATTTGAAATTGTTGATTTTTCTATTTTTTCAGTGTTTTATACTAAGTAATTTTTGTTTTAATTTGCAGAATTTTTAGAATTTTGTGCTTACTATGATTTTTCATCCTTTCCATCATTATTGTCATTCGCTATTATATATGTTGAATGGAATATAACAATATAACATATACTGGGTTTAATTATTTTTTTGATGAATATTCACATTTTGACACATATTTTAATGCTTTAAATTTATTTTTGTATTATAAATCAAATATTTTCTAAAAAAATTTTGTTATAAGTTTTTTTTCATTATTTTAAATCACCTAATAAAATCTAATCATTATTTATTTAAATAAAAATTGTCATTGATGAGCCCTAACAAATAAATTTCATAGATTTTCGGAATTATCTTCAATCTTTTTTTACTCATCAACGGATAAATTCAAACATTTGTAATTTTAGACCCCATTAGTAAAATCTAAAAAATGAACAACAAAAATTCCAGCGATCTTGATGAGCTACTGAAAAAAGCAACAAAACCAGTATCTGAAAGCCAATTGGTCAATGACGATGAATTTTTGACGGAAGAAGATAAACAAATAAAGCAAATAAAACAAACTGCAAAGCCAAAAAAAGCTTGCGCGAATTGTACATGCGGTTTAGCTGAAAAAGAAAAGAAAACAACTTCTGCGTGTGGTAATTGCTACTTAGGCGATGCGTTTAGATGTGCTGATTGTCCCAAAAGAGGTTTACCGGCTTTTAAGCCAGGTGAAGAAGTTTTTTTTGATGACGATTCACCAAATTTATAATTCACATCATAAATTAAATTTTATTGATTGTATCTAGTAAGTTTCATACACAAAATTAAAATTTAACAATATTTTCATTCATGATTTTTTATTTGTTTGTATAAACATGAAATCTGTATCATTACAACTATTTTGTTGTGACATCATAAAGTTTATAATTCTGAGAATGAAATTCAAAACAGAACATAGAAATCAGTTAAAAAACACATATTTAACTTAAAATTTATAAAATATAGATTGTAAAAATAGTTATCACTATTTTTATTTCCAGGGATTTTGTTTTGTATTAAAAAAAATAACAAACAAAATAAAAAAGTTATTTTTTAACACAATTCACAATAAGATATAACATCAATTGTTTGATTTTAGTCACTTATAAAAAAATGTTTTCAATCTGGTGGATTTAATCTCAAATAAAAAAATGTTTTCAACTTGAATCGGCTATTGCTAATAATACAAATAAAAAAAACCTTTGAAAGGGCTTTAAATTTAATAATTCGCTATCACAGATTTAAAAATTTATATGAATTGATAATGACTGTATTTTGTTATTATAAAAAATATTAATTCTATCGAATTTTTGTTTTGCAATGTAAATATAGACTTAATAGTGTTTAAAATCAATAACTTGTTTTTTACGTGATATAAATATATTTTTTGATAATAGTAGAGTTATAGTATTTAAATAGAAATTTAACCATTGGATTCTATGAATTTTAAAAGATGATCTTTTTTTTTGTTCTAAACCATCAACCACAAAATCAACCACCATTTGTATTAAGAATCTCCTCAAAACAAAGATAATTTAAATCTAAAATATGTATTCTAATTGTTTAAAGCATACTAAAAATTTTTTTAAAACTTTTTGAGTTAACAAAATAAAAAAATTAAATCATTTATAATAATTGCTTATATTAAAAAACTTAATAAAACCAATAGTTCCCCTATTTATGTTTTAAAATAAGTATTAATAGCTTACTACTAAATTTTACTAATTCATGAATATATGTGTTTGTAAAAAATGTAAGAAGAAAAAACTAAAAAAGAATTGGTGAATGGTAAAAAGACAATGCAGAACAAGCATGATGTGATAAACAACGAGAAAAAGGTAAAATTAAAATTTTTAGTTGTATTATTTTTCTTGATCTTATTTATTTCCTTTATCTGTAAGATTCAAAAATAACAAACTGTTTCCTTTCTTTCCGAACCACATTCGTGATTTTATCTTAAAAAAAATAATTTTTTGAAATTACAATAAAATAAAGGTAATTTCTGTGCAAAATTTAAAAAATCATGAATTTAATAAAGAACTTACAACATTAAAATTTCGAAACTCTTATTGGATATGTCGGTCAGCAATAGAAAAACACAAAAAAGAAGAACATTTATGTTTGCCTGTCGGTATTATTTCCTTGTATTGGATTCTGATGAGTATAATTCTTGATAAAACTATTTTTCTTCTTCCAGCCATTACATCTATTTTTTATATCGATTTTTTTTATGTTTCGAAAAGTTTTAGAATCTATCCTAAACGGATTTTCGGGAAATGTTTCCCGATAAAGATATTTTTGCGTTTTCAACCTGACCGTAGTAATTAAAAATTCACTATGCGGTTTATTTAAGGTTTGAATTTATTTTCTGGTGTTTATTTCTTTATATTGTGTTATTAAATTTACATATATGTTTAATGCTTACTTTAAAAAATCACTTTGTTTTCAGTTTCTCAAATTTCTCGTTTAAAAAAAACATACACAAAAATCATCCATTTCTAATCAATAAAGATTTAATTTTATTTTAAATTAAAAAAATTTTGACTTTATAATTCCAGCATTTGTGTACAGTTTTGTACGAATCTAAAACAGTGCAATTCGATAAAAAATTTCAAAAGGAATGTTTTCGTATAGATCCCATTATTATTGAGATATTATAACTGATATCGATTCAATGTCATACAAGTTAATTTAAAAACATATGGTTAATCATATATTTTGTCTTTTAATGTTTTTTTCAATTTCTGCAATTTTATTGGCTTCTGAATTTGCACCAGCGATAAATCAAGCATTTTTAACAATCAAATATGGTGATTTTATCATTGTTCAAATACACATGAACATGTATAAATTATATTGCGACTATACAAAAACTAGTCACCACATAAAATATTGGCCAAGATTATATCTATTCAATTTTCTTATTTTTATTTAACATTTCATTTAGACATAGAACTATTTGAAGTTCTTATTATAAAATAAATATAAAAGTAATTTTATTAGCTAGAATATTATTTTGTTTTTTAAAAATTTGAAACAGAAAAAAAAAATTGGCCATCTTTTTATCATTCTATATTGTTTTTAAGATTTATTAATGTTATATAATTGTGGGTGTTTTTTTCTTTAAATATGTCACTGCCACTTTAGCTGGATTTGACTTGGTATGTGATACATATAAAAATTAAAAAACATTTAATGAAAATAATAAAAGAATTAATTTATTTGTATTGCTAAAACACTAATATAATTGTAGGAAATTTTTATAAACAAAATATATAAATTAAAAATACAAATTAAGTAATCTAAATTTGATCAAATTTCTACTTTCATCAAAAAAATTATTTAATATTTTTATGTGTAATTTAGTAATTTATCAAATAAAAACATATAAACATTTGAAAAATATAGATTATGAAGATTTTACAGACTACTAAAAAAATTGGTAAATAAATATATATATTGAGCCAATTCCGATTCAAAATATATTTATACTATTCATAGATTATATACATATTACATTATTTTAATAGCTTTAACAACTAAGAAAACAATTTAGTGCGTATCTATATTATTAAAATAATTTTGAAATTTTGTTATTGTCGAAATTAAATCAAGAATTTCCAATATTGTTAATTTTATTATTTGATGCTGAAGTTTGTAACTAAATGAATTGATGCCAAATATTTTTGTTTATGATTAAATTTTAATTTTGATATTTTTTCAGATAAATCGTAAATATGCCAAATATGAAGTTTATGACATATTTGATATTGTTTCGTAAAAAACTATAAATTTTTTAATTTTTAGTACGATAGTGTAAAAAATGTCGTACCAAAAAACAATTACGATATCAATAAAATTTACTTGACAAATTTTTTTTATTTTTTCTTTTTCACAATATTTTTGCGTGTTTCTGAGCAACAGCCACCAGAGTGCGACATTTATAAAGAGAGATGATTTTTTCGATTATTGAATCTATTTGAATTTTTTGTTTTATTTTCTAAGTTTATAATCGACATAAATCCTACAATATAAATATTTTGTTGATATTTTTATTAATTATCATTCAGTATATAGCGTATTCTTAATTAAACATTCTATAAAAAATGTTTATTATTTAAATCAAAAAGCGCCATTTAAGCAATAATTCCGACTTCAGGTGTAATTATCTCTTGATTTTTTACATTAAGTATACAATGATTAATGAAAATATAATTTATTTTTACATTCCATATCTTTTCATAAGCAGATCTACAAAGGTTCTATTAAATAGATTTATCGTTTATTTTATGAAAAAAGGCCACATTGTTGTTGGAAATTGTTTTTTCGTAAAGAATTTTGTTTGACTGGTTTAAATCATATCTGAATTGGTTTTTATGTATTTTGCTTTCTGATTTTCGCTTGTCGCAAAAAGACAAGAGACCTTTTGCTTTGTTGATGTCATTCATGCAATACTGACGCAAAAAATATTCTGCTATTTTATTTCCTAATATAATAAAAATAGATTTCTTCATAAAATTTATTGATTTTGAATCCAATTGCACATATATATAGTTTTTATAAAATTGAAATACTTGATTTCGAAAAAATATATTGGATAGAAATAGAATAAAAGAAGATGTGTTTTGTTGCTTTATTATTGCACTTGAAAGTTTTTATATCCCACCAATTACTATGTTTGGATGAAATATGACAATGGATACGTCTACTATGAAAATATGACCTATTGTTGCGCGGCTATGTGATCAGAAAAAGCTAAAATTAATAAAAGAGACTAGTTTACATATTTTCTGATTCAAATCATCTGGTGGCACAGTATAAAAGTATTCTAGATTTCTTTATTAAATATTATACCTCGTTTATTTCAAATAAGTATTGGAAATTGACTTTCAAATCAAAGTGTCTTATTTATACTTTTAATATTGCACTTCTTTAAAAATTTTTTTATATATCAAACTTTAAAGTCTCAAATTAAGGTCATGTTGTAACTAATTAAAACTATTTAAAACATATCTAAAATTTTTTTTGTACTATTTTCAAATCAAATCTGAAAGGTCTAAAAATTTTCATTGTATATCTTATGTAAATAAGCTCATTTAACATCGTTTTAAAAAGTATAAAATGGCAACTGATATACAAATACCTCGATTTTCAGTATTAATTATAACAATTCAAACCCGTTAAACTTTCGAACAAAAAATATTGTTAAGTTTTAATAGAATATACTAATCTCATCTGTAAACATTTTATATGGATTTATTGATTTATCTTAATCAGTCAATTATTGGCAATAATGAATCAATAGTGGACTTTACTTAAATATATTCCATCATTATTCTGTCATCTTAAAAAATGGTATTTGAAATAGATAAAAAATTTATAAAATAATATGTATCAAAAATTAAATGGTGAAATAAGATTGGTATAATATGATAAAAAAATATATTTAGGATCAACAATGCATATTTAATATTATAAAATAGCATTGTATTAGTAATTTTATTGTAAACAATGTTAATCGATTTATTGCATTATTCTTTCTCAATTTAAAGTAGTTCATACAAATATTATGCCACATATCAATGTTGTTTATAAAAATGACGTAGATACTATTTTCCTTTTCACGCTTAATTTTTTTTGTTTGTTTATAGAATATACGTAAACCATTTTTCTGTATTATATATTTTTTATAAGATCGATCTGTGCTATGATCTGTTTATTTTTTTAAGGTTAATTTTATCTCTGATTTATAAAACTATACTAACAAATATATTTGACTTAAATTTTTATCAACATAAAATTTGTATTCTATATATGAAAAACTGTAATAGAAATAGAATGAATTATAATTTTCTAACATAACTTCAATGTTATAAAAATTGAAAATTTTGAAACAAAATTGCTAGTATATTCATTATAAATATAAAAATATTTTTACAAATTCACATAACAGTAAGTCGAAAAAACCAAACATTACTTATAAATTTAATATATCACTTAAATAATATTTTTCATTTTTATTTTATTTGCACATTTTTTCGACGTTATTTTCGTGAAATGATCAGCCAGCTAGCTTTTTTATTAAATTCTTTATAAATAAGATTATTATATTGTGTACCTGATTATTTATAAAAAATATCCTTTACAAGTTTTTTATATATTTTGACTTCTGGACATATCTTCTTTGTTGATGAACTTTACTATTTTTTCGTTGCATGCAAAATAGCTATTTTGGTGTTAAAGACAGGTAATAAACAGATCACACCCTTTTTTTTCATGTGCTTAAATTGAGCATTTTTTTTTGATTTTTCGTAGCATTTATTCAATAAAACATATATATTTATTTTCATATTTATTAATCTTTTTTTTCAATTTATGTTGTTGAGAATCATATTTATATTTATACAATTAGTTCTACACATTTTTAAAAAAAAGACAGATGAGCCAACACAACAAACATATTAAGCTGCTGAACAAAAGATAAAATATGAAATAAAATAATTATCACATTGAAATTATTAATAAATGATCGGCTAGTTAGAATTTTGCTAACAATGATATATAAATAACGCAAAAACAAATAATTTTAGTTTGCGTATATTGTTTTTTCTACTTAAAAAATAGTGTTTGTAGGTTAGTTTTATTAATTAGTAAAAATTTTATACATATATATGCATCTTTAAAATGTTGTTCATTATATAAGGAATATTTTTAAAAATGTTATTTTTTTTAAAAAAATATCATTTTGCGAATAAAAATATATTTACATGCATTTTACTTATAATAATATTCTATTTAATTCTAATTTTTTTTGATAATATATATAATAATTGTAAATATTTTATGTTATTAGTATTTTTAATGTACATAATAGACGTAGTACATTCAGTTCCACATAAAATTGTTGTTTCATCATCTTATTCATTTGTTTTGTATATATTTTTTTTTCATATCTATAACTTGTTTGGTTTATAATTTTTTTTGTCATTTCTATGGTACAGACTATATAGTAAAATTCTTTTTTGGCTATTTTTTATAAATTTTCATATAATTTGAATATAAACAACAAAAATATTTGAATGAGACGGTTCTTCATTTTGTTATTAAAAACGACAATAAAAAAAATAAAATATAATAATAAGAAGATTTTAGAAATAAAATCTAATCAGAAATTTCCTAAAAAATACTACATTTTTATATTTTTTTTCGATTTTTTATATTATCAATTTATATAACCAAACAATTTTATTAAAGTTTTAAAATTATAAATTATTTTTACAAAAACTTTCATACGACCCGAACACAAGAGATAAACAATGAACTCGATTCATAAATAATAATTCAAATTTATATACAATTTTATAATTTTTTTTAATAATAATATTCATTACGTCTGGGTTAAAAACGGGATATATACCTTGATTATCCATCCAATTGCATTAAAAAACATTTATAAATCTATTTCTCAAATATTCTGTATCATGAATTATTTAAATTATATCTATTACGCACCTAAAATTTATCATATCCTTTAAACACCCTTCTTATATATTATACCAGATTCAGCATTTCAGCGCATGAAACTAATTTTACTGTTGAAAGTAATTTGTTTATTTGTTTTGATCAAGTCAAAAAATATAATACAAAAAGAGAAAAATAAGATAAATTTTAATTTAAATACGATTATATATTTTGTGTTTTTTCATCTTTTTTCAATTTATTATAACTTAATGTTTAATTAAAGCTTTTTAGGCTTTTATATATAAATATTGAAGAACTGTATAATTGTAAAATATTCGCTTCTTTACAACAATTCATTATGTTTGTTCTTACTCCTTTGCTTGTTATGAAATTACAAGCATATATACACTAAGACCTATTTTCTATGATATTTTATATTATTATATGAAGTATCAATATACAAATGTAGTAATTCTATTTATAAGTGAAGGCTTTTTGTAGATTTTATAAAAATTTTAGCCAAAAACCAACTCAATAACCTATATCTTAAATTTTATATTGCATAAAAGCGTCACATTATTTTTTAAGATTAAGGAACATACCACATTCTGATAAATATGTGTACATCTGCACTTATTATAAATTTGATATTGTTTATGGTTTTATGTTTACATCGATTGTTTAATCATATTATGGTATAAATATTTTTAATCTTGATTTTTCCTTTCGATTTTTCAATGTGTAAAGCATGTAATCACAGAAATATGATTAAAAATAGGGCTGAAGGAGATAAAACAGATTAATTTTATAGCAAAAAAAACTTTAATTTTTTTTTCGTAAAAGATTTTTTTTAAAACATCTAAAATCGAAAATTTGTTAATTGAAAAAACGAGCAGTTGAATGAAAGCTCATTTGGATAAAGTATAATCACACCTTTTCTAAATTTGACGTAAGGTTCATTAGATTAGTCTACAACAAAGAAAACTCTTTGCGAACATTCTCTTTTTTAGGTTTCTATAAAGAATTGAAAAACCTGGAGACCTGAAATGAACAAAAAGAGTATATCAAATATTGTGGTTACATGATCAGAAAACTAATAATATAGCATTAAGCCTCATAACTCATGATTTACTTAAAAACTATAGCAAATCGGATACAAGGTATATAAATTTACAAACATAGTGATTGTTTTTCATAAAATATTTAAAAAACATCACAAAAATCTTAATTTTTTTTGTATTAATATTTACAACACATCACAAAAATCTTAATTTTTTTGTATTAATATTTACAACACATCACAAAAATCTGAATTGGTAAACATAAAATTTATGAATTTTTAAAATATGTCTTTTGAAAAATTTTGACAAATTGAAATGACAAATGGCAAAAAACTACGCACAGAGATACTACATAGAATGGAAAGAATTGAAACATCTGTAAATTTTAGTTTATATAAATATAGATAAAATTACTAGAATAATTTACCTTGCTCCAAAAATTAAAAAAAACAATAAAGCGTGCGAATTTCCATATCTTATTTTGTATTCAAATTATTTTTGCATATCCTCGTTTTGCAATGTTTTTTTCTTTATAAAATATTTATAAGTGCTTTGATTATATTTAAAAGTTTAGTGATATGAATATTTTTATAAGTAAATCACAAAGTTATATTTTTTTAATATTAACTACATACATACTGTGGTTAAATCTTTTTTTCTATTCTTTTATAAATAACATTTTAGCTGATTTTCAATAAAAGCAAATCGAAAAAAATAAAAGTTTTATATTATTAGGAAATCCTTTATGTGTTTCAATATGTAATATAAAGAAATACACCTCGTTTAAATTTCAAAAAATCAAATTTAGGCAACGAACTGTTTATTTGTAATGAATACAGCTATAAATAAATTCTTTCATAATCGTAAAAGTGTTAAAGTTTTTTTTTTCAAATTAAAGATTACTTTATTTGAACTAAAAAGAAAATGAATATACACTGTCACATTAAAGTTGGTTTCAATTTTTATTATAAGCCTAGCTTGCACTCTAGTAAAAAAGATATTTTTTTCTTGTACTTATTAAATATTCGAAGATTTTGGTATGAATCTGAAATAAAAAGTCATTTAGATTGTAAACAATTGTTTATGCAGTGCTCGTTTGATGACCGACTAGAGTGACCTAAATGAGGTAATGAGAGATAATGGATAAAAAGGTTTTTATTTAACTTAGAGATATTAGAAGTTCCGAGATAATTCCAGAAGGTCCCAACTGCTTGTCTTTCGCTTACATCCTTTTGCTTACTATAGATTTTTGTATTTTCTCAAATCTTCTTGATGTTTATGCAAACCATAGAGGCAATTTCGAAGGTAAATGTAATAGTTTATTATTAAAGGAAGTAAAATTATAATGTATTTACATGTACGGAAATGATGTTGAGAAAATGAGAGTTGAAAAAAATATGACAATTTTTACATAATTCCACATTTTCATTGTCAAATTTAGCATTTGAAAATGTCTTTTACCAGATGTTAATATAATGAGCACCATTATTAATTAATAAAAAGGTAGCTACTGTTAAAAATGAATATTTTATTAATTAGAATGTCCCCAAGTATTCTTATAAAATTCAATTTCTACAATTATAATTGTTGCCTTTTTGTCATATTTTACTTAAGTCGTTTAAAACTTGCTTGGTAATTAAAACTTTCAAGAAAAACAAAGCTAGACTATTTTAAGTGTAAATAAAGATATATTTTGAATAAATATTGTGAGAATTAACACGGGTCATCAGCCACAATGTTTTAAGTGTAACTTTTGTGAGGCTAAGATCTTATATTACGAAAACAGGGAAAGATTGATAGGTTATTAAGAAGAACACTTGGAATAACCCATACTTTTTTCATAAACATTTTAAAACAAAGAAGCAAAGATTAGCAATAAAAAATAAATAATAAAAGGATATGTTAATAGTAAAATAAATAATTATAAAAACCAATAATTACAAAATATTATCCTTTTTAAATATATTTAGACACATTTGTTGTTATTATTTTATATTATATGCATAAACAAACATCATACACTTCAAACAACCAAGATATTCGTGAAGACACCCCGTCTGAGGAATATCATCACAAATTAATTTTTTCAACCGACGCATTAAAAATGAAAATCACTTTTATTGTCTTATAGAACTTGATAACAAATAGAAAGTGTCGAAGAAAAAATGAAGTACGTTTCTTTTAAAATAAAAATATTCAAACATTTGATTTATTTAAAAATTATTTCAATTTGAATATTGATTCTTAAAATCATTAATATTACTGTTGAGTATTGATCTAACAATACTCCTTAAAATTAAATAGGGGAACTATTTAATTTTTTCAATTTAAAAATTTTATCTATTTTTGAGAATTAATTAATTTTTTGACAGTTAATTTACTAAAGAAGTTTTTAGTAAAATTTTTATTGGTAATTTATTTCAAATAGATGATTTTGAAATAGAAGTATTTTATCTCCGAATTAAGGAGATAAAAAGTATTTAAAGAATTTGTATTTTGGAATGATGGCTCGAAATCAAAAGAAAACATTAATAAATAAATGTAACATCCAACAATTACTATTATTATTTAAGATATTATTTCTACTATTTATTCTCTAAACAGTTATGTTTTATAAATTCAAAGTCTTCAATTTTCTCTATTTTTAAATTTTTTATATTTAATTGGTTTTTTTGCGATCTTTCTTATCTCCAAAAAATCACTAATTTAAATGTAGAAAATTATAATATTAATAAATTATCTTTACAAAAACTAAATTACCATTATTGTAAATTATAAAAATATTTTATTTGTATTTCAAGGAGATCAATTTTAATTATATGAAATTAAAATTTACAAACAAACAATTTATTATCAACTTATATGTGATATTTATATCGCAGAAAGAAATATATAACCTTTAAATTTATAAAAAACTACAATCACTTATGTGATCTATTTATACCACAATAAGATTTATATGAAATCTAATAAAAAACGTAATTAAATTAAATTTTTATTTTCGAAACATCTTTTGACAATTCACCTTCGATTTTTTTTAATTCTTGACACGAAAGTTTTTTACCATTATATTTGCTTCTAAACTCTATAATATGTTCATTTATAGCTTCTATTCCATTGATAAAACTTTCGAATTCATCTTCGAAATATTTTTTAATTTTCAACGAGCGCAATGCTACAATTAAATGATGAGAAATTTCTGGAAATCCTAGTGATGTGGCTAGAAAAGTAATATTTTTATAAAGCAATCCTAACCCCTTTGTAACAATGAATTCAATATATTCCATACTTTGTGCTTTATCACCACCGACTTTCAAAGTATTCCAGTCAATATTTACATTGTCATCATTCTGTTTTTCTAAAAGGCTGAAAATTTTAAGCAAATACTGAGATATCGGCACAAATTTACCCAACTTGCAGCTAATTTCTAGCACAAGACGTAAAATTCTTAAATTAAAAACACAATATTTGTTGCTGTATTTCAATAACTTTAATGATGTTTCATAATATTCTGGTGTAATAAGCTCTTCATATTGGGAAATTTTTTCAAGAATAAAGAGCGTTAAAAGTGTATCAATTTCTTTTTGGTTTGCCAAGAATTCAAGCTCTTTTCTAACTTCCTGTGCATTTAATTGTTTTTCTTCAATTGTATCATCTTCATAAAGTTTTGACAAATATGTTTTTTCCATTATAACAGCAAAAAACAAAAAATTATGGGTTATTGATAATTTGATATATAATAACATAATAGTTGAAAAAAAAAACTGTTAATCAAAAAAATATTTAGGCGAATCCAATTAAAGGCAACACAAAATAAGATTTATTATTTGCGAATCCAGGAAAAAAGTAATAAATCGTTTATTCACAACTCTTTGTGTGTCAAACTATTTTATATTTGAATTATCATTCTTTTATCACAAAAAAATTTTTCTATATTTTTATCATCTACTTACAGCTTTCATTTATTGATTAGCACAAAATTTCTAACTATTTGTGTTTAAAAGTAGGTATTTATGCTTCAGATATTAAAAAAGATCAACAATTTTTTTATTGAAAAGCTACATTTATTTTGATATATCGTCCTACGACATAAAAAATAGTGTTTCCAAAATAGAAGATTTTTTTTAAGCCCAATTTTAAAATCAAAGGTCTATACTAGTAAAAAATTTTATTGTGCTAGTAAATTTTTAAAAACAATTTAAAGTTTTTTAAGTCTTAATTTGACAAAAAGATAATCGAAAGTAGTCATCGGATTCTATGTTTTTATTAATGAATTTCATATGATGTGTTTTTACAATAAAATTGATTTCTCTTACAAAAAATAATATTGGACAAGTCTAAGCATTTTGTTTGAGATTTATAAATTTTATTGGCATGCAATTAATCATATCTAAATTTAACGTTAGCCAATTATGAATCTATAAAGGCGTTTGAAATGGACTGTATCAAGCACTTATTGATATAATTTGTCAGTTTATAAACTTCACGCATTGGTTTAAAATTAATTTCCATAACAAATATCGGGTAGCAATTATTAATCTAATTATGAAAAACATAAAATTAGAAGGATTGGATGGGTTGATACAAAAAAAACAGTTTAGAAACAAAACAATATTTTTTATACTAGTTGCGTTAAAATTATATGGTGGTTCTATCGTCAAAACATATCAAAACGAAGATTTGTTTTTTATACCACATATTAACGTTGATAAGCGTATTGTTTACGATAATTTAACACAAAAATTTACGTTGAAAAATAGAAACTTGATTTATGAAAATGATGATTGTTTGCAGATTAAATATGATAAGAATTACGATGGCTATACAATTTTCTCCAAGAGTAATTTGCTTTGTGTTTGTGATCCAAATTTTGATAATAATATAGCAGTAACAACTTGTACCATAAATAATGAAAAATTAAATAATAAAAAAAGTTCTATTTGGAAAATAGTCCAAAATGATGTTGGATTTAATATTTACGTTGATAGAGAAACAGATGATAAATGGGAAAATTTGGAAAAATATTGTTTAACTGCCAATGATCCAGTGGCTTTCTCTATCTCCGAGTTATCGCTGGAAATATGTGACTCAAATCGTGATGAAATGAAATTTTTCATTTTTCGAAAAAAAATTGACTATTGAAATAAACAAAAAAAATTATCGCCTTCAAATAAAAAATAATTTTTACTTTTTTTTTATATTATCTCAAAATAATTTTATAAAATTGTTTTACACTTATAAACTTTTCTAGTGAAAATGTAGAAGCATTAATAAACTGTTCTGGTCAAGTTCAAACTTAACTCAAAATTCCATAGTTTATTAATTTATTCATGTCATAATTTATTTAGAAAAAAAAATTAAAAATTGTTGAATTGAGAATTCTTTGGTAATAACTTTTTGTGAAATAAATCTTGTAAAAAAGTTATTATTTACATGGCAAATTAAGATATATATAAGAAAAATGTGGTAATTATAAAGTGTATAAAACATCCCAATTTTTTTTAGCATAATTTGTTTTTTTGAGAAATAATTTATCAGCAAATTTATTTAATTAAAGTCTATGTTAATATTAAATACAAATAGTTATTCTTTTTGCACCAAAAATACTTTCTTGTATTTTTTATGTAAGAAAATAAGAAAGAATACCATAATATACATAAAAAAATGCTATGATTTTTTTATTAAAATTTGTTCTCCACACAGATTAAATATTTCGAATTTTACATAATTGACATCAAATTATAAAATTTTTATTTTGAATAAAGTATATATTTGATTTGACAGGTATCATGAATAAAATTCATATATTACAAAATGAATATTATAAATTCATTCGTTTTCTAAAATTTGACATATTTAATTTATAGAGAAACCTATTAGTTGGAATTGTAAAGTATATAATATTTAATTTTAAAAAAAATACCTGTTGGATGGGAAATCTTTATTGAAATTTCAAAATGAAAATAAAAATAAAGAATGTTTTTTGTGAAATTTATTTTAGATTAAGCTCTTTTTATACCTTTTCCTAGATTATTTACACCAATCGTCATTTATCAGATGACATCGCTATCAACTTCAAATTTATAAAAAATCAACGGATAAAATCTAAATAATCAACTAAAATTCGTAAATACTTCTGATAAAATTTTTTCTTTAACTTTACCTTATAATTTTAATTTGATTAAGATAAAAATTTTATTTGTATTTTTCAAAATATTTGATGTGATTAAATTTTCGAATATAATTTTAAATATTTTTTAGTGATGAATAAATATTTGCAAATAAATATAGTATGATTAAATATAAGATTAAACATCAATTAAAATAAGATAAATTTAAAAATGCCTTAGCATCAAAAATCCCACAAAAAATAGTCGGCCTTTTCAGATTTAAATTATACTTTTTGTATGTATTTAAAGAAACATTTATCGTAAAAAAAAGAAATAAAAGATTGACAGACAAAATTATTGATGTATTAGACTACTAAAAAAATCTTGTACTTTAAAATTTCTTTAAAAACAAATTATTTTAATTCGTCTTTCTTTTTGTTCTTTTTTCGGCGCAGCTCAGCAAGGCAATCCATTGAGACGGCTCTTATAAAAAACATATACTAAGAAAAAATTTAACAATAAAACTTAATAATATTTATTAAAATGTGGATATATTTTGTTTACTTAAATTTCATGCTGAATTTTTTAAAATTATATACCGTTTAAAAACAAAATTGGCTCTGTAAAGATGATTTTCCAAAACATTAAAACTTTATCATATATTAAGCTTTTATACACAAAAATTTATTTTATTATTAAGCTAAGATACAAACATACAATGAATTATCACATTATAATAAATATAAGTTGTCTTGTTTTTTTTAATTGTCGAAATTAGCACACTGTTAAAATAATAAAAACTTATTTTAAGTGTACAATTTAAGCTTTTTATATGTATTTGTTAGAGAAAAAAAATTTAGTGAGAAAATTGGATGTTTTTCTTTTATTTTCCCAATTATTATATTAAACGGTTGGATTTTCGGGGTATGCCTCTCGGCTTGCCGACTTTCTCTAAATTTAAGTTGGATTTAATTTTGAAAATACATTAAATGACGGAATTGTTGCTTTATGTAGCTATTTAAGCATTTTATTGATTTTCCGAAACCAGTATTATTTTCGAACAAAAAATCAAAAACTTCAAAATTCATCGATTTGTTCGATGGTAAGAATCAAAATAAACATATCACATCAAAAACTTAATCAAATTAGAAACACTGATATTAATAAAAGAACATCAAATAATTCAAAAATGATATTTCAAAATCACAAGATATGAAATAACAAATCAATTCAAAGATATTAGTGGGGACAATTATTAGCATTACAAAAGTGAGGGTTGATTAGCCTTGAAATATATTTTGACTCAATCGTCTAAGATATGAAATCTGTTAAAAGAAATCTCTTATTGAGAAATATTTTAAAGTGTCTATGTGATAGTACACTTATTATTATTCATATTTTCTGCATTTTTATTATAGCATAAGTATATTTAAATTAGATAAATACACCTACAATTCTTTTAAATTTTCAAAATAACATACCAATAGAATATTTTTAACAAAATTATAAAAAACGAACATTTATCCAGCTAACTCAACCAGGAGGTTGATGGTGTAACACACCAGCGATTTGATGTAGTTACGCAGAAAATTAAATAAAGAGAGGTAGACAAAAAAATACTTGTTTGCTCATTTATTTTACTAGTCGTTTTTGTGCCAGTGGGATCACTGTAACACTCGTTTCTTTCGCTCCTAAATTTCCTTTGCCTTTGTCTTCATATTAGGGCTACTCTCAACCTTTACATAAATGCATCGGAGGGAACTTTGGGAAGCAAAACGAGTTTTTGTGGAGGGAAACAGTTTTTCTTTGTAGTTTACTACAGTTGATTTCATATATTTCTGGTACCATTACTACAATACCAATAGTGTTAATAGTGCCATCCGGGACAGTCTATATTTTCTTTCTGTTTTAATTTATTTAATTTTTTCAGCATAATTCGCAGCACCCTACGTATGATTAAAATGTAACGAATATCATTAATATCAATGTAAATTTTGGCACAGGTAAAAATCCACAAATTTGTGATATAATGTGTAAAAGAAATTCAGGTTCTTAATGTTTCGAAATTGGCAAAAGAAAAATTCTATAAAAATTATAAAATAAATAATATATAACAATGAAACTTTCTATTCAATTTTTTACTGTAGTTTTCATATGCAAAAATTTAAATTTATTATATGATCAACACAAAATTATAATTCTAAAATAGTTAATATATTTATTAAATTTCTTCTTAAAAAAACTATTATTGATTGCAGTATTATGATGTTTCAAGTAGGGTAAAGTATTAAATAAGGTTATCTTTTTTTCTTGTAATATATATTTTGGCAATTTCTATTTTGTTATTATTTTATTTTTTCTTTTTTTTCCGAAAATCCATTTGAATTTATATATATTTACGTTAAACAACTGTTTAATCTGTAGAATAAATTTTTAAATTGAGTATTTCCTTCAATTTTATATAAAAATAAAATAAGAATAAACAAAAATGAAAATATAAATAAGTTGTTTTACAAATACCAAATACCTTATACCTTCAATATTCTTACCCTTAAGTTTTTTTTACTACAGTTTTGTCTTTATCAAAGAATTTTTTATGTGAAATCTTATTTGTCACTTCAATACCCTTAAAATTTCGAGTAAACGTCTTTTTGTATATGTTTTATTTTAGATTGAAATTTAAAGTTAAAAATCCGCGTTATTTACTCATCGATTAAATGCAGTTTTTATTGTAAACTTTTGGACCAATTATATTTAAGAATAACATTGTGTTCTATGAAAATTTTAAAAAAAAAGATTAAAATCGTTAGAATGAATAAAAAAATATAACATTGCAAAAAATACTTTCTATAAAAACTGAAAATTTTTATAATGGTTTTCAGAAAAGGGTAGCGCTGCATTTCTATAGTTTATAATATACAAAGGAATAAGAAATTTGATCCTAGATATTACGAAATTATATTCTAAATATCATATTTACAATATTTTCTCTTAATTGAATTTTTTGTTTCTACGTAATCAAGTTTTGAAAAAAATGCTAACATCGGTATTTAAGAAATGCGGATTGATTTATAGTATTTTCCAGAATTGTTACTTTTATTATGTTATCTTTTAGGACAAAAAACAAAAAATAATAATTTTGAAAATTTTTTATAATAATAAAAATCGATAAATTAGAAATAGTTATTTTTTAAATTGGAAGGTCAAAATTTACCGAGCATTTTAAAGGTAAATTTAGGTTTTAGCGATTCATTATAGACGTGGCGATATAAAAAGTATCGGTTATGCAAGAAGAAATTTTTGAGATTACAAGGTAAAAATATATTTAGATTGTTATCATGCTTCATATATCAAGTTCACAAACAAGATAAAAATCAAAAAGATGTGTTTAAAAGATGCAATAAAATTATTTCAATTTACTAATTTTTACTAAAAAGACATATGTCAAAATTTTCCACTAAAAATAGAATAGGACAAAATGAATGTTTTTGAGCAACGTTCGTTGTAAAGATATATTTAAACACAATCGATTAAAACCTTTTTTTATATGCATGAAACTTTTATTACAATTTATAAAAAAATAATAATGTACATTGCTCTTCGATCGAACATGAAAAAGAAGTATACAATCAAAATTTTTTAAGAAATGATAAAAAGATAAAAAAAATCATGTTTACAGAAAAGAAGGATTTTAGACTAAATATTAATTATATTAAAAATACAGAAAAACCACAAGAAGTAATTATGTGGAACACCATAAATTTTGATCTAGACACGGATATTCTCTGTAGTGGATGTGCAAGCAAGACGAATAATTTCTCCTATTCATGTAATGCGAGTAAAGAGTCAAGATATTGTTTATCAATCAATTTATATATTCTCATTTTACATTTTTAGTTACACAGGCAGCATTGTCAACTTTTCTAAATGTTCTTATATGGTTTTATGCAATAAATACAGAGTTTTTAATAAAACTTTATATATATAGTAGTATGTACCTAGTTTATATATATAAATAATGTTTGAATATTTGTTGAATGTAATGCTGAAATTCTATTTTAAAAACATGAATCTTGTTTAATTCTATGAAAAAACACGGTTATATTTATTAGAATTTTTAAAAAAACGATTTAAAGTGTTAAAGAATAAATTTAAGCATAAATGTTTATGGTGGGTTTTACCACTGGACTTAAAGTAAGTTAGGTAATTTGAACTAGAATGAAGACAAACTTAAGTTTAGACGTATAGTTTATTTGGCTACCGGGTTTCTTGTGATTGTTGTATTCTTCTGCTAAAATCTTTTATTATTCTTGGGGTAAAAATAAAAAAAAATTTACGACGAACATTTTCTTGTAAAAAAAATTTAAACGTAAAAAGCCTTTGAATAACACAACTATTTATATCTCTTCTTAAAGAAATCTATACCGTAGTTTACGATATTGTGAAAAACTTTTATAACATTTGGATATAAATTCTCACAATACAAGAATGCTTTTCTATGAATTGATATTAACCGCTTTAATTTGGGGTTTCGTCAAAAGCACAAATACATTTAAAATAAAATTTTTTAAATTTAGATTACTTCTTAATACAGATTAAAAGCTCTAAAAACAGGTAAAAAACAGAAGAAAAGCT
This sequence comes from Edhazardia aedis USNM 41457, assembly GCA_000230595.3. Classification (NCBI taxonomy): domain Eukaryota; kingdom Fungi; phylum Microsporidia; family Culicosporidae; genus Edhazardia; species Edhazardia aedis. The sequence goes on from AFBI03000077.1 coordinate 59,053, forward strand.
TTATATATATTTTTTTGAATGATTCGTGAAATTTCATATAAAAAAAATTAACTTATCATTAAATTATGTTAAATAAATTGGTGTAATTGATTTCTTCAATTCTTTTAAGAAATTATTATCAGATGTAAAACATGTTATAACACATTTCATTTGATTTAAATTGACAACCTAAAACAAATTTTAAACATTAAAATTCTTTTTATAAATACAATCGAAAAATGAAAATACAATAAATACGGAGTTAAAGTTTTACAATATTTATTTTATGATATTCATGTGTTTAATTTCTGTTGTAAGATATTTTTTTATTTTTTTAGATATAGAATTGGATAAATTTGAAATATTTACTTTATTATTATAATATTTGCATTATTTTCTTAAATCTAAAATACCTTATAGAAATTCTATTTTATGTTTTTAAAATAAATGAGTAATATATGTTTATAATCTAAAAAACATTAAATATTGTTTGAAAAAAAATTTTGTACTATGTTATAATAAAACTTAAAATCAAAAAGTTATCAACACTGCTTAACAAAAAAAGCGAAGTTTCATATTTCTAAATCTTATTTTAAGTTTGTTGAATAAAATGAAAAACATTTAAAAAACTTTATGATTTTATTTTATAATAAGAAATTTCTAACAATTACACTTGCGAAATCTTTTCAGGTGCCTATTTAGCGTTTTATTAATTATCTAGAAAAAATAAAATAATTTGGATGTTGAAAAGAATGTTCGGCTAAATCTTTAATATTGATTAAAAAAATGATTAGGAAACAAATGGTCATGTTTTAATCACACTAAAATAAATTATTATGCAATAAAAATTATTCTTTTTGTATTATTTATATCAACTTTATGAATTTATGAATACCTTTAGACAATAAATACTCAATTAGGACACATAAAATGGGTTCATGGCAATTTTTTGAAAATTTCCTTTTGCGAAATCTACAAACAATTACTGTGAAAGTTATTAAATAACAAAGCAAGATTGCATTAAAATTTTTAAAACTAGAGAATGCCTAAATATTGCAAAAAATTGGAAAAATCAACACCGTGATCCACTACACATTTAATTTCAGAAAATCGTGTTTTTAAATGCAAACAAATATAAATTTATTAATTTATAATTGATATATTTCCAAAGTATCAGAATTTATATGTTCATTCTGTCATTAAAATATTTTAGATGATTATTTGTTTGATGATATGTATTTATTTAATAAAACTTTCTATTGATTCGATTCATAAATATAAACATTCAACATTTAGTACTTATTATAGAAATAAAGCATTTCTATTTTGACTTCTAACAAAATCATAATTATCCAATAAAAATTTTCACAAAAGCCTTTTAAATTAAATAAACAGTAAAAAATCAATTTATTATAAAAAATCGGCAAAAATCAAAATTCCATTAATATTAATCTCCTATTTAATATTAAAAAATGTATTGTTTGACTATTACTCAACAATATTATTTTAAAGATTTTCATAATAATGTTCACGCTTCTCTTGATTTTACGGATCAATATAATGTTGTTTGTTTAAAAATATTATAATTATATCTTTTCAATATTTTCTTATATAGATTTTTCACAAATACAATATGTGACATTTAATCTATGAATGTTAATTAAAAATTGTTGTGTAAATACGCAATATATTGTTTAATTAATTGTTGATTTTGATTATTGATTATTTACTAAATGATAAATAATAATCGGAATTCAATGAAATATTAGATTAAAGATTTTATAAAAAATTTCAATCTTCATATTAAAAGAAGATAATTTTTTATTGAGATAAATTAATACAATTTATCAAATAAAAATATTTAAAGGATGAAAATGAAAAACTTATGCGAAGAATAAATCCACATTTCGATAAATATTGTATGAATCAAGTCCTCAATATATACTTGATTGTTATATTTTTAAGAATTAAAACAAAAATGATATGCTGAAAAATTACTGTAATATTATTTATCGAAGAGAAGGATTTTGTTCTTGATATTTGAATTTATGTGCGTTAAGTTTCCTTCATCTGTGGTCACCTCGTCTTTGACATTTCATTTTGTCGATATTAACACAAAAAATATTTGCTTGAAAATGAATAGGTTGCAGTTATTTTATTTCTTTATGCAACTACACAACAAATTATAGACAGCTTAAAATAAAAAGACAAATTTAGTGTTAAACTTTAGATATAGTAATACTTTATGATGGAAAATTTATAAGGAATTTAATTTACTATAAAATTCAGGATAAAAAGTATGAATTAGTTGTTCAAAGTATTGAAAATCTTTTTTAGCGAGAAAATATGGCGTTATATAACTATATTCTGCAAAATTTTACTATTAAATGCTATTTTAATTAAATGATGCTGAAAGTTTGATAAAGATCAAAAAGTGTATATAAATCTATGCTAGATATTATAAAAATTATACTATAGGCGTTAGGTAAATATTGAATAGATTTAACATAGCTTTTTTGTGTAATACGGAGAATACTCAAATTAGAGCAATAATATAAAGTTGTAAATCTTCTGCAAATTGTATTTTATAGTTTCTGATACAGTCATATTGTTTTTTTATGACTAACTATTGAAAGATAGGTATTCAATTTTTTAAATTTTAAAATGCAAGTATAAATAATTTAAATCAACATATTCTATCATAAAGATGACAAAGGGCTTTTTTTGCGTGTATCTTTCGTTTTTATCTTTATTTAGATAACCATTAAGAAACAAAACCTAATCTAGTAAACTGCTGGACATAGTCGAGGATTTTCCAGAGTTTTCAAGAAAAGTAAAAAAATATAATTTAATGAAAAAATTAGGTTTAAAACGTATTTTTTAAAAATAGAATCTCCATTTCACTGGGTATATGAAATGTTTGACATCTTCTACAATCAGTCGTGTTTGATTCACCTTTGCTGATTTTTCTTATATGGATAAAAGCCCATATAAAAGTAAGCAAATGAGGAAATTTTCGGTCTAGTTTTGGATTGAGATGATAAAAATTCAAAGAAAACCCTTTTAATTTACTATGTATGTTAATTTTCACGATTTAAGTTTCTAAGCGTAGCACTGAAACAAAACAAGAAAACACCAAAACAAAATTCCGCGTATAGAAATTTAATCGATTAACAAATGAACAAAATTAAAGAATTATATTATTTTTTTTGATGTATATGTCAAATTCTGAATATTTTAAAATGCTTGATTCACATTATAAACGCCAATAAACAGACAAAATTCAATTAAATAATTTTTGCATTTTATAGTATTTTTCTTGAAAATTAGTTTTCAATAATGTTGGAAGGCGGAGCTTCGTACAATTTTATTATTTTTATTTTCTTCTTGTCAACGATTCTTTACCTTAGACTTTGCTTAAATAGGCAACTGTCATTCTAAAAGATTGACAGATAAAGTACGTTTCTAAACAATAAAAACTTCAACTTTGATAACATAATCATCTAGACATTTTAATTTAAAATAACATACCAAGAGAATAATAGAAATTTTTTTTCGATAAAATTTAACTCTTTTACTTGTTAAAAAATTTGACCTCTGACAATTTTCAACAACAGGTATTGCTATCAATACCCAACAAATAAATTCTTTTGTATTAACCAAACGAAATTTTTGTATTTTTTTAATAAAAATTGCAATTAAAAAACATTAAAACAGTATTTATGCATGTTTTTGTATATATTTTGTAATTCAGTTTACATATGATTTTAAAAATTCAATTTATAATCTATCGTATTTTATTAGAAAATTTTTGATATTGTTATATGCTATGGATGCAAAATTTTCATTTTAATAATATATTCCGTCGCTATTTTTTTTTGATTTTCATAGGTAAAGAGAAACTTCTAAAAAAATTTTAATATAAAATATATCTATTTTTTATAAATATTGCAGCCGTTTGTTGTTATTCGAAGACATTATGAAGAATTAAAAATATTTTTTGGAAGGGTAAATATTTATTTAAATGCATTTATACTATTGTTTTTTCTAGAAAAGAAATCAACGCATTTCGCTATTTCACAAAACAAAATAATCATGAAATAATTGTTTTTGCGTTAATAATAATATTAGAATGTCAATAAAGTACAAATATCAACAAATTTATCACACTGTTGATTAATTACGCTTATAACGTATTTTCCCTAGTTATTAGCATAAGTTTTGGACGTTTCGGACGCTCGGCGTCAACACCGTTATTGCATAGTTTGACAAATTCTTATTTTCCCTGCATGCTACTCTTTCGATATACACTTAAATCTAGGTTTTCTTACCATCGATGATTACATTAGAGAAATGTTATAGTTATATCAAACTAAAGATAAAAGTAATTATTGTTACGACTCTCTAAATTTTCTTAATTTTGTTTATCATAATTACCTGTTTTAACAATATTTTTTCAATTTTTTTCTATGAATATAAATTATAAAAAATAGCCTAGAAGAAATAGTATTTTTTTGTTTTATCAATATTGTATTGATAGTATATGATAAGAAAAAGTCTGAAAAAAGTTCAAACATGGAAACGATTTTATTACCAATTTTCTATGGTATATACACAAAATATTGTAGAAATAATCTGCATTATTTGTATTTTGCAAACAAATTGATCTATTATTTTTAATTCAAAACTAAGAATTTAAAAATATTTACTTGGTATATTAATTAGATAAATGCTCAAAGTGCAATTACGAAATTTGCATACTACATGGTTTATTTTTTTACTGCACTTTAATTATTAATATCAATGTTTTAACAACAATAAAGCTGAGTCATAAACAAATTAAAATTTAAAAAAAATGTAAAAAAAGTTAGTCCAAATAATCCATCACTCGTATATTAAACGCTAAAAATACTTTTCTAATCTTAATAAAAAAATAATAAGTTTGTCGATCATAAAATGTAAAAAGCTTACTCTGAAAAAAATAAACAAAATGTTTTAAGATTAAGAAAGTACAACTTGAATAGATTCTTTGAAACAGTGAGCACAATATAGTATATTTTTTTGCAAAATAATTCCAATTTTTTTATTATTAAATTTTTTATGAGAAAAAAATTGTTTACCAATAAATTTTTAATAAATAATCATGTCTTTTTGACTGTGTCACAATTTCATGTTTATTTTAATAAGAATATTTTTTTTGCACATTTACAGTTTTTTTATGAAGAGCTATGATTCAACATCTTTCTTAACATAAATAAATTGATACTTTAACATCTAGAGTAAAAAATAATATACTTAGAGAGGTTCCTGAATCTTCGTTTTTACATCTTCTATAGCTCATTAAAGTTCTTTGACTAGATTTTATAAATTTTAGTTATGTTTTGTTGCCGTGTTTTTGAAAATCACAGAATTTCAAATTTTTAATAAATATAAGCGACATTACACAATAAACTTTTTAAATATTCCATTATCAATTTTTATTATAAAAATTAGAATAAAGTAAAATATGTTTTTGAAGCTTTTTTAAATATAAATTGATGGAAAATGACATGATTTACATCAAAAATAATGTTTTGAAAGCATTCTCATTTTTAAAAAAAAACAAAATTAAACATATAAATGAATCATTTTAAATATAATATTTTGTTTTCAATGAATAATTATCCCAAAATAGCACTTTATCATATGCAAATTATGATGATATTTACATCTATGATTTTAAATTGTTCGATATTATATAACATTGACAGTTATTTTGTTGTGTTTAATTTGTTCAACTTTAACAATAGATTTGTTGAAAATCATTACTAATATTTCAAAAAACCTCCTTATTACAATGATTTTTGATTTTTCAGTGAGCAGTAAAAACGCGTTAACTAATTACCAAAAATTGAAAAAATATCTATTCACAATAAACTATGATATTTTATTCACCTTTCATTGCTAATTAAAAATTCCAAATACGAATATATAGACGTAATTTTGTTCTTCTAATTTTTTTTAATATTAACGCTTTTCATCTATTAATATTCATCTTTCATGTTCTTCTACAATATAATTAAATATCTTTGTTATTTATCTATATTTTTTTAACGATTCTTTTTTGCTTTTTTTAAAAAACAGAAAAAATATTTTTAAAAGGTGTATTTGGTTGATATTCACTTTAATCTTTCTTATATCTAAGCAAAAATTTAATTGCATATTCGAAAAATTTACGATTGATCACATATATCTTTCTAAACTTGATTTAATTTATCATAAATTGTAAAAATAAGAATCCGAGCGTAAAGCTAAGAGAATAAACAATATATAAAATTATACTATTTTTCAGTGAAAATTTATTTCTTTTTTATGTCTTGTGGAGCTACATAATATATTTCACACTGTAACTACAAATTTTTCAAACTGATATGTGAAAAAATTTATTAAAAAAGTATAGTTTAACCCCTAATGGGTAGCGGAGAATTCAAAAATGCCGGATTACTTTTCATAACATCACTTGTTATCTGCCTCATACCTCTGTTTTTTGTAAAAGTAAAAGCTATAAAGCGATTTTATCCATTTCTGACTGTTTTTTCTGCGGGTTTTCTATTAGGAGTTATGCTGTTAAGCTTTATTCCGCACACACTTGGTGTATGTCCAATGTCACACAGTCATAACGACCATGGAGACGAAGAAGGCGCCGAAGAAAAACACAGCCATTCAAGCTCAAAGCACGACCACAAGAATCATGGATCATTTTCGAATCTCGGACTTACCATTTCTGGTATTGCATTCATTTTTCTTATAGCTGTTGACAGTTTGATATTGAACCATTCACATTGTGATGGTAAAAGTGAGCCGCACGATCATAGCGGCCATTCGCACGATGCAATAGGAACATGCAATACGGATGCAATAAAATCTAGCACGAACGTGGTGCAAGCAATGATTTATGTGCTTGCAATCAGCGTTCATTCTTTTTTTGAAGGATTGGGCATCAAGAAAGGATCCGGAACACTTTTTTGGGGGATTTTCATGCACAAAGCCATAGAGAGCTTCTCACTCGGTTTCACAATCTCATGCGCAAAGGCTCTCAAATTTTATTCCATGATATTCATCTGTACAGTTTATAGCTCACTGACACCATTGGGTATGCTTTTGGTCAATAATCTACCAGATTCATTGAAAAATAACAGTTTGATAGTGCAAATATGTAACGGTTTAAGTCTAGGTAGCACAATGTTTATTGTTTGTTTTGAAATGATACCGCCTATTTTCCACACAAAAATGAAGTTTAGAGAGGATATGTTTAAAGTTGTGCTGTTGGCATTGGGTTATTTTGTCACTTACTTTATTCAAATGAATTTTTTCGCTAAAATATCATCAAATTAAAAAACACTTTAGTAAAGACAATTTTTCGCATTGTATCAAATATAATTTTATTCATGTAATTTTAATGTTACAATTTTTTTAGCTCTATTAATGAAAGAGTAAAAAATTTTTATGTTTTGTGTTATTGTACTAAAAGCAAATAAAAAAATATGATTATTTAAAATTAAGTGTGCAAAACGTTATTAGTACTTAAAAAATGGAAATATTGGATTTTTATTGATAAATAAACAAAATAGATATGTTTTTATTTTGTTAATTAGATCGGTTGGATGATCTGGGACGACCTCTTGGTCGACCAGACTTTTCGCAGTTATTTTTGTTGTATAAAAATGAAGACATGATTTGAAACTCGTTATATTTATTTAACTGACTATATTTAAGCCTTTTAGAGATCAAATTGAACAAATCATATCAATTTGATCACAACGTCAAAAATATCAATATAAAAAGATAAAACTCTAAACCAATAACCTAATAGTCGTAAAATGTCAAAAACATCAAGCTAATCGTACAAATAGAATAATTTTATTGAAATACCCAATAAGATCAAACTTTATCTTTATTGCGAACCAAATATGCAACTAGATCAATGCCAAAATCACTTGAATCTCGCCAAAACAATCTAACAAATTAAATATTTAAATTTTAAAGTTTTTCCAACGGCAACGAACCGAATAAAAAATTTTGGTTGGATTAAATATTGAAATTGTCGCTTTATTATTCTAATATTTATCATACTAAATTATAATTGGTGGAAAAATAAATATAATTTAAGAATATATTTACATATATATGCCTATTATAATACAAAAATTGAAACATAAATGCGAATTGCAAGACTGTAAAAGTAAAAAAATACGGTTGTTTTAAATCATACTGTAGTGATGTATAATCCAAAATCCAAGAGTGACACAATAGAGTGATGTATGATTTTTTTTTCATGATAATTTTTTATTGGAATACTTAATTCTTAGATATTAAGTGTACCACCAATTTTCATCCACTGGCTACTATATTTTCTATATGTACACAAATCTCTTACTTTCCTAATCTTCATTTCCTTTTTTTTACCAGACTATATATACCTGTAGAAGAGAAAACATCTTTAGACATACTTTTGTTAACTATCCTAGTTTTATTTATAGATAAAATAGTAGAAAATCCCAAGATGTTAATTAGAAACTATTTCGGAGCATTCGTTGTTTAGATATCACATATTGTATGTCCTGTAACACTGGGACATTACCATACTTAAAATAAAATTCAAGAAAGCTAAAACATTTCTTACTATTATATTTATTCAAATTATTATTTTGGAAGTCATTAAAACAACTACCCTTTTAATTATTTTTATTTCTACTATTATTAATGTTATTACTACACTTTTTACTACTATTATTACTGAAAAATCTATTAAACATTTCTTCTCCTTTTTCTTATTATTTTTATAAATATAAATATCTTTTTGTGGTTTTTGTTATCTCTCAGATAATCACATTCACTAAACAAAATATCGTATATTAGAATTTATATTACAAAAAATGTTAAATAGTATTTTATTTGATACATTTACTAATTTTCATTCCAAATTAAACATTTAATTTTATTAAAATATTTATTAAAAGTTTTGTGTGGTATGATATACCACATTGTAAACCACCGTATTACACTTGTTACTATTGTCGGCACTTGATAAAAATGAAAAGGAATACTTGTTAGTAATTAAAAAGTAAAAATTGTTCTATTGTAGGTTTTCTTTCTTTGTTCAATATGGGTGTTGCGGTGACATTAATTCTTTTTTTTACTCATATTTTTACTTTAAATTTGCCTTTACTGATTCTCTTTCATCTTCTCGTATTCACAAACAAACAATTTTTATATTTTAATTGATTTTTGTTCCGTTTTTTCCGGAATAGTTTTTAGAAAAATATTCTGTTTCTGTTGATCTGAAGAAGATACAGCATTTTACTTATGAATAAAATAATTAAGCTAAAATTCATTACAGAACTAAAAATTTAACGCTAATATGCTTTCTTCAAAATTTGAATTACATTTAAAATGAAATTATAAAGATTTAAAACGGTATTTTCCTTTTGCTATTTCTTTTAAACAAACCTTTCAACATAAAAGTCTTACATTAATATTTTATTATTATTTAATTCTTTATTTTTTTATTTATATAATGTTTCATTATATTTTTTCTATTCTAATCTTTAACTAACAACAATAAATTTTTGCTATATCGCATTTATGTTAAAAGTTAAAAATAGAGGTTTCCTCATCCGTTTATTAAGCATATTCGACATTTTAAATCTTCATAAAAAACACTCTAATGCTCTGAATATTAGTTGAATATCCATCTTTTTTGCAAATAGTTGTTATATAAAAATGTGAAATATTTAAATATATTAAAGTTTCTTTTTTTATAAAGTGATATAGTTGGAGTAGTACACACGAAAAAAACCATTTTATCTAATTTAAAAACAAAAAATATATGGATTAACGCGATGATGGTCGAATTATACTATTTTTTTTACTTTTAATTAAAAATTATATAAAAAAAATATTATTGGAATTTTCTCAGCTTTGTCATTTTTAAAAATTTAAATCAAACTTAATTGTTCGTGATATATAAAAAACAAGTGCTTATTATTGATTTTTGTGTCGGTAATATCTATGTAGTGTATAAAAAATCACAAAGACTTCTTTTTCCTTTTTTTTCATTGTAAAAAATTAATTGTTTTCTCTTAACTGGTGTCAAGTATTTTTTTTAATTTTTTAACTTCCATCTTTTTATTAGCGTTGGGATTTAGAGACCAAAAAATATGATACACCTGTGACTAAATCAGGTTTTGTAATATTTATAAAAAATAGTGCAACTATATAGGATGCCGGAATAAATTTTATTAGCGCAAATTTATATGAAATATAAATTAACTCTGTAAATTCTTTAATACTGGTACAAAAAAATAAATATTTATGTTTGCAGCCAAAAATTTATTTTGTATTTGTAATATAAATAACCGGATAATTGACCCTTTTATCATAATACCAAGAACTATATAAATGCTTTAATTATAAGCGCTGGCACTAAATTTCGTGTACTTTATATGAACGAACATAATCAACTATTTTAATATATTCTCGTTGAGAAAATTACTAAAATATAAAAGTAGTTATATTAAAACATATATATACAGAAGAAAAACCATTATTTGTTTTGAGAAAAATATAAAAGACCACTTAATCAAAAGGTTTCGATTGATATCTGTCTATATGGCTTATATTCTTTGTAAAAGAGCTTGATTAACTTGATTAAAATAAGTAAAAAAAGCAGATGGGATAATTTTAGCGTTTCAAAAAAAAATAAAGTACCTTAGTTGCACTTAAAAACTTTTTTGTTATTATATTTCTTTTTTTTATATCAAAAACATTACTCTCTGTCAAGTTTTTTGCACTAAATGCCTAAAAACAGTAAACAGAAAAACCTTCTTTACTTGATTATCTTTAAAAAATCTAATTTAATGTCTCATCTTGTCTTCTCTACAACTTCATTAATCTTTATTTGTTTATTTGAGATTTTAACAGCATTTTACTCAGAAATATTATATTTTCTATCGTTTATCCAAGTTAACTATCATTCAAAAATTCAAAAGAATAACAATTGTATCAAAATCATATAAAAACATAAAAAAATATAAAACTTTAAAAAACTATAAATTCATATTTTCTGTAACGATATCTATGTCTATTAATACGTTTTTACCACAAATTTGTAATTCTTTTGCCAATTCTCATTCTTTTTTTTATTTAATCTATTGTGTTAAAGCAAAGAAAACAGACAATATATGATAAAATCAAAAAACATTCTGAAAAAATATATAATACACTTTTTTTTACTAGTAATGTTTTTGAATGTCTTTCGGCTGTATTGGTCCAAAAAATCTAAATCTATTTTTTTATCTGCCTTTTAATATTACAAAACTATCTCTAAGTATGATAAAACTCTAAAAACAATACGGAAGAATCAAAAATTATGAAATTTATATTAATAAACTGTTAAATATACCTAAGAATATGTTTTTTTTCCTATTAATACCACATTTCAAATAAAATGAGACTACATTGAAAAGGTATTATGCAAATGAAAATCCTAAAAATTTTTTTTATAGCCGAAAAAATTCTAAATCCAAGGACATGCAAAGATATAAACATAACATAAGCTAAAAAAATAAGACATTGTATAAGTATTTTGTAACAGCTGTGGGATTCAAATTTAGAGAATAAAAGCAAATAATAAGAAGAATCGACTATATAGATGATATTAATAAATCAAACTTTCACTCACAAATAAAAAACACCAAAAGAACCGTAAATTGGTATTTAAAGCTTTTTTATTACACTAAAACAAAAAAAATAGAAAAAATACAAGAGTACTACCATAATGATTTAAATATTTAAACACTATTATTTATAAGCTAGGATATTTATATAATTTATCGTTTCTTTTTTAGTATAAGTCATTGGTCTATTTAATTGTTTTTTTTAAAAAACAACATAAAAAAACAAAACTAAATAGCTATATTTGTTACAAAAAAAAATCTAAAAGAGTCAACAGTAGTAAGTGTAAATTATTTTTGGCAATAATCAAACACTTTAGAGTAGATCAAATTGAACAATATAAAATACTTCTTTTTCTGTCATTCACAAATATAAAAATAACAATCACAAAAATTTTATTTTCAATTATAACTACAATCTTGAAATTACTGTGATATTAAAAATATAAAAAAAATAAAGTCTTTTTAAAGACAGTGAAAATAAAAAAACTTTTCGATTTTCAATATCAATAAAAAGAACTCTTCCCCCTTCAATATTTTAAACAAAACTAAAAGTAGCTTTTACCGTTTATTGCGTTTTTTTATGCTTAAAATATGCGACTATATCGCTGTTAAAAACGAAATTTCAATTTTTTTATAAGTTAACTCAACTTAGAAACGAGATTTTGAAACCAAAATCATTTTTTGTTGTCGAATTTTTTAGTTTCAAATTTTTTGCGTTTGAAGCATGTTTAATAGATAATTGTATTTATCGATGAAAATTTTTTATAAATATAAATTATAGTGATAATTATAAGGCATTTTTCTGTATTTCTTTTACCTTTTTTAATAAATCAATCTGGAAAAATAAAAAACACATATTGCAAGTACTATACTCCAAAAGTAGTCTGTTGGTGTAGCGTATCTAAAATGAATATAAAGACAGAGCGGTTTATAACATTTATTTTTAAATTTTTGCACGGTAACTAGGTTTGATCCAGCAAGTACCTGCGTATTACATTTTTTTGTTCTTGTCCTTCCGTTTTTTTTATTAATCTTAGGTGGAACTTTTCTATGATATTAAAAAAACAAGGAGATAGAATAAGGAGATTTGTTATCAGTAACTTTCGAAAGTTTTGTCAAAGACAATTGTGTTTGCATTAAGGCAATCGCTTCGGTGATAGACTGATAACATGTGGCATTGCTTACCGCTGAAATATTTCTTTTGTAATGCAACTCTTAATGTTTCAAAAAGGTGCAATATATATACCATTTGCACATTATTTTTGTGATTAAAACCTAATAGAAATCAATATCTTTTGTAATTTCTTATGAATTTAAAATACAGCACAATAAATATCACTGTTTTATCATTTTATTATCTAAAAAAACTATATTTTCACATGGATATGATAATATTTTGATTTTTAAATTATGTTTATATTAGATAAAGTACCCGCAAAAACACTTTTATTCCCTTTACAAATACATATATGTTGGGTGCATCTTTAATAATAATTTCGAATTTGAATAATAAAAATATTCCCCAGAGAAAAAAATATGCCAAAAGGTTGTAAAATGGTTTTTTTGTTTTATGTGATTTTTATATTATAATTTTACATTTTTTATAACATATCTATATTGAAAGTTTTCGTTTGACTAGTTTGAAAATTTTATACTGTTTTCTGCGCTAAAATTTTTTTAATACCGAATATTAAAAACATAAAAATGGCTAATATAAAACCTTATTAAATTATTAGTAGATCTCATAAATGTATATTGAAAGTTTTAATTTGACAAGTTTGAAAATTTTTTATATTTTATGCGCTAAATTTTTTTAACACCGAATATAAAAAACATAAAAAATGTAAAAATGGGTAATATAAAATGTTATAAAATTATTAGTAGATAACATACAAATCGTGGAATTTATAAAATAACATATATGCTTTTAAAAATTACATTTATGATAAAAAAAACAAAAAACAAGATGCGATTGCTGTTTTAATACTTTCCATATATTAATATTTTTAAAAAGAATATTTTAACAGTTTAATCATCAAAACCACAAAGATTTTATATATGTTGATGTATCGAATGTAAATTTTACTTTTGTTGATGGTCATTGTTTAAACGAGATTTAATGTGTTAGAAACTTTAATAAAATTTTGATTAATTTGCAATTGAAGTTTATAAGTTTTTTTAAGCAAATAATGTAATTAAAACGGTGTTTTACCAATGAAATATTTGATTTTTTTTTAATTTAATAATAAGTCAATGAGATAGACAATGTTGTGTGTTTCATTGGGTACTTTTTTAAAAAATGATAGTTTAAACAATTTTGTAATATATTAATAATATTGAAGAGTGAAATTGTTTTTTTGTAACAAAGATAGAAATTTTTAACCGATTTTCAAATAATCAAATAAAAACGATATTAGATCGTTTAATTATCTTCGACTATCAATATTTAAATAGACGGAAAATAAAATTTATTAGCTTGTCAAAATAATTAACTTTTACAATAAAAAATCCAGTTTTTTTGTTTAATCCATACTAAATTTTTTTATATTGAATTTTTTGATTTTGATATTACAGTTCTTCTTACTGCATAGTTTATTTGATCATTTTTAATTTGATATAAATGTAAAAAAATCTGAATATGGGAAATAACTCGTATGGTCTCTATTATAGAACAAAGTAAAAGAAAAAAAACAAATATTAATATATTTATATTGATATATATCTGATTTGTCGTATATCGGTTTTGTGTTGGAAATTTTGTTTATACGGTTATTTATATAAATTTATGTAGTCTTGAATGACTCAGTCTTATCATAAAAAACGGTTTTCAGGTATTATAAATATGAAAAACAAATAGAACTTGCATTAATATAATCCTAATAAGATTCAATTTTGCTACTAATGCCATTAAAATATGTATAAAAACGTTTAAAACTTTCTAAAACTATATAATGGTTAAAATTCTAGCTGATATGAGCAAAAGTTTTTGAATTTTTTAATCAACAAAACTTTGAGACCGTGAGTTTAGCATAAAAAAAACAATCCTAGATATTATAAATTAAACAAGTTTAGCTCTTTTTTTTTTGGCATTTTTCGAATGTATTTTAAAAAAAAATGAATAATATACAACAAAATTTTATACAAATATTTAGATATACAAACACACTTTTCATCAGTATTCGTCATCAAAATAATGCAAAAACATCTTTTAAGTGCAATACATAAATTAAACTTCATTGTTTTAATGATAAAATTTTTATTAAAAACTCAGAATATTTTAAGCTTGTCTGAAAAATTATTAATAATTGTTAAATTATGTTCTTTATATAAAAGTTTCAAAACCTTTCCCGCCTAATCCTAGATTAAACACAATTAAACTGCATCAAGTTGATCATTGGCAACAAAATAAACAAAAAATCAAAACATAATTATAGTATTTTGTTGATCTTTATAAAAATGTTCAGTGCTTTATACATCATAAAAAAATACTAAATAATCTATCATCTTAATTTTTCTTACTATTTTTATAAATACTAAGTAAATTTTTCATAAATCAAATCGAATGCCTTTACAACTTTTTTCATTAACTATATGATTTTATTCGTGGTCAGAGATATCTGTCGCTTGATTTCTAGCTTTCTATTAAGAAAAAAAATTAAATTATAAATTTTTGAAAAAATGCATATACCCGAATAATAGAAGCCCATATTATATTATATACTTTAGAGAAATCGATGTTGTGATCGAATAAACATAGACCGTAAAATATCCACAATTGTTATATCTAAATAATTTATTCGTTCAATTAGCATGAACAAATGATTTTATCTGATTAATAATACAAATACATTGCTTTATTTTTATGTTTTTCAAAATAAAACAACACTTCAATAGATTTTTAAACTTTGACTTTGTAACTTCTTGCCCTTTATATTCTAATTTAAAAATCTTATCATAAAATATGTATGTGCCGTCATTCATGCAACACTATACAAAAAGATTTTTTTTATTATTTTTATGTAGAAAAAAATGTCGTAAATCATGGATTATTATTATTAGAAAATAATTTTTGGTGATTTAAAATATTTTTTTTTTATATTTTTTTGGCATGACATACTTTTCATGCCTAAGTTTTCATTAAAATTCTTATCTTACCAATTGAAATTTAATAAAAAATTTTCTTTTAAGGAAACCAGAAATTTCTAAAAAAATTGAAACTTTTTAATTATATTTAAGAAGACAGAGAAATACAGATTTTCTCTTTTTCAACTGCATATTATGCTAATTTTATATTTTTTAATTTATTGTATTTTATACAACAATTATATATATAAATAACTTCTATATATTACAATCGCAATAAATTAGATATTATTTATTTAATGACAAAACAAACAAAAATATTTTTTTTAAGAAACAGATAATTTTTTTTGCTTTTTTTACGTGTTAAAACAAGAAAAAACTACAGTATTTAAGTAATAATCTATTTTAGTCATAAACTTTGCATAAACTTCATTATAACAAAACCCACAAAGATTTGTGTAAGAAAATTTAAATCAAACATTTTTTAAGAAACTCGGGAAGTTAAAGAAAAAAATGCCCAATTTTTTATATTATTAATAACTACAATTCGTGGAAACTGATTTTGCAAATTTTTTCTAGTTTTAATTCAAAATATAATAACTTTTGTGTCAAAAAAATACACAATATTCAATATATTAAAGCATAATAAAGTAAGTTTTTATTTTTTTTATGATTTTCATTTCTTGGTTTCGATATATTTAGCTCAATGAAACAAAAAAAATCTAAACCTAATTGTAAATTACACTTATAAAAAAATAATAGTTTTACATAATTATCCGAAAAAACACCAAAACCAAATATTTGATTGGTATAGCAATTTTTTGCTCGATGTGCTGTGGTAATTATAAAATATAAAAAATAAAATTATTTTATGAAACGTTCTTTTTATTAAAAATTAAACTATTGGATTGTAAAACATCCATATCTTTTATAACACCTGATACACACAGGTTTGTTGAAGATAAAAAAATTGTCATCGTGACAGTTTAACAGATGATTCTGTATGCGAATAGGCTTTGAAGTAAACTACAGTGTTTGATTGTTCCGATAACGAACACACTGAAGCAGCCATGTTTCATGTTGGCTATTTATAGCCAGTTAGTAAAAAAAATATGTGTGCTAAGAGATCTAAAAATTATAAATTTGTTTCTAAATCTTCTACTGGTACTGCCGCAATTCAAAATTGAAAGATTTCTGATTTTCACTTAAAATATTTGTACAAGTACTTTTTTTGTTTAGAAAATTTCTCCTTTTGTTCAGATTAGTACAAAAATAATCTGAATAACATATGTTCAATGCTTGTTTACAACAAGTCTCCAATAAAATAGGTTATTGATTGAAGAAAATCATTTAATAGTACAAAATTTATTAAATCATAATTTTTACTATCTTACAATTTTAACTTAAAATATTATAAATATTTAGACAATAATAAAATGAAATATATTCAGCGATTTTAACAAATAAAAAGACTTATTTAAATTAAAAGAAACAAATTACAAAAACAGTAAGGAATTTTTATTTTTTTCATTAGCTTTTTTATATTTTCTTAGAGATACTATGGTAATTACAAAAGTCGCAAATATGCTTATTTTATTCAAAATAGCTAAATAAATTCAAAAATACTTGTTTTGTAATTTTTTTATAAAAAATCAAAATAAACTACCACCGTGTAATTAGTATATTCAATAATGTTTCAAAAAAAACGTTAATAAGATTTGATAGTTTATTCATTAAAAATTAGCAATTATGTTAACAATAAGTTGTCTATAAATGTAAAAAAAATAAGATAATTTATATTCTAAAACATCACCAAGTTGTTTGCGTTGTTGCTTTAAGAAAAAATTTGGCTGTACGAAAATTTTGTTTGTTATAGAACTTCAAACAAATTTATATTTTTCAAACAGTTTTTTATATTGCAGTTTTAAAAATTCAAAAGAATTTTTTAAAATGCGAATAAAAACTTAATATTTTAAGCATTTTGAATGTTACTTCAGCCTCTGTTTTTTTTTCGTACAAAAGCACATAACTTTGTATCTATATATTTCTGTCGCCGTAAGTATCACACTAAATTTATAATTTTTATTATTTTTTTTGTTATCTTTTCATAAATTCTGCATTCTGTTTTAAGATTTTCATTAAAATACAGCACATAAACAAACCATTCAAATTTTTGAACTAAAAGCAACTTTAGTATAGCAATATAATTTTTTTCTTAAATGTTTAATATTATCCGTAATTTGATTTATGACTTGCGTCTTATGCTAACTTGGTTAAAAAAAAATGTAAAGTTGAAATATTTCATGACTTTACAATATTTTATTCTTCGTTATAATAATTTGCGCAAAAAAAATTACAATACAACAAAACAAAAAAAATAGTACAAATATAATACACTTTATACACATTTATGTTTCCTAAATGCATGTTCCAAATCAAGAGAAAATTTTAATTTTTTTCCCCATTTCGAGTGTAACGTTGTTATACACGTTTTTATATGATAGCATATATCAGCAAAGTGGAATTAAAATTTATATTATATGATCCAAAACAGTTTTTTTAATTAAAATCAGAAATAATTACATTTTTCTTGTCATCGAAGATTCTGTTTGAATCATGCAACTTTAATTATCTCCTTTATGAATAAAAAATTTCGATGTCATAAAAATGTTTAAAAATAAGTATATCTATATTTTTTACCAAAAACGTTTTTTGAATTATAGTTAAACAAAAAATTCACTTAAACATATATTATTAAAATTGATAATAGTTTTTACACTTTGCACAAAAAAATGTACGTTTGAATCGATATTTTTGTAATGTAGTTTCGCTAAAATGTTTATTCCGTTGTACTTGATATGTTGCATTCATATTTTTTTGGCTCGGATTTGTTTTTTTTTTCTTTTAAAATTCACATTTTATTAGATTATAGAGAAATATAAATTTAAGTCGTTCATAAAATAAAATTCTATATTAAAAAAACATATAGAGTTTTTGTTTTTAGTCTTATGTGATCAAAATACGAGGCTTTAAAAACGTTAGGTAAATAATAATTTTTAAAGGCGCCAAATTTAATTGTAATTTTACAAAACTAAGAGAAATATTCAATCTAAATAGTTTTTCATTATCAAAAATATTATATTTTTATGAATTGCGCTATTATGTTGATAAAAGCGATCTAAGAGGCAATTTCGGAGTACAATAATATGTTTCGATAATAATCACACAATAAAATCCAAATATGTAAATTTTAATGTTTTACTCGTATAACACCTTCATCTCATATTGAGTATTTTATCATTTATATTTATTCCATAGTAAAAAATTGATTATAATCATGAAGGAATTGTAGATGCGGAAAAAATATTTGTTTGTCATGCTTATTAAAATTTTTCTGTGAAAATTGCACTTTGTGAAAAGAAAGGTTTACCACTTTTACAGCAACGTATTATATTGTTTAGTCTATATGGTTCAAAATAGATCATAAATTATTAAGAAGTAAAACATCGTTGAACGCACCTATTTTGCTAGTTGAATTGTGGAGTTTTTACGGGATTAAATGCAAAATGCTTTTTTAAAAACGAAAAAACATATAATTATGGAGTAAATCTTTTAATGTTATACAAAATATAAACTACTTAAGAGAATCAAAATTGTTATGAACATTAACGAGATAATTTATTAATATATAAGTCTAAAAAATCACAGAATGTAATTTTTAGAATTTGGGAAACTGTTTATAGAACGTCACTTTCATTATATTTATATAATATACAATTCGCATTATATAATAAGAAATGAAAAGAATTTTGTTATTATATTACAGTAAAAACAGGTAAATATTTTTTCACTAAAAAAATTCGATTTCTACTTTTTAGAACTATAGCACAAACTTCAACATTTGTTTTTCGTATTCTTTTTGTCATTTGATATTAGTTTTTTTGAGATAACCCTCAATATTCTTACAAATTATTTTTTTTTTTATTTTTGACGTATATATTCACAAAAAATAATTTGAATTATTTGAAAAATATGAGATTTTAATACTTTTATATACGATTCAATGTTTTATAAAATGTTTTCTTTTCTAATTTAAAAAATTGATTACACTAATTGAATTTTTTATAGATGTCAAACTATAATTTCAATTTTTTAAGTCAATTTTCTGGATAAATATTTATAGATAAATTTTGTATAACTTGAATTATTAGCGTTTTGAATAGTAATATTTTAAAGCTACTTTGGTGAAGCCTTCTGTATTTAAATTTGTGTTTCTTTAACCATTTTTTTAGGGGATCTAATGTATAAGCTAAAATTCCATATTATAGCACGAATCTTGCATGAATTCGAAATTTCTATACGAATTATGAAATTTCTTAAAAAAATAAGCTATAAAATATTATTTTTATGTGCAAAATAAAAAAAAACTATGTTAGAAAAAAATACAATAATTTTTTCAAATGCTGTATAAATGTTTTATAATATCAAACAGGTAAAATAATAAGCAAAAAGTTGCAATATCTATGTGATGGTTCCAACTATTTCAATTAACATAGACCGACAATAAAATGTAAATTAGGAAGAAATATTTTTTAATTTGTGATTGAATACATTTTTTAGCCCAAGTACATTAGTAAAACCAATTTTTTTTTGTTTTCTTGTGGTAGCAAATTTCTATTATGAATAAAAATTTATAATGCAAGTTATAAGAAAAAAATATATACTATTATCAATTAATATTTTTTCTATTTTATCTCTTTTTACTTTGTAAACTTTAAATTTTCTCTTAGTTTTCCTTTTTTTCTTTAAAAGAAACAAATTAGGACATTATAGCGATCTTTTTAGAATTGTAAAGTTTATTTGAGTTGTAACACATTGAAAATATATTCATGATGTTTTTTTTAATATATACTAAACTATTATATTATTTTAACACAGAAAGAATAAATATATTTGTAGAATTATTTTCTAAAAAAAGATATTAATGTATTAGATAGCAAAATTTTATATTTAATTTTTTTATGTGATGAAACAGCGATCTATACTGAATCCTTATTTATTTTAGGTGTGCATTTAATACATTAAAAAATATATATTCAATTCACATCTATCAATAAAAATGTTTGTTAAATATATTTAGTAGAATTAGAATGGTTTTAAATCGTCGCAGAAGCAATTTTATCGTCAAATTATTTCAAATAGACCAAATTTTGCAATAACTACCATATCAGAAAATGTATTTGTGTGTAATTTTTTTATATGATTAATGTATAAATGCACAATACGTTGATTAATACGATTTAATTAAAAAATTAGTTATATTTATAAAAGTAAGACTTTGTATTGCAGATTAAATATGCTATGAAACTAATTTTTTTTAATATGTTTAAGAAAAAGAAATAAAGTTTTATATTTTTTTTAATGTGTTTATGACGACATATTTGTACAATTTTTAAAAAATAAATAATTTTTCTGCACATAGAAACACTATTTTTCTTTAGAATATAAAAATAATATGTTTTTTTTTATACATATTGCTAAAATGTGGATTATACTTGCACTTTAAAAAAATATTTCAAGTACTTAATATTTTTGCCCAAGACTCATTTGATTATGGATATAAATATGATTTAGAAAATAATGTATATAATTTGATGTGTGGTTTTTTCGTTTTCATATTTTAGTATTCGGTTGTATAAGAAAAATGCATATTGCGATGTGATATAATCATCTTATCTTTTTTTTATATACCATATTATTTTTTTTAGAATATAATATATACAAAAATATGTACAACTAATATGTAAAGGAAATTAAAATATAAATCTATTTGATATATGTTCTAATATCTTAATGAACTAATTTTATGATGAATTTATGTGGAAACTCGTTTATATTTATCTTACATCAATAAACACAACTTTATCCTATAAAAAACACTCAAACATATAATAATCTTCATATTTATTGAACATTTTTCTTGTTATATTTTGTTTCACAGTATTTACACGGATTTTTTCGATTAATTGATCATGTTTTGGTATTTTCATCATAAAAAGACGAATTATACTTGAATTGTAATATAAAGCTAAACATTTTTGTATTTTCCAATTGCAATAGAAAATTTTAGCACAAATATTTCAAAGATTTTTTATTTTTTGATTTTAGATCGGAGAGTTGTATATTAATTTTTCTATTTATGAACAAAATATTATAAAAATAGATATATTTTTGACAAATTTTTTTGCTATACATTTTAACATTTTTGGTTCTTATCATAGAAAAAATTTAGTATTATCTTGCTTTTTTATCAGAAGACTATAATTACGAAATTACTGAAGGAAAAAAGTATTTTTCATTAAGAAACAATTATAAAATATTAATATTTTATTGGTGAATATACACAAATTAAATGCAATTTGTTGACTGTTAAAAACACGTTTTTTGCATATACCTACAATAAAAATTCAAATAAAAAACATCCTAATGTGTTTACTAAAAATTAAAAAAAATGAAATTCTTCAGTAAAAAATCACCATTTAATTTATTACATGAATTTTTCATAGAAAAATTCAACTGTAAGTAAATATTTTTCCTACCTTGGATCGAATATCTTTTCATTATGAATAAACACAATAACAGAAAATGCGAAATGATTTTGTTGTATTTTAATTTACCCAGGTCGATGCTGATCCGGTCTATTCAAATTCTGAAGGAACAACACGAGGTTGTGCTTTTGTTAAAACACAAAACATATAACTTTTCAGGGTTCTAAGCCTCAAAAAGTGAGTACTACGACTTATAAATCCCAAATATTCAATATTTGATACTTTCAGTTAGGGATTGCGTGTTAGAGAAGAAACCCTTTAGTTTCTTTATTTATTACATTTTTGGAATTTATTGATAGAACGCCGACCCACAAAACATTATTTTGATTTTAAAAAATTCATTCGATAAAAGACAACTGCTATAAATTTGGCTATTTCTTTAAAATAAATAAGAATTGTGGTTAATAATTAAAATTTGATTGCTTTTATTAAAATATTAAGCATCTACTTGTATAATTCTACTGAAAATAAATGTTAAAAGTAATTTTATTTCCAATCGAATAATAATAAAATAGTTTTTTTCTAAATTTTGTATACAAAAAGACATTTTTATAAAAACCTTATGGATGGCTTGTTGTACTTCAAACAAAATCTTAAAATATTTTTGTGAAAAATTTTTAATTGTATTTATAGAAATAAGAATATTAAAAAATTACAAATAACATTGAAAATTCAAATTTTCTTTATCTACTGATAAAAATATCTTTTAAAAACATAAATATACATTTGTATATTATGCTGCACCATACGATAAATAGGTGTCTTAATTTCATAATTGCACATGAATTTAGAATCTATACGATTATGTAACAGAGTATTGTTATATTTGCAATATATTAAACAGTATATCACAATAAAGTGATAGAAATATCTTTATTATTCATGTTCATTAAATCAAAAAAATGTTTTAAGTAAAAAAATTTAAACATCATGATTAAAAAATGAAGCTTTCTTGAGTTTATCAATATTTTTTTTATTTTTTTTCAACGGTCACCATATAACAGTGATAAACAATGTTCTAAATTTTATTTGAATTATATATTTATTTAAATATTATATTTTTTGCACAAGTAATGAATGTATTATAAATATTAGAATTTTTAGAACATAAATCGAATAAAGATATGTTTTTAAGATCTATTTATTATCTTCTTTTGAAATAATTTTACAAGATACCATCCTCTTGTCCTATTGTTTATCTTTTTTTTCTCGAAAAATACTTTATCAGTTTTGTAACCCGCACTGTATTTTCTTTTATAATAATCGCGATTTTTAGTTCGCTTTCAAATTATTCAATCAAATTAGATATTCATTATGAAGTTTGAAGGATGCGTTGAAATATCGTGATTGCCAAAATGCGACATTATAAAAAGAATTAATGAGTATTAGAAGAGATTAAAGAT
This sequence comes from Edhazardia aedis USNM 41457, assembly GCA_000230595.3. Taxonomy (NCBI): domain Eukaryota; kingdom Fungi; phylum Microsporidia; family Culicosporidae; genus Edhazardia; species Edhazardia aedis. The sequence continues at coordinate 82,843 of AFBI03000077.1, forward strand.
ATTGAGGTGTGCGTCGGATATCCATTTATTTTTTAAATACAATTCAATAATAAATATAGTTTTGCTTCTATTATTATAGTTGTAATTGTAATTATTCAAAGATTTATTATTTTTAGAATTGAAATGATTATTATTGTTCATTTTTTAACATTATTATTAATTATAACTAAATTCTTTTATAGTTTTAGCATAACTTTTTTTATTGTATTTCATTTATGGTAATTATTTCAAATTGTATTGAATTATGTCAAATCTGCCCAAATTCTAATAAAACTAGTTCAATATCCATTTACAATAAATTACCATAAATGTACACATTTAAATTGGTAATACTCTTTAAATGTTGGCATACAACAGATACAATTTTCATTTAAAAGTTCTAGAAATTTGTACGCATAAAAAATAATTTAAATAAATTTACAGATTTAAAACAAAGATTATGTAGAGATGGCAAAAAATCATAAAAAGCTAGTATAGACACAAAATCAAAAAAGAATAATGTTATCTGGAAAAAAAACTTAGTAGTAATAGTGTGGTATTCATTTTGTATTCTGTTATATTTTAAATAATGTTCTAGAATACTTTTGTTATATGAACTTTTTTAATTGCCAAATGAATTAGATATATCTAAATTATAAAAGAAAGAATTGTTTTTTTGGTTTATTTTTTTTATTGTAATGATATTTATGGCAGAAATTCAACTTTTAAACAATATAAGAATTACCATTTAGTCTTTACTTTATCTCAGATAGCTCTTATCTTTATTGCTGATAAAAGTAATATATCAGAGATAAGAATACAATTAACACAGTTTCTCGATCAAGGATTCAAATAGGCAATGCCACAAATAGTTATAAGTTAATTACAAAGAGAATTATTTGTTATAAAAATAGTAAACAATAAAAGAGTAATTTCTTCAATATCAATACAATAAAAAATTGCTTGAAATATATATATTTTTAAAATAGATAAAGTTTAATTCATACAACAAATACTCTGTTGACATTAATTACACATGTTCTTAAATTATTTTATTTTGTATTTTAGGCATAAAAAATTGGTCAAAATTATACGACAATATAAAAGGAAAAGCATGAAAAATATAAAATAAAAAAAAATTAAAAAATATAGGAGAGATTTCATTAAAAAACAGAAAATTTTAATATCAGTGATTTGAAAATACCAGAAAAATTTTTATATATTATTATAAATGTATTCAAACACTAAATTTAATAACTTCGTAGCACATGAAAATCTGTGCATTTTTTATCCAAAATGATATCATTTTGTTGATATTAAAAATAAAGTGCATGATTTTTTTCAACTTTTTTTATAAAATAGGAATATATCTTCATGCCAAAATATATTTCATTCCATTTCGCAAATCAACTGGTATTTTAGAAACGATATCTTCGGCTATTTCGAAATATTTTATTGCCGCATTTTCTATTTCTAGAATAACTTCATTGTTTTGTTTTTTGGTTTCTTCGACTATTTCTTTTTCTTTTCCATTTGGTCCTTCACGAATTATTTCCAAAAGTTTCAAAAATTCTTTTTCCTCAAACTTATCCAATTCCTGTATTTTCTTGTTTGCTTCAGATTCATTATATTCAGAATTGTTAAAACGTCTATGAATGCATGACATTGTAAATCCCAAAATATTAATCATTTGTTTATGAAATTTGACAAAACACTTTTTTCTTAAAGTTTCCTTGCGTTTAAAGTTGTATAATGTAATTTGTATGTTATTAAAAACTAATGAAGCAACTATTATCTGGTTCTTTCGAAGATCTTCTCCAACAGCAAAGTTTCTCATATCTTTCATAGCTTCGCTATAGAAATAATACCAAAATTTTGTGGCAGAAAGCCTCAAATTTTCCAAGAAATCGTCATAAGCCTTTTTATTAAAAATTATCTCGTTTTCCTTTTCTATAAACTCTTTTCTCAAGTAGAGACATTCTTCATGCAATTTTTTTGCGAACTCTGAACGAAGTTTTGTTTCAGCTGATTTTATAGGCAAATATAAGTGTAAATCATCGATGTTCTGCATAAAACGTGGACATATAAATTTTGGCGCACAAAAAATTGCTCTCAATAAAACTAACAACAAAAAAAGTGCGAAAATGCACAATACTACAAATCCAAATATTTTTGCCCAATCTTGCCAAGTTTCTGCGTTCATTTTATGGGTAGTAGTTAATTAAAGAAATTTAAATTTAATATTTTCTAATTGGTTACTTGAAAAGGATGATTAAACTTGATTTCAAATCAAAAATTTATTTCGAAACTTTCGAAAACAATGCAAATTTTTTGGAATCAATATCAGAATATTTTTAATTTTATTAACATCATATGAATAAATAATCTTAAAAAAAAACTATTATTTTTGAAATATTATTTGAAATCCATTTATGTTTTGAAAATAACTGAAATATAGTGCATAAACACAATAAAAAATATAAATTTTTTTAAATGGGTTTTTTTAATTAGTATAGAGAGCGTTCCAAAATTTTTATATAATCAAAGAAAGAGTTGTAGAGATATTTTTTTACTGTATTAATAGCAGATTGAAAACATTGGCGCTTTGGTGGTTAAACGATAGTAGTATTTAGATTTTTGGTATAAATGACTACGTTTTTATTTAATTAAAGTAAACTTTTGATATTAGTAGTTTTAAGATCGACTTAAAATATTGATAATTTTATATCTTCATTGAAAAATAAAACTATTTTTGAATGAAGATATTTAGTTGTGGTAAACACATTTTGCAACAGTTAAGATATCTTTGTGTGTTTGAGGTCATATACCATCATAATATGCAAAAATATTTATCAATAACCCCATTCTCACCGAAATTCCCTCGTTACGTCCAATATAAAAGAAACACAACATTTCCATATATATGAACAGCAAAAGAAATGGAGACTTGGGACAACGAAGGAGTTATAGTGGTAAACCATTTGGCAGGAACAACCCCACTGATACCGGCTAGTAACAAAATAATAAACATCTAAATTTGTCTAAATGTTTCCATTCTTCTTTTTTTAACATTTTATCCAAGCGATCCAACCTATCTTAGATTATATTCGGCTATAGTATATGTAAATTTCTAATATAAAAATATTTCCATTTTAAATTTTAATGATTTTTTAGATATAGAAAAAAACACATAAACAATTTAAATGAAATGTAAAATAGAAAAAAAAGAGAATGTATAATAGAATCGTTAATAGTAGTATTATGAATGGCAATAGTAAAAATAATATCTATAGTTGTGATAGTAACAATAATAGTAGTAGTAATATCGATTATTACAACAAACACGGGTTTGTTAAACAGTATTTGAAAAAATAAAAAACAAAAATATATAGTATATTAGAATTATATTCCATAAATTTTTATATCTCACTATTATAGAACAAATATATTAACGATTTTCTTAATTACCATTTAATAAAATATACATAAAACATCGCATTGTTTGTGCATAATATATATAAAAATAAAGTTTCTCTCTTAATGGACGAAAATAATTAGAATTATAAAGATTCTAAAATTGCATAGCTTTTAAATCATAAAAAAGACGCATTAAAATTAAGATGAAAAAAACATACACTAAAATTCTAATAAATCTGATTTTATTGTTACAACATTTTTTATATGGTATTGTTGAACTTTTTAAATTTAAAGAATGTTTTTGCGTTGGCGCTAAAAATGTTTTTATTCCCAACTAAATCTCAAGTAGAAATAAAATACTAATTCTTCTATATAAGTTTTTATTTTATTGTGTTTTATTATTCATTATTTTATTTATTATTTCAAATCTCTGTTTTTATATGAAGCATACTAATCTCACAATTTTCTTTTTTTGGTGAATTAATGATTTCGGATAATAAATAAAAAGTTTGTCAAAATATCAAAATAAGAATTATCTTTTTAGGATATAAGCAAAAAAAATAAATGCGCAAAAAAAAAAAGATTCTCTTGATGCTAAAGGAACAGATCTTAAGTGAAAACAACTGTAAAGTAAATGTATATTCAAAAAAAACTTTAAATGTTTGCTCAGTTGCGAAAATCGATTAGAAACACTGTAATATGTTCTATTCATTGATTCGTGAAATTTGATTTCTTCTTTAATTGATTAATATCTAAATATGTGGACAAATAACTATGAATTTTTCATGTTTAACAATCTTTTTTGGTCAATAAATTTTATTAAAGGGAATTATAAAGCAAATACATTTTAAGTATATATATTGTAATAAACGTGTTTTATCAAAGCAATTTAAATTCCAAGAATATAGTTCATGATTTTCTAAGATTGAAGGCTGTATTTTCATAAAATAAACAAAAAGAGATAGTTATTTATTACGAAATTTATTTTGTTTCATGTTGTTCACGACCCTTTCTCATCTATTTCTTTCATATTTTCTACCGGTTGCAATTTTAAACTATATATTTTAGCACATAAATTTTGAAAAAGGCATCTAAAGACCGAAATAAAATCCGCTACATTTATGATTCTTTTATCTTCCCTGTCTATAAAAGCTATCTGTCCATGAAAACCATTTCGTTTTTATATTATCCCAAACGATAATTCAATTGCTAATTTTAATAGTTTTTAACAACAAAATATTGCTATTATTATTTTTAAATGTGTTAATTTTTATTTATAAGAATAAATTTTTAATTAGACATAAACTATTGTATCTAATAAAGGATTTTTCATGTCACATTTTCCTTTTAGCATTCCGAATTTTAATAAGATAGACCAATATCAAAAATTACTATTGAGTTTTAATGTTTTGATATATGAAAACCACTGATAAACATCTATAAACAATAAATATTGAAAATTATGTAAATTATAAAAAAGAGTTACTGGATATCGACCTCTTATGTTAAAAAGCATAAGTTTAAACATTTAAAGAACAAAAATTCGGTGTTTTGGTGTTTTTTTACACCTCGTTTTTCTGTTTGTCGAATAGATCGATTTGTTTTTCTTTTTTTTCTTAAATTCTCGATTTATATTTTTTGTCATAAACTTCCTTATTTTTTTTCTTAGGATATTCTTCAATAGATAACTATGAACATATTTCTCTTTTTAAATATTCCAATATCGTAATTACATTTTCCTTTATTTCTTGAAATGAACAATCAAAAGAAATTTCAAACACTATAAATGCAATTGTAGTTATTATTGATTCACGACAAATCGGACAAATTCATTTTTTGACTAATATAAATTAACAAAATAAATGTTTTTAATTTTTTAATTTTTATAAAAGTAACTTTAAAAATCATGAAGAATTTATTTTTTATTATATGAAATTTAACATATAACAGTTACAATATCATGAAATTCTAATTAAAAATATAAAATTTGAAAGTATATCTTTTTCAGTACTGAAAAGTAAACTTTGTGGTTTAACAGAAAATTCCAAATATTTTACATTATTTTGTTATGAGTGTAAATATATTTTATAATACAAATATAGATAAAAAAGTTTGATTAGATTCTATATGATTTTCAAAATCTATATAATACATGATTTGATAAAATGTTTTTTGTTCAGATAAGATTTCTACAAAGTATTACATATGTTTTGGTTACCCTTTTTACGTTTCCAAATTTTTTTAAAACATTGCTTGACTTTCTTTTATAAATGACTATTCGAAAAATTTTCCGTTTTTTATAATAGTATTTTTTTAGCTTTTGCGTTATTTATTTTATCAATATTATGATAAAATATATGATCTATGCATAGTAAAAATTACCAAAAGTTTTTTAATATATGCGTCATAAATTCTAAAGATTAAGAACATTTATGATTTTAAAATCATATAAAATTTCTTCATTAAAGACTAAATACATAATTTTCTTAGCAATACTACTTATTAATCAATTAATTATCATCATATAGAGTGAAAATTGACACATAAAAATATCTAGTTTTTTAACATGAATATTCCTCTAATTGTATGGAATGTAAAATAGTTTTTAAATGTTATTTATTTCTAATTTTTTACTTCTAATATTTTTTTAATCAATATCGAAATTCTTTCATAATTACATATTTCCTAAAAAACCTCTATTTTGTTATTTATATTGTTTATTAAATGTTTGTAGAAATAATATATCACTGAATTTTTGTTTAAGAATCTTATTATGCTATAAAATTTTAGTTTACAAAATTCCTTATTTACATAAAAATACACATTTTCTGATGTTTTTTGTTGGGAGAATACTTATAGAAAATAAAAGAAATAAGAAAATTATGATATTTAAAAGAAAAAAACGCAGATATTTAGTATTCTATACATCTTATTAGAAAATAAATTGTGTTTTAATCGTAATCAAAACCTATCATGGTAATCATTTATATTAATTCTTGGGATTTTATGATATTCTTTTATAAAATCATTTCTAATACTGAGTAATAACATAAATTGAAAAATACATATGATACAACACAATAAATATTTATAAGTGTATTTTCAAAAATTTATTAATTCCGTAATTTGCACATATTGAAAATATATTTAATGATCGAAATATGTTTTTTAGTACGATTGATAGCTTTTATAAATGTTTTTACAAAGTTTATCTAAATTATAAATAATAAAAAATAAGATTATAATAACCTAAAAAATTAAGATTCGATATATTTTTTAATATGTTATATTTTTTTAATACAAAGAATCAAGAATTTCTATTTTAGTCGCTGTCACGTAATTTTTGCAAAGGGCATTCAATTTAAAAATTTTCTGTCGAATTATGTATTTTAGATTATCAAAAAATCTCATCTGTTATATAATTAATTCAAATTTGTTTTTTTTCTTTTCTTGATTTTTTATTTTGAAATGTCTCTAACAAGAAATCAGATATTGAATGGCTTAATGCATTTTTCACGACATTTTTGTGCAAATTTTTACAATTAAAAATATCATATTTAATATTAAAAAACACCAAGGTTTGTGCTTTTCTAACTTTGCTTGTTTGTATTAAAATATTCGGTGTATTGATATCTTCATTTTTATCTGCTTTTTTGTTATCGTTATCACAAATCTTTTAATTTTCTCTATGAGGCCCTTTTGTCTGAATAATTTTTTTGGGTTTAGTTATAATTTTAATTCACCATTACCTTTAGATTTTTTTTAATCACGTTCTAATGATCATACTTTTTACTTATGATTTAACATGTAATCCTTTTTATTCTGCAATACTGTTAGCCTTATATAAATCAAATTTTATTATCTTGCTTTTACGGATATATAAAAAACCACTTTAAAAATTTCATGCAAATATGATGCGGATATACTGATTTTTTACACATATGTTAACAATGCTTGTATTTAAAACGTTTAAATTGAACAAAAAAACTAGTAAAATTTTTGATTTACTATAATTTTTTTCCATTTTTCATTTTTCCCCTACAGATATAAATATTTAAAGATGATTTGTTGCTAACTTGATCTCGAAACATTTTCTTATCTTTTTTCGATCAAATTTTGTATGGTTGTAAAATTTTTTATATTTTATTTTTCTTCCAGAACGAGAGTAGAAATCATGAAAGTGATTATAAAGGTCGTATTTTTAAATTATTATAAAATTTTTATTGTAATAACAAAATTAACTTGTCTATTCTAAATAAAAATACTATAATTACTTAAATATATTCTTACTTGAAGTTATTTATTATCAATAATTATTTGTGTTTTTAAAATAAATTAGAATTAAGAAAAATAAAGACTTCGATCAAATGTTATCATAACATTATATTCTATGTTTTTAATGATTAAAATTGTATAAAACAACATTAATAGAACATCTAATACACATTATATCCAAAATAACATTTGTATTCATTAGCGTAAATATATTTTTTGTAGTTGTTTTTATTGTTATTTAGGCTTTTATTATAGCAAAAAGCCAGTTATTTGAATTATTAAAACTATTTCATCATTTTACACCCAATCAACTATATCTAAAATAAATATTCATGTCGTTTTTTCCTGTTTAATTTTAAAATTAACTGCTTCGTAAAAACTAGTTATTTTTATTAAATTTTCATTGAAATTACAGCAAAGAAATATCTAAAATTTGATTTATATAGTGTTTATGATTTCACTGCATATTTGATTTTAACATTACAACTATTTAAATTCAATGTATGTTATTTGATTTTTATGTTTTTTTTTATTTCGGTATTGGTGTTTTATAATAGTTTTTATCTTTTAGTATTTATGATTTTAAATAAAAAGAAATTCATTTCCAATTTTCATCAATGCACATTAAAATATATTTATTTACGTCATTAAAATGTTTATATGATTCGTCTTCTTTTATAGTTTGTTATTTTAGATTTAAAACATTATATTTTATAATATATAGTGGAATGAATACAGTTACTTGCTTTACAAGATATAAAAGTTTGTATATTTTAAAATATGGTAGATTTTTGTGCATTCGAATTGTTAAACCTGTAGTATATATTTTTTTGAAGCATATTTTTTGTTTCATCCAAATATAACATATAAATTCAATATTTTAATATAACCTATCAAATTATCTCTACGCAAAAAAACAAAAAAAATATTGTTTTCATCAGAGTTTTCCTGTAATTTCATGATTAGTTAAAAAGAGTGAATATTTGTAAATATCAGATTAAGATTCGATCAAGCATATTATAAAATATAACAAATAAATTATAGCCAATTCTATTACATATTTATTTTGAATGTTCAATCTCGTCGAAATTGCAATATTTTGCTCATATACTTGATTCAAATAGCCAAAGTTCTTCTATTTAATATTCTAAAGACTCTCCGCTTTTTTTATTTTTATGTTTTGTTTGTGATAATATTTCGAATTTATTGTTTTAAATTGTGGTAAACTACATGGTAAAAGGATGAATCATTTTAGTTACCCTACTTAATCAAAATATACCTCGCGAGTTTACTAACACTTTATCTATAAAAAGATGTTTATTTCGAAACCCGGGATTCAAAGAAGAAAGAGAGTATAACCTGAAGTAATGGCTACATAGACTGGTTCTGCACTTTCATTCCAAAATCCAAAACAATATATAATTAAAAAAACACATTCATATAAGATTTCTTTTTAAAATCAATTTTAAGCCACTCATTGGAACAACCAGAGTGTAATCAGTAATTTTTTTATGCTCTATTTTTTTACAGTTTGCTCAACACTAGGTTTATGTGTATTAAAACAAGCATTTAACCAGTTTTAATAAAAAAACTAGAATAAATTAAAAATATATGTTCTAACTACGCAACATTCATATCGAAATTTTAGATTTTTTTAAAATCTATAACAACGTGCTTAAGTAAAAACTTGTAAAGTTTGCGAATATACGTCATATTTTTGTACACTATTGTTTCTATTTTTTCATATAAAACAAAATAATACAAAAAATTTAGAAAAACCTATTTTCGATTGAATCGATAATAAATTACAAGTTTTTTAATTTTTTTGCCGCGTGTTAATTAATTTAAAAAAGACTTTTGGAGCAAACAGATATAATATTGTTCGATGAATCTTGATTAGAATTAAAAAAAGATAAAATTGAAGTTTTTTTATGCATATTATTTTAAAACGAATTTCTTTTTATAATTTCTTTTTGGTTTTTTAAACCAATCATCAATCATCAAAATTAATATTTTTTAAACTACATAATTTATAGTAAAACATCTAAATCATTGCATGTCAATTCTTGTAAAAAACTAATTTCATTGGTAATGATTACATTAACCAATAACAATTTTTTATTTCAAATTTAAATAATTTTTGAGAATATTAATTTGTAAAAATTTATTTTTTTCCATTTTTACAAATCAAATTGAAATTTTCTATAAATAAACTTTAGTGTTTCCTAAATGTAATGAAATTTAATGAAATAATGTACACTGAAATCGTAAAACTCTTAATACCAACAAATATAAAACATTTAATGGATAAATAGGCTTATTGCTAACAAAACTTGTTATTAAATTAAAAAATAAAAAATATAATATAAGTGAAATTTAGCAGTATCAAGGTAATTTAATATATTATTTAATGTTTTTGGTTTAAAAAGTATAGAGTTCTTTATAGTAGTTTATATATTGCGGAATATCATTTTAAATATTTGTTATAGTATAATTTGAATATTGGGTAATATAAAATACTATCATAGTAGACAAAGTATATCTTTTCGTTTTATGTGTTTACTAGCTTTTTATTAATTTTATAAATTTAAATTTCTCACATATTAATATAATGTGTGAAAAAAATAAAACAGTTACAGGTATATAAAATTTAAGCATAACTATTCATGGTTAATATTAGGGTCAACAATAGATTTTTTACTCCATAATAATAACGAAAATATGGAGCGAAATTCTTTGAAACACAAACAATAGTAAATAAATAAAAAATAAACACTTTAGTTGGTGATGTTGAATCACCAGGAAATTTTGGTACAGAAAAATTTTTGGTTATTTCACATTTCAAAATATGTGAAATTATCTTTTTTGAGTTTTTTGGTTTGTTTCTCGTGTGATTGTTGTTTTTGATTTTTGATCAAAATTTTTGTTTGATTTTAACATGATAAATTGATATTGGTATACAATATCTACGATATTAGTGATTTTTGAGGTTTTGAATAATTTGATATTTTTGATCATATGTGACTGGTTTGATAAACTCACAGAAAGGCTACAATAGCTTCTTAAATAAACGTTGACCGAAATTTAATGTCTTTTCCTATTTCTAACAATTCTTCTAAAACGGGAGAGTCGGTCAAGCCGGGTGGCAGACCCCGATCATCCAACTCCTTGTTTTGTTGGATTGAATTTATTTTCGCAAAAAGAAAATTAACTGGTTGTTCACATTATCGTCGATATTCTCATAAGAGAATATTTTTTTATTTTTGACTGTTTTTATTTTAATGGTATTTATTAATAATCTATTTGATATCTTTGACAGTTATGTAAATTAAATTTTAGGTCGATACAATTTTTTACTATAAATTTAATTGAAAAAATTGACAGGATAGAAAGTTTTTGATAATAGTCTGATGACTTTATCAAAATGCTAGTGTTTTATTGGTGAAATTATAAAGATATTGTCTATAAATAGACAGCAGATTAAATAAATATGCCTTTAGAAAGCTTTATTTATTTTAATATTTTTTGATATGACGCAATTATCCAACAGTCATTAGATACTTACACGTTTTTATGAAATCGATGGCGAATGGATATTTGAAATAAAATATTGAAATTTATTTGTTGTTAAAAATTATTACAATAAAGGTAGTATTATGTACTTTAGAAATAAGTACGAAGTAAAATTTTCTTCATTTATATAATGTATTATCAGACCAATATTGTTCATTAAGTAAGGTAAATAAAACAGTTTTTGTTTTTTTTTAAAGAAACACAACCTATAGGTTTTTGGGGAGCATTTTTTGTTTTCATTGGCACTTTCTGAAAATTTTCTATTGTTCATTGTGCTTTTTAGTTCTTCTGTGTGTATATGGGTTTAAAAAAACAGAATATTTTATAAAAAAGCTTAGAGTAATACATAGAAGACAAAAAATCTAGAAATCTTTCTATAAAACAGAATTCTTATTTTTTACGATAATATATGCCAGTGTCAGTAAAGTCTAATTTTTTGATGAACTGATTTATATTGGAATCAAAGCGTTTAATATAAAAATCATGTATAAATATATGTATTAAAAAAGAAAATACAATCTAACAAATATTTTATTAACAATTTTAAATAAATTATATTTAATACTAAAATTTATATTCAATAAAGTTTCTTAAAAAAATAAGAATTTTTATATTTCAAATTTTAATCTGTTAACTTCAGTAATTTATCAAATAATGTTATATAAACATCTGTTAAAAGAAGTACATGAAGAGATTCAAGAAAAATATAAACAAGTTTGTAAATAAATATATAAATCAAGCAATTTCAAATAGCAATAATATTTATTCTTCTTATAATATATAAAAATTTTAGTCAGTATCTCATTATTCACAAAATTCTTTTGAGGTTTTTTCGATAATTTTTTAAATAAAAATGCACCGAAACAAATAGTTATAAATTTCATTTTCCTTTCAATACACTGTTTTTTTTTGTTTTTAATTGAATCCTTTTAAAGGGTTAAAATTAAAGTAATATTTATACTTTTAGAATGTTATAAAAAAAACAAAAAATATTTGTCAAAATTGAAATACCATTTTTATGTACTTTTTTTTGATTTTAAATAATATTGTTTTTTGATGCCACAAAATAAGTTTATTAAAAATTAATCATGTTTAAACTTCAAATTAAATAAACTTGATATTTTTAAATTTATTTTAATTGTTAGATAGAGTTTATGATTTATTGTAGAGACTAAATGTTTGGATGTGTTCTGTATGAAATGATTTATAGCATAAAAAACCTTAAAAGAATAGTCGTAAATTAATAATCATAATTTAGGTTTTCATTAAGCATACATCTACACGTTTTAATTTTGTTGTTAAAACTATGAAATATCATCTGAAACTTCAGTATAAAAAATATTATGTCATTTTTTGCTTTCATTTAAATGATGTATTTTTACATTAAATTGCCTAAAATAATTGTTCTGAAAATAATAAATAGTTTTACGATTGTCGTCAACATGGTTAAACAATTAAAATACTATGTATATCCTACATTTGAATGTCTCTGTGTAGTTAATCAAAATACGTTTTTTAATAAAATGACGGCTATTTTCATTTTTTATGTTTTATTAATATTTTTCAATTATATTTGGAATTTAAATTAATTAGAAATTTAAAATTTAATTGCAAATGCGATATGTAAGCTGCTTATTTTAAAGAGTGCTTTAAAGTGAAGGTAAAAAAATTTATGAATTTAAAAAAAACCAAAGTTTTTTTATCTGTAATTTTTTTAATCTTAAAAATTAAAAAAGAATAAGGTTTGATGCTAGTAATTATAATAATTTTGCATTTTTTTATTCTCAATAAAATTGAATAGTTTTTTCAAATTTTTAAAAGCAAAATTTCTTTTTTTTTAATCTCACACGAATTAATCTAAAATTTAATAAATCTGCATGACTTTTGTTTATTAAATTAAACAAAAAAAACATTTCTCCTTGGAAATACAGAAGTCAATTATTAATAAGATTTACTAAAAATCAATTTTTATTCTTTGTATTTAATAATCTCGACTACCTTGTGAATGGCAAAAAAAATCAAACCGTTTAAGATTTGGAATAAATTTGAAATAGACCCCATAATGCACAAAGGCTATAATGCCGATGCCAGTGAATCCCAAAATGAATCAATAGCATTAGGTCGTGCTATTTGCGATTACAATGCAAAATTGATCTTCCAAAGAAATATAAATGAGAAAAACATTGTGTCACTGGAACAAGTTGAAGCTATCAAACTTTTTTTGCGCAGAATAGAGGAGTATATAGCGAAAAACATTGATCGTCGTAAGAATAAAACCAATCAACATTGTTTTATATCGAATAATAAACATCAAAGCAATCGATTACATAAAAAAAGAAATCACATGACTTTTGGAATCTTAAAAATGGAAGCAATTAAAAAATATAACAATGAAAATATACACAATAATAGAATAATGTTAAAACACAAGAATTTCAATAATCCGATATGTATCAAGAAATCAAAAGATGATTACGTTCGGATATTATTGCGATATAATTTTGGAACTTGTAAAACTCAATTTTTATATTCATTGAAATTGAAAAAATCTGGCATGTTTGACGAAAAAATCATGCAAACACCACAATCAGCATGTAAAAATAAAAAAACATGCAATGATATAATTTTATCACACAAAAATATATTTCAGAAAAATACACAATCGCCCGAAAATGCAAAAAACAATTACGATCAAAATCTATTTTATGATTATTGTAACCCATTAAATCAAACGCAAGAATCTCTTAGCATAAATTTTTTTGATTTCAACTATGGATATTCAAAAAAATCAAATCATATAAATTTCAGTGAAAAATACAAAAAAATGTCTAAGGATCAACCAAAATACCCCAAATTTCAAGCTCATTGTGTCAATGCTGAAACGATACAAGAAAAATCAAGCAACAAAGATTTTTTAATGTATTCAGAAAACGAATCTTCCGATCTATCATCACCTATCAAAAAAATCTCGTCGTTTTCTTTAGATTCGAAATTTAAAATAACACCTTTAAACTTAAATTTCAATCCAACTACAAAACCATCAAATGAAGTCCGAAAAGATGTTTACAAGAAAAATCCTGAATCGTTTGCACGTGTGGAAGCTACAATTAATTTTTCAAGTAGTTCTATTTTTGAAGATGATCGATTTTACTTTTCAGATAATCGCAATAACAAACAAAATTATACAAGAGATCAAGAAAAAAATATTCTAACATCAACATCCAATACATTTGAAAAAATCAAATCAGGATCACATTGGTCCAATACAAATCTTTTCAATAAATCAAATTTGAAATCACATTCTGAACCTACATGTAAAAAATATTTTCAAGGTGAATTTTACGGCAGTTTTAAATACAAAAATGACAATTCAGGCGTGAGACATACCTTACCTCACATTGGATGCGGTAAATCTGATTCATTTATGAGAATTGATTGTCATATTCTTCACAATTTATTGACAAACAATGATTCAAAGCTATCGTACACTATATTAGATTGTAGATATGATTATGAATATTTAGGTGGCCATATAATTGGTGCCCTAAATAAAAGCAAATCATCTGATATTATTGAATTTTATCACAGACAAAAACAGACTGGAAAGACTGATATTCTTATTTTTCACTGCGAGTTTTCACAAAAACGTGCTCCGTATCTTGCAAATTTACTCAGAACTATAGATAGAAATAACAACATATATCCAAATCTTGATTTTCCTGAAGTATATATTCTTGATGGTGGATATAAGGGTTTTTTTAATTCGTACAGGAATCTTTGCACGCCCGTAAATTATGTGCCGATGACTGCACCTTCACATCGTACGGAGCTTTTAAGATACAATAAGCGTTTTAAATATTAATTTCGTATCAATAAATTTGCCATTCATACAAGGTTATAGTTTAATCTTTCAGATTCTTGATAATTTTTCATTTGAAATATGTATTTAATTAGATTTTTGGAATATTACAAAAAAACAATAGTTTTCAAAATCTTTTCATGTTTTTTTTTTCACTTATATTTATAGTTTCTTTACATTCAGAATAACGATCAAAAAACTTTTTCAAACTAATAAAATACGAACAAATCAACTCATATGTTTGTTATATAAATTGTTTTAAATAAGTCATTGCTATATTTGTACAACATTTAATGCTTTTGATTTGATACTATATTTTTTATATTTTCATAGTGATAATTTTTATAAAAAAGTTTCGACAATTGCTAAATAAAAAACTAAGGACGAAATTTGATTCTATATTTCCTAAAATGCTCAAAATCACTGTGCAATAATATTAAATATATTAATTCTAATATCGATAAAATTCGCTCATATGAAAAAGATAAAAATATATTAGATATGTGTCAAGATCCATGAAATCATTGTAGTAATAAAATATATTCATGACATTTTAATTTTACTATAATGATATTCTACTATATTTTTCTTTTTTGTTTTTTTTGCAATTTCAATTAATATCTATGATTTTTTATATTCATTATCATTTTTTTAACATTACTTTACAATAATTTTTTCTTTTTTAAATATATAATTTATTAGTTTTGCGGAATAAATATGCTCAAAAACTATGTAATAAAACTAGATACATAAATCTTATAATTTGTGTATTCCCGAAAATTTATACATAAATTTAAATTGTGTTGAATTCATTAAAATGTAATTACCTAGTAAAAAATTTTCAATTACAATTTCACAGTCGATCAATTAATTTTTTCGTTTAATAATATTTATCATACTCAATATTGGTGTATTCTGAGTCTTATGATTTATTCATTATTGTTTACTTCTTGTTGATCTGTATTATAGTAATATACATACCCATCAAGCACATTTTCATTTGTTTAAGTAAATTAGATATACTTTTGCGTCAGTAAATATTATCATGATGATAACAAATAAGTTATTCTTTAGTAAAATAGACGGTGTGAAATCGGTTAGATTGAACCTATAACCTTAAAATTGTATGAGAATGTGTATAAAGTAACCTAAAATATGAACTAAAAGAATAAATAATATGATTTAAACTCGATTTTAACAATGCTATTTCTAAAATGATCAAATACACATTACTATATACTATACATATATTATTTTACTAAATTAACAGTATAATAATTTATAATTAATTAGCTATATTGAAAGATACAACTGAAATAATTTATTTTTATTTTTTCGTAAAATCGATATTTATATAAATATTGATTTTTGTGATAAAATTAGAAAAAGCTTCAACTTTATAATTTTTCTCTAAAAAAATGTTTAAATCTACTTATACTAATTTTTATAGTCTAAAAGAATACATACTGTTTTAAATTAAAACAAAATCCATTTAACGTATATCATTCAGAAAAATATAAAAATGTTCACAATTATATATTAAAGAAACTTTGAAAAAACTGATAGCGAATTATTATTAAGGATAATTAATGTCAAAACAATATAATAAGCATTAATCGACGTAGTAGCTGATAGTGTAGGATTCATTAGACTCTTTTTTTGCAATTGTTTATAATTCACATTTTTACTTTTTATCCTATTATGCTTGGAAAAAAGTGCGTAGTGATGTTTTATTCCTATTTTGAAGAGTAAAATCTCCCATTAGTAGCAGCAATTCTATGTTGACTCGTTGTAATTTTCCTTAAAAATGTTAATATTTAGTGTTGTGTTTGTGATGTTTATTATTTTTATTCCGTGAGATTTCATCGGAATATTTATTTGAAAACTTTCTATCTTCCATTTTTCCCCCCCTTTCTCAAATTCACACCTATTTATAGCTTTATTTGAATAATTGTAATTTTCAAATCTCACTATTATATTAAAAGTAATTGTTAATTTTCATTTTATTTATCTAATTAAAAATTTTTAATTTATAAAAATTTTAAATCACAATTAAAATTAAATCTAATTTTAATATGAATTTATTCAAATCAGAAATATGAAATTACATATTTCCGACATTTTGTAATAAAATTCACAAGAATACTGTTGAATAATAGAATATCTTTTACTTTATTAGGAACGTCAAATATTCTTTTTCAAAAAATATGAATTTCTAAAAAGAATCTTTAGAAAATGTCAAAATAATAAAACATAAATTTTTTTTTAAATTGGTATTTTGTTTGAAAAAAAATTAAATTTAGCATTATTTGTTGAATTTTGAAAGCTATAATTTTACTGTCAATCAATTTGATTGACAGTTACCTATTTTAGGCATATTCATTATTGATTGATGTTAGAAAAGAAGAAAAAAGAATGTGATGTCATACTAATGATAACATTATTCTAATAACAACGAATTTTTTACCAAGTTTTTAATCTGGAAAATGTTTTTTTCTATCGCTGAATCAGATAAAATATTCTTTATATTGAAAAAATTGTTTTTTACAATTTTTTTAATCAATAAGTTTTAATCAAGAATATTTTTATACAAAAGTGACCTATTATAAACTGATAACCATTCGCTTTATATTATTGCGGAGTATTATACGAAGATGGATAGAGGAAATTAATAAATTAAATAAAGACGTTTTAAGAATTGCTGGTTTTTTGCAAATTAGCACACATGACTGTCAGCATGTGGTCTGCGTTCATGTATTCTGTTGCGTCTGTATGATTCCCCTATTTGCATCGTGTTAGTTTCTCCTTTTTTCGTTTATTCTTCTCATTTTTCTTTTTTCTGATTTTAACGGAATTTTATTTGTGGACTTCTTCTTCAAAAGGTATATTTTCCAAACCCCTTTTAACGATTCGAAAAATTGGCAACAATATAGCATTATATTTTTTAAAAACCATGTAATTGATCGTTCCAAATCGTGCTATAAAAAAATACGAAATTATGCCAAATGTGTTTTTTCTGTGTTATTAATGACGAATGAAGGTATGTATTCATAATTTTGTACTGCGAATATTTCTGTAATTCAAGCTATAACTCTTAAGTGTTTTGACATTCTTGGGATGCTATTATATTAGTGTTCTCTTGTTTTTTCAATTTTATGAATTTTATGATAACAATTTTTAAATAAAAATTAATTTCATGAATTTTAACACATATAAGCTATTGATGAAATTTTGTAATGGGCTATAAAATTAAATTGTTTTTTACAAATATGTATCCTTATTCTAAAAAATTATGAATAGTTTCGATTAAGATTAAAAAAATAACTAAAGCAAAACTCGTTTTTTATGGTTATTTATATAAATGTGCCGTACACTGTGGATGAACGACTAGAGTGGCGTAAAAAGAAGTTTTAAATGTAATGTTGCAGAAGAGGATATTGATATATATGTTTACCATATGTAGGTCTGGGGTTACACCAACGATTTCCCAGATAAATTCATGGCTTTCCTTCTCAATATTGAAGTTTTTCAGCGCCTCCGAGCAGTAATTGTGTTTATATTTAACTCATAGACATTTTTGGTTGTAAATATGCCAAAAAATTAAAAAGAAGGCGACTAAAAATATAGAAATGTTATTTAAAATTGAGAGATAAACCTTTAATACTAAAGTTTACGGCATTCCATATTTGTATTGTCAATTTAATATGTAGTTGTTTCTTCTAGCACAAAATGAACGCTCAAATTATTGCGCGTGAGTAAATATTATTAAAAAGTTCTTAATACTTTTGTTATTGACGCAATTTTTTAAGGAAATGTTATTTATATTTTAGAAGCTCTCATAAAATTGCTTAAATTAGTTGACATTATTTATATTTAAATCATATAAAACAAAATTATTATTTTAATCTATACCAAATCTTAATGTTTCGTGAATTATTCTATTAAACCAAAAAAGTTTTTCGTTATATTGATTAAAATTTAAAAAAAAATAACTTTTAGCTTTTTTCAGAGCAAATAAAAATTGCAAAATTTGTCTCAATTTTCTGATCCATATATGATGAAAAATATATTAGTGAACTATATTAGAAAAGAACGAAAAATAAAGGCTATATTTTTAGGTTGTTATAATTTTTTCATATTGACATCTTTTACCTAATAATGCTTGTTTTTATACTTTACATGTCGCATAAAAAAATCTATCAAAAATCTATCAAAAATCTATTAAATCCAAATATTATGTGAGAATGCAGAAGTAATAAGATTTTTTCAGCAAAAAAAGGTTACAAATTTAATTAATCCGATATTTAAAAATTTAAATTTTGGATTTTTCCAAAATTTTGTGTCTTGAAAAACGCAAATATCTGCATATTTTTATTATCCAGATTAATAAAAGCATCCCTTTTTGAAGTATTTTAAAAACACTTTTATAAATAATAAAAATTCAATCTTTGAAAAAAATGAATAATCATTTACCTTAAAAAAATGTTCGTTTATACACAAACATTCTATATTTGTATACCTTTTTTTTATAAAATATGTGTTTTTATTAATTTTAAAAATAATTTAAAGTATATTTAAAATATATAATCCCAATAACATGATTCATAAATTGAAACGAAATTGTGAATTTTTAACCGAGATATTAAAGTTATAGAAAGACAAAATTGCCTTTCTACAAATTCATGCACGTGAAATGTGCAACTTAAAAAGAGGTCGACTTCAATTTACCGATCAAAACTTCTTTTTTCCGGCTTATTTTAATTGTTTACCGTGCAAAAAGGAAAGCATACCAAATTATGCCAAATGAAAAAAAAACCATGGAAATCAAACTTCAAACACATCAATTTTTAATAAATGAGATTCGGGTATATTTTTAACATTCATCAAAAAATGGTAATAAACTAATCTAATAACATTTTTTGCTTTATTTGTAAAACACATTTTATTAATTTTCCTTTTATCTTTAACGTGACAACACATTTTAAAATTGGAATGGTGTACAAGTAGATGTCAAGTGTCTGTCTTTAGAAAAATATGAATTGTTTTGTGTTTTATGTGCATATATAAAGGGATTAATTATTTCGGTCTTGTTCATTTCTGTCGTAGTTACACTTTCAAGGTTTTTTTTTCATCATAGGTTCACTGCATAGACTACTTTCGAAGAAGCCGGAATATTATTTTTATGCCTATTGCTGATTACATTCTAGGCCTAGAAAATGCTCGCTTTTGAAAAATTTAGAAATTTGGCTATAAACTCAAATGTTTTACGTATAATTCAGCAACTGAATTCCAAAATAAATTTATTAATTTCATATTCTTCGGTAATGAAAAACGTGCTTTATTGTGCTTTCAATTACTCAAATTCCCCTTATGTTTGTTCAAGTTATATTATGTGCTGTGTGTGATTAGCTTAACCATGAAAAATTTTTACTGGTGTTTAATCAGATAAAAAAAATCTATCATATTTTGCCTATTGAATTGCTGTTATCTTTATTTCGTGAAAAATTTTTATGTTCTTAAACAAAAATTAAAAATATTTAATTTTAACAAGTTTACTTTAAAATTTTTACAGGTTCACTATTAATAAATATTCAATGTAAAATAAATAAAAGTAAAAACAATTTTCGTGTTATAATATTTTTGCCAAGCGTCAAAAGATAAATAAAAGATTTAAAAAAACATTTTAGGAATAGTCTTTTTAATGAATTTAATGAAATATACTAATAAATGATGTTTAGGCTTAAAATATACAAATCAATACGCATATTAATAAAAAATATACAAACTATTTTTGTAAAATAGTGGTGAAAAATATCGAGGTATATCAAATCACCTTAATTATATAATTTATTCAACATATTTAGAAATAAGAAAAAACATTAGTATTGCGAAAAACATTTTTCTTAAGTTTGACTAACGATTTTTAGTGTTCTATAAATTTTATTGCACAATATAAATTGTTATTTACTCATATGAATATCACTGGAGTCAAAATTTATAGCAATACTTAATTTTAGATCATGAACACATATTTTTTGCAAGTTTAATTATGAAAACAACAGATTACTGATAAGAAATATATTTTTAAGGATTATATTATAATAAAAAAACTAGATATTTGTAATCAATACAATATTACTTCTAATTTATAATTTATTCTATTTCATTGTTAGTAAATCGATAAGAATCTTTAGTTTTTATAAATAGAAAGTCTATGTTTATAATTTTTTTTATTGACAAATTTTAAGATAGTATATAATCAATGCATATAAATGTATACAAGTGTTAGAAACTATTATAGAAAAAATTTATTTGATTCTTGTAATAAAAATCGTATTGGATTATACTTTTTCGTTTTTAAAGTATAGATTTTCATTCATAATCAAAATCAATTTTGCAATTCTGCAAATGTATAATTTTGCATAAATATTATAAAAAAATATGTTTTTTGTTAAAAAATGATAAAGTGACGATTTTTTTATCTGTATAATTGTTTACTTTTGCAGAAGACATTTCAGATATAAAAAATGTTCTTTGTATAATGGTATCTTTAAAAGTTAATCTTTTTCCGAAATTAGCATTTTATATATGATACTATATACTTAGAACTTTGTATTTGCGTCAACAAAACTCAACAATTGTTATTTGGTTGCGTATAATTAGATCATAAATCTTCATTTTGTGATTGTACAACATATATGTTGCATATAAAAGACATATTTACTATTAAAATTTTTAGTAGTGTTATATACATAATTAGAAAAAACCAAAATAAGCACAAATCACAATATATATTATAAGTTTTTGAAATAAGTCTAGAATTTACAAAAACGATAAATTGATGATAACATGTATTTATATAATTTATAGTGTATTGCATCAATAATACAAAAATAGACACTAATAAATACATATGAAAAGATAATAAACTAAAAAAATTGCTTAAATTTTGAAATTGTAAAAAGTTTCCTAAAAAGTTTTATGAGCAATTTTTTTATATTAGTATAGCATTTGTTAGCTGTAAAGTTATTAGTGTATTTAAATAATAAACATATATTTAAAATATATCTAAGAAATTGTTAAATTTTTTTAAAATTCATTGAATTATCATAAACTAGAAAGATGCGTCTAAAAAATTTCAATAAATTTTTTTGTCCTAATTTTTTTGATAAACAAATTTTCTTTAAATGTTAAAAAAAAGATGATATATTTATAGATTATTATGATCTAAAAGACAAATTATATAGTATAAAAAACATAAATTTGCAAATATAATATGATATTGTGCGCAAGTTAGAAAACAATATGGAATCAGTATTTCGCAAAGAATATAAATCTTTATAAACTAATTGATGAAAGTAAAAGTTCAAAGCCCCATCTTAAACAACAGTGGAAAATTTAAACATATTTTATTGAAAACGGGTCATATACAACCAATTTTCTTAGATTGTATGTTGACCAGTGATCCAAATCCTAATTATCAATAAAAAAAACATAAGATATTAGGCAGTGTGTATTTTCATTTAGGCGCTTTACAAAGTCGCGTATATAGCACGTGACCGACCAACCAAATTTCATAAAAAAGACCACTGTCACAATGAAGTTTATATATTTTCTAAGAAGATAATAAAATTACAGTTATAAAATCATATATGTTAACAATTTTCTATTATTCGTTTGTAAATGTATCGAAAGATTACAAAAAATGTATTCTAATACATAAAATATAAATAAATTTTATAAAGTTGTTTTAATTTCTTAGTTTATAAAAAAAAGAAATTTAGTAGAAACCTTTATTTTATAGAAAAAATAAATAACAATTTCAATAAAAGTTTAACTATAAAGCAAAATATCGCGAACACCACGAATAAACATAAACATGTTATGAAAATTGGCTCGAATTCGTTAGAAAAGAGCAAATTTACGAAAGGTATGTGACAATTCAGATTTCAACAAAACCATACAACTAATAAAGGAAAGTTCCCGTTAGCCTTGCAATTTCAAGACAATATATGGCACAGTAATTTCAAACGGTCCAACTGTCTTGTAAACAAGACAGGAATTATATTTTGATAAACAACATTCCCAATCAGTTATCTTAAAATTCCTTATACTTATGACAAATCATTTATCATTTAAGTCACAAAAACTTAACATATTTGAGTTATAGACTTTATTTAGTTTTGATTTTTAAATAGTATTTTATTCTAAATACCAATGTTAAATTTTTTGTAAAACACTAAAATAATAATGCAGTAAATAAAATCAGCGACAATAAAATCATTATTTGATTCATGAAGTACGACTTATCAAAATTTATATATTTAAAAATATAAGGTTTAATTAAGATTATATTATTTTAATAGTTTAAACTATACAAATTGCTGTTTTAGATAATCTAAAAAATGTCGAATCGAAACTAGATAAAAATTATTATTTTGTCAATTTTTTGTGATTATTGATATTGAGGGATAGTTTTTATAATGTTAGATAAAATATTTTAAAACGAATAAATGATTCGCGGTGTTTTATAATCCGCAATTAATTGTTTTTTTATTTTTATATACAACACTGGGCAAATTTCATGATTTTGTCTGTTTTATGTATTTATACACTTAATTTTAATGATTATTTTCTATGAAAACAATCTGATTATATAAACCGGTGCCCAAAAAATTGCGAGCGCATGCTGACAAAAAATCGTTTAAAAGTAGTAATCGTAATAAAGAATTTTTAATGACAGTGGATGGAGTACGATTAGAATCTTGAAAAAATGAAGATAAAATCAAAGATTGTTTTTAATGCATAACTATTTAAAAATAATTTCTTTTTGGTTTTTTAAACCAATCATCAATCACCAATCATCACTCATCAAAATCAATATTTGGAAACCACTTAATTTAAAGTAAACAATCTTAAACCATTTTATGTCAATTTTCGTAAAAATAAAAAATTTACATTTGTAATGATTAAATCTACCAATGACAATTTTTTATTCCAAATTTTTAACAATTTTCGACAAGATTAATTTGTCGAATATAATTTTTATATTTACACAAATTAATGACGTAATTTCTATAAATAAACATTAAAATTTCCCTAAATATATAGAATTTTAATATAATAATGTTCACTAAATTCTTTATGCTCTTTAATATTCAACAAATGATAAAATTAAGAAATTATTTTTATAGTAGAATGCATTTCAAAGAACATCTTTTTTTACATTTTTAAAATCTCTATTAAATTATGTTATCCCAAATTAAATGAAAATAACGGAATTTCGTATAAAAATAATAATTTTTATAAACGCGTTGTAATCAAAACAAAGTCTGTTTTAGAATTCAAGATTTTAGATTTATTCTTCTGACTATTTAAATTAAATTAAAAGACATACTTTATTGAATTACTTACTGCTTTTTTTTATATTACTCTAATAAAAAGATTTTTGAGGAGGTAAATCACATTTAATATATTAGATTTTAAAGTTTGTGATTTCAGTGCTACTATTTATATTAACATAGTAAAAATATATTTACTTTTTTTCATATCATGATTGCTAATAATAAGTAAGGACCAGTAAAAATTATATATATTTGCAGATAATTGCCTTATAAATAATATAGCTTAACTTTTATATTAAAAATAATATTTAAGGACTTTTAATTACATCTTGTTT
This sequence comes from Edhazardia aedis USNM 41457, assembly GCA_000230595.3. NCBI lineage: Eukaryota > Fungi > Microsporidia > Culicosporidae > Edhazardia > Edhazardia aedis. Next base: position 107,625 of record AFBI03000077.1, read on the forward strand.
GTAAACTAGTTGTGAAGTTAATTTGAAATATTGTTAATATTTTAAAACTAATTACTAAAGAAACCTATAAAATGTTAGTGTTTCAAAATTTATGTCTAACAATAGAATAAAGCTTTTTATCATGCGTAATCTTCTATTGAAAAACTTCATATCCTAATTTTTTATATTTCGCTATGCAATTTTGTCAAATATCACTAATAATTTATGCTAAATTGGAATTTTGAGTTTTTCGCTAAGTATTATATTATTCAATTAATTTATTTAGTGCTTAAAAAATTGTTTTTATTGGTGTGTATGAATTCATAGTTTTAATTTGATTTGTGGAAAAACATTATGAAATATACCGGCTCAGAATTTCAAAACAAAAGTAGTGTAATAAATGTTATATATAAAATTTTTGAAAATTTTTTACCCGATTCATATATAACAATAGTTATTTATAAGAATCTACAATAGTATTTTATAACCTTTTCAATAAATATAACTTGCTGCCATAAAAAATTATTCTATTATCCCTAATATTAAGGGAACATATCTTTAAGATAAAAAATATTAACATACACGAATCTAAATATTTCTTTAATTATATATTTTATTACTTTATATTCATGTTTTCTCCAAAATAATAGTTCAGTTTATAGGAATGTATAGACTTATAATAACTATCAATTGTTATAAATTTTTTGGGGCATAAATTTTTATAAATACCCTTTAAAAAGTTTATTTCTTAGAAATAGAAAAACAAACAAAAAAATTAATTTATTGAATGCATCGTGATGCATTACCATCAAAATGGATTTTTTAAATTGTATATGAAATTTTTATAGTGTAATATTTTTGAGAATTCTTATTTATGATATATTTAAATACCTTAGTTGCCTTTATAATTAATATTTCATTTTAGCGATGATATAAACACAAATTTAGAATCAATTATAGGATTATGTTGTAGAAAACACCCAATATTGTTTTACAAAAATATGAATAAAATATACAAAATAAACCATAATATCATTGTTTAAAAACTAAATCATAAAATATACTATTTTGTAAACATTTGTAAAGTTATCATACAATAATACAAATGTAAATATTTCTACTCAAAACAATAACTACATATTTTATGATGCTTAAATATGGATTTTACAATCAATGAAATAGCAATAGAACTATGAAGAAATATTACGGAAAAGCCCACAGACGCAAAACTTACTATGAATCTTAAGTCACGTCTCTTTGAATAAAAATATATTTAGATTTAGATTAAAAAAACTATAAATAATACGAAAAATGCTATAAAGGCGAAAACAAACTTATGTGATTTATTATTAGAAAATATGCAAAATAATTTATCAGTTTTGATATAAAGATAAAAGTAAAAGAACCCAAATTAATACTCAATAAAAACAAACTTTTTTTTGCATTGTTATATGTTGAATTTTTTTTTATAAATTAAAGTTTTTGGTAAATACTAAATAAAAAAAGATAATTGTCGAAAAGGGTAAAAACATAATACATTTTATATTATTGATATCATTTTTTGTAAAAATTTGATAAAAAATACTTTCAAATTCAATTATTATACAACATTAAAATCGCTTTTTTTGTTTCAAAAACAATGCTTTACTTATACTTGGAAAAGTAATTTTTTTTCAGTTTGCTCAAATGTATAAACAGGAAATAATTCTCCACATAAAAACGACGAAATAATAAAAAAAATCAAAAAAAAATATATTTGAGACTTACAGAACCAATAAGTGTAGCGTAAAACATAATAGATCAAGATAAGATATTAGTGAACGAGCAAAATAACAGTGTGCCTTTGATTGAAAGAAACAAAACAAAATTTCATTTAAGTTTTTATTAATTTTTTCTATTTTATAACTTTTTAAATAAATAGAAATATTTGATCTAACATCATATGATTCCAACATTTATATTTTATTTAGATCAATGAAACACTTTAAATTGATATGAATCATGTTTTAACATGATAAATGTATAATTTTAAAATAAAAAAATGACAATATGTTTTTAAAATAAATTTAAATTTAGTCTTATAAATATAGTAAAAAAAGTATAAATATAGTTAAAACAGAATATAGAAGCGAAATATATATTCTAATGCAATCTAATTCATCACCCACGAATTTCAATTAATTTTTTCTATTTGGTTCCAGGTTACCAAAACATAAAAAACACAATATTAATACTATTAGAAAAAAACAAACGTTATTCCTTTTAAGAATTATCTCTGTAGAATTTTGTTTTTAAAATTTTTCCTACTGGGTTGTAGTCTTTGGCATAGATAAAGGTAATGGAAAAATACAAAGTTGTAATAAAAGGATAAAAGGGTGTCGATGAAAAAAATAGAAAGGTAAGAATTGGTATCCATTATTCCAAAAAAAATATTTTAAATTTATTTCTTCATTGTTTTTTATCTTCTCTTCCCTTTTTCGATTGACTTTCTCAAAATTTTATTTCATGCCTTAAAATGTCAGTTTTTGCGATCTCATTTGGATTTCTGCACCAACAAATCAAGCATAAGTTACATGAATTGCGTTCGAAAATTTTAAGAATGGTATAACAGATTTTTATTCAGAATTACGCAATTAAACTATATCAGTGTGATTCAGAAAAACATGACAGATGAAATTTAAATAGAAATACTTAATTCTAATGCAAAAAGAAATATAAACATACCTATAAAACCGAAATTTGAATTTAAAAAGATCAATGACGTGTCAATAATTATTTTTAAAATATTTTTTACAGGAAGTTTCGAAAAATTTTTGTATTTGGCCTTAAAATTTCTGGTTTCGTTTTGTGGGAGCGTTTTTTTTCTCTTTAAGATAGAATTAATGAAAGGGATTGAAATTAATTTTTTTAAAAAAAAATTCAGAAAAACATGGTTACCGCACACAAATTTCTTTAATAATATAGGTCGCAATTGTTTTAAATTGAAAAATTATTTTCTAAACTATTTTTTATAAGTAATTTATCATTATATAATTACAAATAATTTATTGTAATTTCGTTTTCTGTAATTATTTAGCTTATTGTTGTTTTACGCTCATTCTTATTAAGATTTTTTTTCTTCCCGATTCTTGTGTTAAATAGTTTCATTGTCATGTTTTTTTTATCAAAACTTTTGCTAATCTGCTTCTTCTATTTTACTTTAAGATAAAGCACTTTTACCGTATTATTTTTCTGATAACAATGAAAGTATGCCTAATAATACAGATTAAAACAAAGACATATACAATTAATTACTATGTAATGAAGTAAACATGTGATAAATAATGGTCAAATGAGCAATATGCTGATATATTCTTTGTATAAATGCTTTATCAAGAATAATATTATTTTTTAAATCATGTGCTTCAAAAACACTAAATTACCTTAAATATTTGATAAAAATTAAATCAATAATAATGAAGCGACGATTTTTGTGGATTTTTACAAATCGTTAAACAATATCATATAAATTTTCAGTTTATTTAAATTTTAAAGAATATTTTTTTTTGTAACTGAAATATAAATACTAAAAGAAATTTCAGAATTTATATTCTTTTTTTGCTCTTAAGTTTAATATAAATAAAATAAACATCCCAAATAAAATGTTTAAAAACATGGTTAAATTTTTCGAATCTTCTTTTTCTTTTGTTGTTGAGCGCTAATAAACTAAAAACACACAATGATTTATTTCTTTCATTCTGTCAAATAAATTTTAATCTCACTATTTTTTTACCACACGCAAAAATTTCTTCCTTGTCAAAAACATTTGACTAGCAACGCTATTCATAGAAAAAATTATTGCGATAATATAATGTTTGTGCTTTTTATTTAAAATAATTGCGCAGAAGTATTTTCTGTAACCATCATGCAGAAATTTCCCAAAATAATAAAATTCTATCTAAATTATAGCTATTTATGAAAAATATTGTGTTTTTAATAAAAAAATATAAGATTTTACAGATAAATATATAAAAATATTCATTAAAATAAGATAAAACATCTTTATATTGAAATATTTAATATAATCTACCGAATCGAAAAATAGGTTACTTTTCGCAATTTTTTTTTGAGAAATTTCCTAAAATAAAAAGATAGTGTACTTTTAACTTAACAAAAAATCACATGTACAACAAGAATAACAAGAAACGGAATCAATCACCACAACCAAAATTTAAAACATATGACAAGCAGCCCTGAATTGAAAGTCGAAATCAGAATAACTATACATCCAATTCGATGATTTCTACAATCTTCAGCTCCTATTCTCGCTGCATTTAAAATAATTCTATTATTAATATTTGATTTGGCAATTATAGCATTATGGTTTTTCTTTTTTTGTGTTGTTTTTAAAAAAATCAACAGGTTCTTTATCAATTTTGAAATATAAAACAATATAAACAATTAAAATTTTATAAAAAATAAATTTATAATCATTTTTTCCATTAAAAATATATTTATCGTGTTAGTAATAAATCTCCTTTTAAATTTTTTCATTGTTTGATCAAAAAATGTTTTATTATATTGTTAATTTGTAAGTTTAATTTGAAACCAAGTTGCTTATATAATAAAAAAAGGAGATAATTGTAAATTATATTTCTTAGAGTTCATGTAATGTTTTAATAAACCAAAAAATTGACTTTTATAACAATATTTTTTCTTATGACTTATACATTTACTTCGCCGAATATTTTGATATCCATTCAAATATTTTGAAACTAGTAAAAATATAGGTTACATCTTTTTTATCACTACAGATCATAAATATTTTTAAGTGTATCACTATAATACCGACTATTGATTTAACTGAAAAATTTGTAATCGAATCGCACAATAATACCTTTAAATATTTATTATTTTTTTTCAGCGCTACCATAGTATATTATAATGTGTTGTAGTTGAAATAAAAATGAAAAATACATATAACTTTTTTTTCAATCAAACACAATAAAAAAAATTTAGCATAAAATTTTTTAGAAATTAGTTAAGGAATTCGTTAATAATGAATTGATATCCAAACCACATAATTATAATTCAATGCAAAAAAAAATTATATAATATTTTCCAATGTTATTAAAAACTTGCGATATATTCCGAAATTTAAAAATTAACAGTAAATTACGAATTTCGTATTTTTTTATCATTAATGATTCAGTTAACGTGAAAATTTTTTAAATGTTTATTTTAAATTTAATTTGGATTTTATAATTGCGCTTTTCTTGTGTTTTTGATCATTATATATTTGCTACAGCATATTTTTTTTATCAATTGATGTTTATAAGATAAAAAAACCGCAGAAGATTTTAATTATCACAACCCAAAATGATTCTAATATAAAAATTGTGATTATATGATCTACGGTATTTTTGCGATCCAACATACACAGGGAATGTAAATCTAAATAAAGGAGTATAAATAATAGTAAAAGCTAAAAACCCAACTTTTTTATGATAAAAAAGAAAGATAAAGACAAAAAGAAAAACAAAAAGAGAAGAACAGTAAACGGAGAAAAAGATAAGAAAGAAATCTATCTAAAAACGAATTATAATAAGTCATTGAACTTTTATTTATTTTTTAATAGGGTTTATTCTTGATTAATAGATTCTTACCAATTTCCATGTTTTATCAATAATCTCATACAGATATCTTCTTACAGAAAAAATCAGCCTTTCCGCCGTCAGCTGAGTTATTCCACAAAAATAAATATCATTAAAAAATATTTTTGCCACCTCTCAAAATACGTTGCTAAAAAAATTATGAATTTTTGTAAAAGTACTTCAAAACGCTTCATATTTTACATATCTCATTATTAAACATAACATAAACCTAGATAAAGAAAAATATCAAATAAACGAAGCTAAATTACAAAATCATGCTAAGGCGAATTTATGATTTTAAAAAATATATTTTAGTGATTTCCGAATTTAAAACAGAAAATACACATCGAAATAATATTATAAAAAGTGATATACAGAAGACTTTAGATGATGTAAAATAGTTTAATTTTACGATTTAATTTAATGTATATACAAAATTTTTAGATTATATCTATTCTGTATGCTGGAATTGATTTCAATTGTTTTAGGTGGGTTAAAAGTGAATAAAAATTGTTAAATACAATAATATTTCACAACAAAAAGGTTTATTTTTTATCACCCAATACAATTTTTCTTACTATTTTTACAAAAGTGTAAAAATCTCTGTTTTTCTTGTAACAATTATTTAGTGTCTCCAATTCGACCCATTCTGCGCTGCAATCAATCACTAAATTATCTAATTCAAAATCCAGAACGATGAAAGCAGGTACTTCGTCGTCTGTTTTTTTTTTAAATTCTATTTTTATAACATTGTCTTTTACTGGTAATATATCAAGTCCGAGAGCTTTTCGTAAATAATTAGCCTTTTTAGCATATACAGATTCCTTTTGTTGTCGCGAAGACTCGAGTATGCGCATCTTTCGCTCAACCGCAATACTTTCACCCTCTAATTGCCTTGTCTCTTTGATCACGCAATCTATTTCAACCTTTAGTTTATTGATTTGTTGATTTAACGCTTGGTTTTCAGCTTGAAACTTTGCTAACTCCTCATCTTCTATTTCAGCAATATTCATGGCTGAACTTCGCTCCTTTAACATTTCAATATTTTTTTGCTTTTTTTCTGCATGCTCTTTTTTCAAACAATCAATTTCTGTGGTTATCTCTCGAATTTTTGTAAGCGTTTTTGTTTTTAGTTTGCTAATTTTGTTTGTGGTTTCGGCACATAATTCCTCTAAATTATTTTGAATTTCTGAAGTGATGCGCGAAACTTCTCCAACAAGACCATTGTCAGAAGGATGCTCTGGGATCATTGAATGGGGTAGTTTTTTCTTTAATTATTGATTATTCATTCACTCGTAATTGTAAGTTGATTTATTGAAATGATTATTATAAGAATTACAATTAGTATATAAAACAAAACAAAAAAAATTACCAGTTGATTCCTTCAATTTAATCACTAAGCTATTATCGAATAAATTTGGTAAATTTGACATAATTTAAAAGTTGTGAATTTGAATACTATCTAAAAATTGTCTATTCCTAGTTAACATAAATTTGTTCTAATGCAATTTCTTTTAAATCCTTTCCATTTTATTACTGACAATCTATATAAAACCAATATTTAAATTTTTTAGTTCGTATATCTTATTTTTTACTCAAAATTATAATAATATATTTTGGTATGACGAATACTATAAAATTTATCACATTCTGCTAGATCAGCTCTGTTGATGATCTAGAATATTTAGTACTTTATACTTAAAACAAACTATAAAACCTCTAAATTCAAAATTTAATATAATTGATATTTTATTTCGATTTTTTGATAAATTTTTTTTGAAATATTTTTTGCAAATTTTAAGATTTTACTGCTATTTGTGTGAATCTTAAAAAATTGAAAGATTTTAATAATTTATATTCTTCTGCATGTAGGATTCTAATGTGCTTTAGTTAAAAGAATGCAAAACTGGATAAAATTTTTTGTTTATAGTAAAATATATTAAAAAAACAAACATTATCCACATAAACATTTAAAATTCGAAAAAAACAAAATACGATACCAAAAAAACTCATGATTTTTATAACTTTTTATATTGTTAATTCAGAAAAGCCTTTTTCATACTGTTTATTTTAGTGATTTATCGCCTATACCTATATAAGTAAGATCTAAAAAAATTTTTTTATTGTATATCATTGATATTTATATGTGTTTATCGAAATAACTTGAAATACTATATATATTATTAGTATATAAATAATGCACATATTGTACTCGATAAATGTAAAAATACTCTAAAACACGCATGATAAAATAAAATGCTAGATATACCAGATTCATCTTTAAAGCATGATTCTGTCAATTAGGATATATATTGTCATATATGATAATAAAGATATCATTTTTTACATAAAATCTCATAATATTGTTTTTTAATTTGCTATATATTTCTTTATATTTTAGATATGTTGATGAGTATAAAACATGAATAAAGTTAAAAACTGTTTTTCATATTTTTGAAGATGGATAAAAATTTAAATGATTAGATAAAATCAATTCTAATAAAATGCAAACATCTAACAGAGTAAATTTTTATAAATATATACAGTTGTATATTATCTGATTTATTCTATTCAGAAAAATTGATCTAGTTAAAAACATCATTGTATTACCATTTAAAAATTGATATATTCAGATGAAACAATAATTTGATAAGAAGAAAAGAAATTATGATAGTAATTTTTTTTGTTTATTATTTATGTTAAGGTTTATGTGCGAAGATATGTTAGATATACCATTCGAATTTTTATTAAATGTTTTTTAGATTTTAATAGTTTATTTGAACTAAAAAAAAGATCACATTTAGCCTATTTCTGTTTTTTTTTCGTTTTTTTCATGTTTTGGTTGATTGATTTCTATTAAATTATATTTATTTAAAAGGAGTCAATCATTAACTTTTTTTAAAAGATAAAATTGTGGATGCGGATATTCTTTGAAGAAAATATTATTGTGTTTTTACTTTTTTATCTTCCATTGTAAATCTAAAAAATATAATTAATCATTATTGTTATAATATTTCATGGCTGAAAACCTAGGTTTCTTCGTTCTATAATATTTTAAAGTAAAACTTAAAACTTTTTACCAATTTTTAGATATAAATCTATTGAATTTACTATTTAAACTTAAAACATGATCTTTTTTTAAATATAATCCACTTGTCATTTGGTATTACTATCAAGAAATAAAAAATCTAATATTTTTGTGAAATTGATATTCTACAACATGTCATATAAATTCTTTCTTCTATTATTTAAAATTATCGGAATCAGTTTGTTAGGAGAGTTTATAGCAAAAAAAGAATTTGATTGTCTTTCTTTTATTTCCACATTAACGATAATAAAAATTTTTGTGTTAATTAATATTGAAATATTGTTTATAAATCATATTTTTGGGACGAGAATATTTTCAGTTTGATTTTTTGTATTATCTTCTCTTTTTATATATCCTACATTTTTTTATTGCGTAAATATGATGATTAAATTGATTTTTATTATTGACAGGTGAATATTTGTATTGATCAATATTATTTTGTTATTTTTGTATAATAATGTTGAAAGATACAATTAATTCAATATTTCAATGTTTAGATAATAAGTTGTAAGAACATTTTGTAGTAAATTACATGATTTTTTTGTAGAAAAAATCGTCTTTAAATAAACATTTTTTCTTGCTCTTAACAGAAAATTATTTTTTATTAATATAAATCATGTTATAATATATCTAAAAAAACTATTTTTTTAGAACAATTCAAGTCGATGCCTGGTCTAGTCAACCCACATTCTGAGGACTCAATTGAGTAAGAGGTTTTAACAAAATACATAATTCTTAATCTTCTCGGATTTAGGTTCAAAAAACAATGAATAATACAAATATCGATGAATTTTAGGAAATATTATGATCAGTTTAGCATGATACCGCGTGCCCAAGGAAGATCCTAGTCGCTTTCTTTATTAAATATTTATTTGAAAATTGATATTACACACAGACCCACGACACATTCTTTACGGTTTTTTATAAATTTTCTTTAATTAAGATAATAGTATATTATGCCTTTAATAATTTGTTATCGTTTTCTTAATAATAAATGATCATTTTTTATTATATAAGAAATGCATAATTATCTCAATATAATGCATGTAATAGCAATTTTTTATAGTTAGGATTAATTCATCAAGTAACTTTATATAAGAAGCATATTACTCTAGCACAAAATGATTCAGAAATAAATTTTTTAACGTGTCAAGAATCAAAATTTAGTATTGTTTTAATATTAAATCTAAAATGCTAATATCGTAAGCAAAAAATACAAATTTATATCATAAAAATGTATAAAAAGGATAAAAGAAACAATTTAATTGTTTTTTTATCTATATTTGTTGGTTTTTTGAATATTAAATGTTATAAGAGACTTATGTATCTAAAAACAATCCAATATGACCTATATATCAAATTTGAAAAATATCATTTCTCTTAAAACAAATCTATGACGCCTTTTTTATTCTTAATTTCAAGGATTCGATTTTTCTACTGACAATGTGTTACTAAAAATATAAAGTAGGTAAATGTAACAAATGTCATGTCTTTATTAATATCAAGGTTTTCACGCCTCTTCAATCTTAATGATATTTCCTTATATAATCCATTGATATCTATAGTATGATAATTTAAAGTTTGAAATTTTATATTTAATTGAAATGCCTTATAGCTCTTTCTTTCTTAATATATAATTTATACTCAAAGAAACTATTTTTATAAAAACATTTTGTATAAAATAACAAAATAATTTGCACACAAACTATAAAAATTATTTAATATTTATGTTTAAATATGAAATATAAGGTTTTCAAGATGTTTTTAAGGATGGGTTTGTGGTTAAAAGAGTTCTTCACTTAAACTCACTCTTTTTTGGATTTTCAATTTTTTAATTTATATTAAAAATCTACAGCAAGATTATATTTTTTTATTTTTTGAGATGTGTGATAATGAACATTTTAAATGCAAGGAGGGGGTATATTTTGTTAATTTAGTCTAAGAATTAAATATTTTATATTAAATATAGTGATACAAATAAAGCATTTGAGTCATCTCTGCATTTTCCGAAGTGGTATATATTGGTCATATGGATTATATTCAATTTTTTGCATTTTTAATTGAAAACTAGTTCGACATATTTTATGAATTTATATTGTCTGACTGCGAGTCTGTAGGATTTTCACCATTGAGCTTTTTTATTTCTAAAAAGAATGGTTTTTAACGATACTTTTAACATTTTTTAATTACGATTTTTAATATATAATTTATATATAGATATTACATATTTTTCATCAGAAAATTGAATATTGATATTTGATGAATTTTTAATTTATCAAATAAAATGAAAAAAACTAATACAAAGAAGATAAGCAAATATTGGATAAAAAAAATTTGAAAAATATGAAGGCTCACAGTATCACAAAAATAAATTAATCGACAAGCTACATATATGTAGAATAAACAAAGAAAAATAGTATAATTTTTGTCAAACCAGAAAATTCTATGAATGATAAGAAAATTAAATAATTTCTATATTGAGGAAACAAAATCCATTATTTTCAAGAATAATTGGAAGCAATTTATTTTATTGTCTAAAAGACACTAAATTCTATACAGTTTTATGACTTAATTGCTTCTTTGTGTGTCGAAAAAATTTAGAAAATCACATATAATTTTTAAAATATCCTGTTTTAAATGCATTTTTTAGGTTACAAATTATTTAAATCAAAAAAGTAATTACTTGTCATCACAGACCATAAAAATGTTTATTCTGTGATATATATATAGATAATAATATAGTTTTTTTCGTGTGATAATAATTTTAATACGCAATAAAACGCCAAATGCATGAGGTTTGATAAAATTTTGTTTGTATTTGTGACAAAAAGTGAGTCTTTTAATATATTTTTCTTAATTTTTACTTGTATATTGATAATAAATATTTACTTTTACCAATTTGGTATATATGACACAAAAAATAAATCAATCTTTGATTCTTTTTTTTAAATTCTCAAATAGGGTAATTATTTTCGCAAAAAATAAAAAACATTTTAAAAAAACATAATAAACCTTTTTTTCTTATTAAAGTGAATATACGGTCAAATGCTCATTAAAATATAAGCCTGTGCAAAAAGTGAATAATTTATAAAATTTTACAGCTATTTATCCTATATATTATATATTTTTGGTTATCTATAGATTATATTTATTTTTATAATACAAAATTTTTTTATTCAATTACCCATTTCTATGTATGTATATGAATAAATTTAATTAGAAAAATAGATTGTAAAAAAGAAAATTTATCAATTTTTAAATAACAATAAATCATTCAAATAATTTTATAATTTGGATAGTTTTGTTTCTAAAGCCATTCAGAATATATCCTATTATTATTTTATTTTCTTTGGAGTATTTTATTTAATTTTAGTATATTTATATAACAGAAAAATTATCATTATAATTTTTTAATATGTGAGAGCATTTTATAATATATTTTACCACAAAAAAATTACTTAGTCATCTAGTTATATAATTTTTGTAAAAAACTTATAAATGAAATAGTTTGTGGGTGTCAATTTTTATATTTTATTGTCAAAAATTTACTCAAGACATTTCCATAAAATATAAAACATAAAAATAAAACATAGATCACAAAAATTGATATTTAATCTTAAACAAAACAAATTGTTGAATCAAACGGTAAGTTATGATGAAAAAAATTATGTTTGCTAAACAATTAACTTAATTTTTTTGCTTTACTGCTAAATCGTAAAATGTGATTTTTAGACAACAACCAATAATTTAAAAACATAGTGGAGACAAAAATATCAGTATATAAATTTACAAAAATTCCCGAAAACTTTTATTCAATTTTTATTTATTATGAAATTTTCACTCGAAATATTATAATTATCAAAAATGTATATGAAAAATTTAAAAAATTTTTTTATCATCAATTTTAACAAATTTAGATTTTTATTTTTTTGTACAGTTTAGCAGAAATATGCCCTTTTAAGGAAATAGTCGAAATCTCAATCATCATTGTGAGATGTTATTTTTTTTAGAAAAAAATGACATGTGGTTATTTATTTAAAAAACTTTTATCCTTTTACCTAACTATTGTGATTCAGACTTGTGAAATTTTGTTTATTTATGATATACTTTTTTATCACTATTTTATGATCAATATATTCAAACATTTTTTAATTTCATATTATAATTTCAAACAATAAAAGAGGATCTAAAACGTAAAAACAAATAATCATAAGCCAAAAAAGTATAGTAATGGGTCATGATAAAACATTTTCTATATAAGAATAAATTGATAGCATATTTTTCACTATTTTTATTTTTATTTCTAATAGGAATTAAGATATATCTGCTAAAATACCATGCAAAGTTTGATCAACGACAAAACTTGCTTCATTACGCTGTTATAGTATTATATAATAAGTTGAAATTTTAATATATCTATGTATTAGTCGACTAAAGATTTTGTTTTTATGTGTTTAATAAAAAGTGGACAACTTAGTAAAAATTAGTATACAACGATAAATATTATTAAGTTTGACTAATACAGAAAATATGAAGTGTTTTTGATGTTCTATTTGATAATCTTGTGAGACGGTAAATTTTAATATAAAAAAACGAGTAATTTGAAGCTAAAGAATATAAACCCGAGAAGCGAGATTCAAGTATAGCATCTACTCTTGGGAAAAATGAAATAAGAATAAAGAAATTGATAATAAAAATTGTAGAGAAACATAAAATTCACTTAGTATTTTTTTTAAATAAAACCTTTTTATTCTTTTTTTATATTAAACGTTTTACTCTTTTTCCCTGATATTATTAGCTTACAAAAATTTCCATTTTTACATTTATATAGTTATACATTTATTTTCATTCTGGTTTTTTTTTGTGTGTAGATATTGAACTTGAATGTCTTTGCAGCACAATATTATAAACTTGTTTATTAACATACGATATTCTAACTAGAGTTTTCAAGTTTTTTGAATATTTTTTTAAAAATAGATAAACTAAAAACTTGTAACGAAAGAGTTTTTTGACATTTTACACATATGATTAGTTAATTGATTTACATAACGGTTTTATAAGAATTATCCATCAATTTCTATTTTTTTGATTACATTTAGAAATAAACCAAGTTTGTAATTGATTAATGTTTGATGTGATTTTCTTGGTTCGATGTTGTTGTTTTATTTAAACGTTTTCGAGCCATTTTGAAAGTGTGAAGTATGGAAACATGATAAACTCTAATAGGTATTTGAATTTAAGCGCTAAAAATGCTTTTTTTGCAAATTTAATTTTCAAAAAGAGATAAACTATTGGTTTGGCTAAATAAATATTGGATTTTGCTTTTATAAAAGTACAATTAAAATTGTTATTATTCATTTTTTTATATATTATTCTAATTCAAATGTTGTTTTTATAGATGCAGCATAAAAAATTTGCGAAATTTTCATTTTTTGGTTAATCATCTTGACTTCAGATGATCAGCAAAGAATACATATCTAAAAATGCCAAAACTAATATTTATTTGTTATATGGATTACCTAAAAAGGGTATTACGCAAAAAAACCAAATCTTCTTTTGTTTCTGATGTAACAATATTATTTTAAAATACTAATAACTGTTATTTTCAACATATTATTTTTCCATTTTGAATCTGTGATAAGATAGTTCATATTTGTATTCGAAATTTAACTTTATAAATATATTTTCTTATAGTTATTTTGTTATTATAGTTGTATTTTTTGAAAATATATCCTTCTTATTTATTCAAGGTATTTCAACCAGACAAATTAAATGTTTTCGAACACATAAATGTATTATATTATTTAAAAGTTGTTGAATCATACGAGTATAAAATTATATTTTTTGAATAATACAGGCAAAATCCTTTAAATGCAATCAAGATTATAAGAGTTCTTTTATTGTGATTAGAAAAACATAAAAATGAACAATAAGAAACTGTTTTAATATTTTAACGAGCACAAACTTAATAATAAGACAAAACACCTGATTGCCTTATAAAAAAGTGAAAACATCAAGATGTGCAAAAAAAAATTAATGAATTATATAAAATTAACTTTTATAATTCAAAAAACATTCTAGTTTTAATTCTTTTATTTATTCTACAAAAGATCACAAAGTATCGACTTCATCAATCGCATAGCGCACTGGGTTCACCGTCTAACCTTCTACTTTGCAAATCAGTTTAAAATTGTAATTTTTTGTATGATTTAATTTAAGATGAAATTTTCATATGCTTCATATTTTTAAAATGTGTCGATAGGGAATAACCGAAAATTGCTTAAATAAGGAGCGAATTAATTGAGTATATATTTGACTAAAGAAAATATGCATAATATAGGCTTAATATTGTGGTGCAGCAAGCGCAGACCACAAATTAGGGGCTATTAGACAATCCTTGAGATTTGTTCAAACGAAAAATCCGGAAATCATTATTTCTGGAAAACTAAAAAAAAAGAAAAAAGGATAATTTAAATGTAAACCGATCAAGATCCATAGAATGGGAAGAAATATAGAGACAAAGAAAGCATGAACATTCTTTACGGAAAGACGAAATAACTATTACCTACGGACGACGAAAGAAGCTTTTTGGTAGACGCTCTATTTAACAAATTGTTATATATGAATTTTTAAGTTTTGCGTTCTTCTACAATATAAAAAAAAGAAAGCTAAAAGATAGTTATTTATTGTTTTTGCTTTCAATAACAAAAAATTAAAAGTTAAGTGTTGTATGCCAACATCTATGGATAATAACAATTGAATTTGTTCCATTTATGGTAATCAATTAGAAATTGTTTTTGTTTCAGTTTTACCAGAATTTAACACATTTTAACACAATTCGAAAGAATTACCATAAATGTTAATATATGAAAAAATTATGCTTAAAATATAAAAGCAGAGAATTTAAAGATAAATATAAAAAATAATGAACAATAATATTTCTTCTAATTTTAAAAACAATATAAATTTTTACAATAAATTGAATTATGCGCAACAAAATAAGTATAAAAGCAATTCAATTATTGAATTGTATCTTTCAAACAAATGGATATCCGATGGATACCACATTTGGAAACATTAATTTTTATATTAGGAAAAAAATTCTGTATTATTTTACGAAAAAATTTTCGGCGATAATAATCACATGGACAATTACATTTGTTTTAGATACACACGAAATCACTTAAAACGAAGAAATCATGTTAAAAAATAATTCTTATTGCTTTAAAATTATTGATCACCAAAAAAATAGAAAATACCCGAAAAAACGTACATATTATAAGGTTTTTTTGGGTTCTATCAGAATAGAAGTACAAAATATATTTGTGCATAATATCTGGGCATTTTCTTAAAAAAATACGTTATAATACTGTTTGTTTTACAATTTTTGCAGTCTATGACAATTACAGATGAAAATTAAAATAAATTTGAATCTATAAAAAATAAATAAAAGCACAAACTGAAATATATAGCTTTTAATATTGAATATAAATGTTTTTTTTTGAGGAAAAAAACTTTGAATGCAAAGTAATAAAAAACTTTTTATATATATTGTAAATTTTTAATTCATTACAAATTATATTTTAAATAAAATTTTACTTGGATTACAAAAATGCAACTTTATCGTATATTAATGTTTTTACCTGCAAATACAAGTTACCATAATCACCTTCAAAAATTAAAGTGTTGTTATCAAAGTACAAGAATAGTTCATTTTCTATTATAATTTTTTCTGATCGATTTACTTCTACAGAAAAACCTTCTTCAATTAAAATCTTTTTTATCATGATGACATTTAAGTTTCCATAGACAAATTTACAGCTTGAGCCTACAGCTTTAACAGATAAATCACCATTTTTACGATATATTTGTAATTTACCAGCACTTATAAAATCATTACCGAAGTTTTTCCAAACCAATGCATTATATGTATCGTGATCGAAAGGAATTCGGTTAACGGTGGATTTCAAAACAATGTTAGAAGCGCTTTCAAATCTTGTAGCGGTTATAAACTTGCTAAAGGTATTGAAATATTTAACATAAAAATCTATAAAACAATTATTAGTGCCTGTCAATATTAAATTTCTTACATTGGATAATTCAAGAATATTTTTAATACTTTTAAAGTCGCATAAACCATCGAAGTCCAAATAATTGATATTTAACTTTAAGTTTATATGTTTTTGAATCCATTTAACACTAGCAGGATTAAATTTATATTTACGTTTTCTTTTTTGTTTTTTAGTTGAATTTATTTTTTCTTTGTTTTCTACACTTTTAGTTGTGTGCACATCGTCGTTTTTCAAAATGAACTTTTCACCATATTCGTCGAATTTTCTAATTTTTGGCGGCGGAAAGTTCGCATGAAATCGATTTGAATTATTTACCCACAAATCAGTGAAATTTAGATACCATTTACTAGCTTTTACGTCGATTTTTTTATCTTTATTGTATTCTTGATCATCATTGATAATTCTTGCGTTATATTTAGTTGTCCATGGGTTATACTTATAGGATTTTAAACCATTTTTTGTAGATAATTCCTCGTTTTTGTCTATTTTAGAAACATGCGGATAATTTAAAAAATAATCCAAGTTATCATTAGTTGTGTTTTCGCGTGGATTGTATTTTCCTGGATTGTTTAAGAACAAAAGTGATGGTTTAGTTTCCATTTTAGAAATTTTCTTTAATATTTTCTGCGATCTGAAATACGATAACCTATCATCCACAAATATAATGATATCTTCGTCGTATTTTATCTTTTTGCGAAATATCAAATTGTGAAAATCTGGCAATTCCACGTCATTGGTGTTAAAGTTTAAAATGTTATTATCCCCGAACCATGAAACCATTTGTTTATATTTCTTATAAAATTTTTTAACACATCTGCCAATGATATATCCCTTTTTATTCAATTTTATAAGGCACGAATCTACAGCCAAGCATATATTTACCAATCTAGAATAGCTAGATGGTATATATACTTTTTTTTCTTCACATATAATTCTCATGAGTTCATTATTTCTTTCTAATCTTTTCTCTGGCATAAATTTTTCGTTCACATTGTATATAATGAGTGATGCATTTTTGAGATCTTTCGGGTTAAAACCTTCAATTACATCATCACTGCGATGATCGATATCCATGCAAACTATGATAGTCTCATTGTAGAATTGTATTTTCCATATTGTTCCACCGAGAGAATGGCCCGATCGAAGCGCCGTTATCGTTAAGTTATCATCTATTTCTATTGGCTGTAAATATTTTAATTGAATTATTTGATTAAAAGCAGATTTAATAAATTTTTTTTGATAAAAAAAGTCATCCGAACTTTATTTTTTACAATTTTATTGTTTTTATCATATAAAAGTGAATCATTATTTGTTGGATTAGATTTAAATATACTATTTTCTAAGTTATCAGGATCCTGATTACTAAACCTATTGTCGAAAACACATTGATTATCAGTTGAAATTTCCCCAACAAAAAAAGAATTTGTTTGATTTACAGCAGAAGAATTATTTATATTACATATATCAGTGTTTTTCGATTTTTTCCCTGTGGATATTTCTTTGTTTTGAAATTCTTTTGAATTTATTTGTTCACTTGACTTTGCTAAACCATTAGTATTACCATTTTTATTGCCTTTATTAACCACATTTTTAGTCCAAATATGCTTTTTCTCTATATTTTCGTCATTTTCAACAATTAAATTTGTAGATAAGTTTGAATTTGAAAGTTTTTTTGTGCAACTGTCTGTGTATTCATGAAAGTCTGAAACATACAAATTACTAGAAACTGGATTGAAGTTATTTTTTCTTTCTTTCTCGTTTATAGAAATGTCTAAATTTCGTGAATTGACAGTGGAATCGGTTATTAATAATGTATTTCCTTTTTGTGATTCATAATCTTCATTTTTTTTATCAATATTTTTATCATAGTTTATTATCTGGTGAGAATTCGCATTTAATCTGGATTTATCTTTTTCTGTACCCAAATTAAAATTATCTATTTTCAAAATGGCTTCCTCTCTAATGAATGAAGCAGATAAAGAATTTTTGATATTTTTTTGCTGTTTTTCTGTGATATTTTGAACATTTTGAGTGTTACCAAACTCGCCTAATGAAGTTTTAGATGAACAATTATACGAAACAGTGGCTAATTTGTCTATTTCTGAATTACCAAATTCACCATGCTTCTTCCTTTCCGAAATAATCTCTGGTTCAGATTTATTTTTATTTTTATTGTCATTGTAATTCAAATTAGACTCATTAATACGCTCATTTAGCTGAATATTTTGCAAAGGTTGTTCCTCTTGGTCAATAATGATACTCGAAGAACAGATATAATCGTTTTTAACCAAATATTCAGCACAACAATCGCTATTAAGCTCGTTAATACATATCTTTGACAGCTCGAAAATAGGCGAAGTCGCATAAGTAGGCTTAAAACATCCGTTTTTTGTGAGAAATGGTAAACCACCAGTAAATCGAAGGTCGTAATGGGATAGCAATATAAAATCAATGTTTTTTATCTCCTCAATATGCTTTTCTAGGTACGACCAATCAAGATTGTAAGCTCCTATGTTTAATAATATCTTGTATTTTCCTATTACAAGTATGTAGCACACATTATGGCCGTCCTTGTTATAAAGCGACGTAAGTCTAAATGCGCCGTTACAGTTATTCATGGGTGGATTTACATTTGAAAATAATATATTGCTATAAAAATGCTCCAATAAACGTTATCATGAAATCTACAGCGCTATAAATCTTTTTATTTACTCAGCAACAACATTTTTTGTAATATTATTATATTTTATAACAATCGGAATTATACATTAAAAAACAGAATAAGATTGTAATATTATTAAATTTTTCCAAAAATTAAAATTATATAAGCAAAAAAAATTAAAGTAAATTAGATTTTCAAGTATAATTACTAGAACAAAATATTTCACTGTGCTCAAATTTGATATATTTTTTTGTTTACGTTGGTTACTGTACATGTTCTATAAAAAAAGTTATAACCTAAAAACTTGATTATTTTAAAACTTGTAAAATCGATTTGTGTTTTTTGTGTATATTTATTTTTACATATTTAATCAGGGAATAGCCATTAAAAATAAATATTATCGCCAATATATATCTTTCGGTGTCTTTTATAATTTAATCTATTATTATCTAAAATACGAGTGAACGAAATTCTTTTGAAATTAAATACTTGGAGAAATAAAAAAAGTTGTTTTTTTGGAAATAGTATAATATATGTAGGAAATTATTTTTTATGCACAATTTTTTCGCTATTTTTTATTTTAATAAATATCATAGATCTATAATACAATTTTAGCGCACAATGTATGATGATAGAAATTTTAATAAAAAAAACATAAAACATTCGAAATAGAATAAAAAAATTTAAGATAAATTTTAAATTTACATTCCCAGAAAAAAACATAAATTTTGTTGAAAATACTTTCACGATACTAAAATATACATTATAAAGCTATAAAACATTAAAACTTTTGGACCATTGATATTTTGACATTAGGATCTTTTTACTCATATCAATGTTGCTATAATAAATAATTCTTTATATTTTAAAATGCAAAAAGAAAAAGACGATTGCATTTTATTGCCAGCATCCACCAGATAGCAATCATAAGCATCACATCTTATGTCTTTCACCAAAAATCATCTTAATTTTAATCATTTAAAATATATAATGTAAATGATCGACAACAATAAAACACATTTAATTGTAAATATAAAAATATTTCGCTTAAAATTTCCTCAATATCATACATATAAAAACTTTAATTTCGAGTAACTGTGTAAAATAAAATCTAAATATGTAGTTGAATTGGACAAAAAAATTAAAATTATATCATGTGTTTACTGATATAGAATTCTTTACAGAAAGATGTGTTGATATTGCAAGATGATTACGAAAATCCTACCAAAGGCGAAAAAATAAAAAGTAAAGAAATATAATCCACAGAAGAAATAATTGAAAAATCTATAAAAAGTGTATAAAAAATAAAAAAAGATTAAAAATATACGAAAATATTCTTTAAATATTTTTTTTAGTTTAAATTTATATTTTCCAATTTCGTTTTCAGTATTTTTCTAACATGCTAATGACGACAAGAACTTGGCGTGGAAAATTTTATTCACAAAGGAAGTAAGATTTGTGCTAGCTAAAATGTATGTTGATAAAAATTTTATCGTTTTGAATTATATTAATTTTATTCTTGTTATTCTTCAATCGTTCTTATACATTTATTCTAAGAAAAAAAATGTTTAAAAATCTTATAAAACAAAAATATTAACCCTAATTTATTTTTCTTTAGGGTCTTTTGTTTATCTTATTTATGAATTAAGAAAATATTCCCACAAAGGTAAAATAGAAAACCAGTGTCTTTCCCAACACAAGCCCTATCGTTGTAAAATGATTAATTCCCTGTTTCAAAATTACCTTACATTTAGCAGGAAATACTAATGATTAATCAATGCATTATACGAAATTCGAATTAGATTTTCATTTACATTTTTTTTCAATGACAAGAAAATCTATCAATAGCGAAATACAACTTGAAATATCATATAAATTAATACATATCTTGATAAATATGTTTTTTTAAGCAATACATGTAAAAAATTTTCTTATGCTTTAACATAAAAATAGTCTCTTTTTTTTATCTTTTTTTGATTTATTTTAATATATATGCATCCAAACGAAAAATTTGTTTTTTTTTACAGTTAATTTATCATAGTTGCATAAAATCTATTATATCATACACATTGATAAAATATACAATTAAAATCTGTAATCGAAATATAATAGTTTCCTTTGATTCGTTTTCTTTAAAGTACTTAAGCATCCGTTTTTAATAATTCATTTGAGGAATTTTATGCTTTTCTAATATTTATAGTTAAATATGCCTAAAAATCAATTTTTTGTTATTATTCGAAGAAGTTTACCCATATTATTAACGCACTGTGCAAATTTAAAGTGTTATTTATTATTTACACAAAATATATTCATTTTTAATGTTATTTTTATGCAAAAGATTGCATAATTTCTATTGAACAATATTACCATAAATATTTTGAGAACGAAACTACAAAAAAATTGTAAATTTTCATTTTCCATTGAATTTAAGTATTTTAATGTGATAATATAAGTACACAAGTTTATTTACACAAACAAATGCATTTTAATGCAAAAAAAACCATCAAATGCCACCTTAAAAAAACAACTATTAAAAACCAAAAAAGAGGTCTGAAATCATTGGTAAACAAAAACTTGTATAAAATATATATTAAAAAAACGATTTAAAAGATTCGCATTAACTTATGTCTATGCATATGCAAGCAAACATAGCGAGTTTAAAAAAATAGTACGATTTAGCGCATTTTGTAAAAAAATCACATTGCCGATTTTTATTTTTTATGAAACCGAATTTCATCTTTACCTTTTAATCTGTTAATGCTCTAATATTATTTTAAAGTTTAACTGCTTGAAATATAAATAGTTTAAATACAGAAATTTTTTAAAGTAAATATACATTCTAAAAATCAAAATTCGAAACGATTTTATGCATGTATTTTACGGCAAATACATATGGAATTCGATCAGCTCAACATCATACAAACAATATATAATTCAATATTCTTATATAAAATGTTTTTTAATCGAAAATATTTTTTGATATATTCCAAATATTGTCTTTTACCCCAATTTAGTGCATAAAATTTCGTTCTCATACATCAAAATGGCAAATATCTGTTTGCGATAGTGTATTGACTTCATTTTAAAGAAACCATAGTGATATCAGAAAAGAATTATAAAAGATACTTAATATTAATATAAAACTGTCTTATGATCATGTAACATTCTTGATGCTAATTGATTTCTAATCATTTCTTTTAAAGAAAAAAATATAAAAACATTTTATTATAAAATTCCGAAAATACTATTAGTTACCTCAATAATTTACAAATATATAAAACAGATTATTTAATGTTAAAAGATATATAGTATCGAGACCAACAAATTTCAAAAATACTAATGTTAATTTAAAACGAAATTTTTGGAAATTATGTAACAAAATTTTTTTATAATTTTCGGAAAAACAATAAGTTTAGATATTGATTTACTTACAACCCCACGCAAAATGAAATGAATTCGAAAGAGAGATAATAATTATCGGCACGACTCCACCAAAAACAACCATAAATTTAAGTCACAGTAAATCACTTAACTCGTTTACTTGTTCTCTTTACTTACGATATATTAAGAATGCTTATGGTACAATCCTTTATATATAATAATAAATAAAAAAACGTGTAAAAAACCAATATAAAAAATGGAAATTATATCCGTAAATTTCTTAAAAATTATAAAAAAAAATAAAAAAATTATTCCTGGCCATGAAATTTGTAAATTTAACAAATAAGATAATAAACGAACAATAAAATAATTTTTAATAGAAATTCAACATTTTATTTAATTACATTTATGAACATGTTTTTAAAAACATACTAATCATTCATTTTTAATGTTTTTGACAAATTCAATTATATTTCTTTTTGCTCAGTTATAATATTAGTATTCTATTTCATAAAAAAAACATTCAAAATTGAACTTCATGTGTAATTTCTAAAAGTATGGTGATTTAATGTAATCATAACTTATTTTGCATATTTTGAAAAAAATTCATAAAATTGTTGAAATTATATATTGAATCATTTATTTCTATTAACTTGGCATTATTTATATATAAAATCATACATAATTCAAAAAATCAACCGCGATATATCAATGCAATAAAGGAAAAAAATACTTTGGTAAATATTATGTATTATTTTGTTTTTAGAATTTTTAATATTTGGTATTTCAATAACATTATTTTTTGTTTTTATGATTAATAAATAATAAAAATACAAAAATAATTACTATCGGCCAATGAATAGTCTTCCAGATTTCTTAAAAAATTTAAAATTTATTATCCACCTTAGAAGATGATTTCGAAAGTAAAAAATCTCAATATACAAATGTTAACAAAACATTAAGCCTTTTTCTACATTCAATTGAAATTTTGATCTTGATATAATTTTTTTAAGATATTTTTACAAGAAAACAACATTTATTAATGATCACTGACATTATGGTAGTAAATTTTTTTGCACCATCATAAATGTTTTTCAAATAAGATCATATTTTAATATAACAACATATATATTTTTGATCCAATAAGCTAGCTTACAAAGAATGAAAGTTTTTTTTAAAAATTTTTTGAAGCAAATTATTTAAAAAAATCAACATTAAAAAATAAAATTTTATAATAAATAATATTATTTAGTATTTTTTTTAATTTTTTAGTTTCCTACGTGTTTCTAAAATATGTTATTTCGCAGGATTATTGTTGCTTTGATTTTTATTAATTTTCATAAATAAATTTAAAATACAGGTTGAAATGATTGTTATGTAAAGATTAAATAAGAAAAAAGATTTTAAAAAAATCTGAATTTTATTAAAAAAATTACTTACGATTTAAACTTTTAAATGATCATTCACATTAAAAATGTTACTAATAACAGTATCATACGTTTGAATATATTTTGGATGGTTTTTTGTGTTTGTTTTATACCATAGAAAGCTTATTATTAACAAAAATCTTCTTGGCACGCAATTTTTGATTTTGATTATAAATCACAACAAAAACTGAAGTAAACTAAATTTGTGGATCATATTAATTATAAAAATTGGTGCAAAAATTCTATAGAAAAAAAGTTTTCTTTGATTTAATTTCAATATTGTTAAACTTTTTACAGTTTTCATATATTATTTCTTTTTATAATTTATGTATCTATAATAATGCTGATAAAATCGTCTATTAACAAAATAACAAGATATTTGATATAAAATAACTTTTTTTTATTATAATAAAATTCAATAAAAATTTAAATATTAAGAATTGAAAAAAACATTATATCTAGATATTTTTAACGTTTTGTAATATTCTCAGGAAAAGGAAAATAGAAAAAACAATTATTTGATAATATTATTTTTTGTTAACTTTTTTATGTTTTTAAATATATTTGCTATTTTTGCAATACATTAATTTTCAGCGTAATTATTTTTTTCTTATAAAATCAAAAATTAATTGAAAATTTCACTAATTTTACAATTAATTGTTTGCTCAAATTTTTAAATGCGATTCAACATTTTATTTATGATTTGTGATTTTTTGATGAAATCATAGATCATAATATACTTTAAGAAAACGTATCTGCTCGTTCTTTTTAAAAATGATATTTCTTAGCTGTTTTTTTCTAAAAATATAATTAAAAAATATCAATAAATTTGTGGTGTAATGTCTATAATCATTTAAGTACAAAATATAACTAAATTCAAAAATATTTATGCCAAAATATAGTTAATATAATATAAAAATCAAAAGTAAACATAAAAAAGTAGATATTTTTTAATAAAAATATTGAGTATATTTTATAATATATATAAATAATGTCGATAAATAAGGTTTTACGAAAAAAAACATATGTTGAAGCTTAACTTATTATTATCCTAAGAAATTCAATTTTTTGGCGATTTTTGATGGACTCAATGAATTCACAATAATGACATATATATTCGCTGCCGATATGCGTAAAAAAATCTTTTTATGTTTACTCAATCAAGGCGTGTTTTTAAACTAAGCAACATATCAGATGAGATTTTTGATCATGTATTGTTTATATGATTTGGTATTGTGTGAATGTTGGGTTATTTGTTTAGAAATATTTTTCTTTTAAGATTTTCTATGTGAAAAACATTTAAAAAAGCTAAAAAAACAATTTTTTTTTGTTTATTCATTACCAAAATTTTATCTTCAAATCAAGTTTTTACTATTTCAAATAAGGTATACAAAATTAAATAAAAATTAGCAAAAATACAAAACAAAATATTGTTTTTTGTATTTTTGTATGTTATACCGTGTATAATTACGATCGAAAAACATTCTCTTGTGCTATTAATAGCAATAACATTACTTTTTATATTTATTTTAAATCTTTGCATATCGCAGGTACTGTTTCTAATTGCAAAAGAATATGTGGATTTAACTAATAGTGTTAAACTAATTATAGATTTTGTACTATAAAAAGACTATTTCATCTAATATTTATTCATAATATTTACATAGGTTGCAAAAAATAACTGTTTAAAAAGATAAAATGATCTTTCATATATTTTTGCAACTTATGAAAAATTAAAATTTAAATTTATCTATTGGATCATATTTTTTTATTGTTTATTATAAAATAAAATCGACATAGACATGATAAAATTATCGTCATTTTATGAGATTTATACTCAAAAGAAAGTATTTTTTTATTTAGATAATGCACAATCGACTCACCATTAAACCGAATCCAGTCTTTTTATATGTTATAAGGCATAAAAAATAATATTTTCGAGTTTTTATATGCACGGAATCTACACAAAAAATATAAATGCAAATATAGAAGTTTTCGTTCTTTTTATATATTAAAAAATAAAACGGCGTTTTTATTTACAACTACCAATGTACATAATCATTCAACATACTATAGTTGCTATTTTGTTTTGCTTAAATAGAAATTTATGCATAAATGAGATGCAAATATATAAAAAAATGTTAGAAGCAATCCTAAAAATTAGTATTGTAAATATAACATAAAAAAATATTTTTGATGCTTCTATCTATATCTCTTTTCAAAAGGTTTTAGTGGTATATGTACTTTTAGGAATGAATTTTACACCAGATTCAATTTTTTCGACATAATGTATTTTATTCAGTAAATTATTTGTATGTATTAAACATTTCATATGAAATAATACAGTTTTTGTCGAAAAAATAATTAATATATGTGGTTTTTCAATTTTTTGCTATTAGAAAATAAAATAAATTTCTAATTTACTCGTAATAACAGTCTAAATTCAGTATTTTGGCACATAATAAAAAGTTCAAAATTAAAACAGATCTAAAAATACTTTTTTTTATAAAGTTTTAATTTAAAATATAGTATAATGCTTTAATACAACAAATAATATTTCTATTTTTCTATAGAAGTTTTTTCTAAAAAAACTACATCTTGCGATTTTTTGGCATTTTTTACACACGAATAGCTTTCTTGATGTTTAGGGATCAGAACGATTTCGATGCATAAGTGCGCACACTTTTGAAAGATATCTTATTCATATAAAATTTTGCATGTTTATTTTGAAGAATCGCAATATATACATATATAAAACAACAAAAACGATAGTGATTGCCTCTTTTTAATTCTGTTATATTTTTATTTTATATGTGCTGTGTGTTTTTTTCTAGAAATCGGTAAAATGCTGTTTAAAAACATTCTAATCTTATTTTAATAGTAAAATTAATATTTTATTAAAATTTGGTTATATTGTGCGATATGTCTACACAATCAACTATCATTCATAAGAATTTTACAGATTTTAAGATATTGTCGAAAATTGTATTAGCATGTACAATTTCGTCACAGAAATTTTATTGTGTAAAAATATAAACTTATCACTAACAAACTGATGGTTAAATCTACTTGTCGCAAGAAAATCTATAATGTCAAAAATACTTTTTAGGATGGTTTTTTGTAATCTTTTCAGTGTTTTTGTTATTTTTTCACAATTGATTGTTATAGTTTATACGATCACAAACAATCTAATTCAGTGAATATATTATAATACTGTCAAGAACAAAAAATATTGTTTTAACTATACTCACGTATTGCTAAAGTATGATTTAGGAAATAAGCGAACAAGAAAATCTAATTTTACGGCATCGATAAATTTTGTAAATACATTAAAGCACAACCTTTGTGTTTTTTGTATGTCATTCGACTTTCGAAAATCAACTATAACAGCAATAAAAAAAATAAAAAAATGAAACTAATTACATGTACTTATAAAAACCCTTAACTAAAAATATCTAATGATGCGGTAATTATTTGATGAAATCATCAAATGAATTAAAATTTGAATTTTAAATCTTATAAAAAAAACTTAAATTACGATAAATGGAATTAGATATGCAGTATATATTATATTTTTAATATAAAAAAACAAACTTTCTCTCTATGTAAAACCAAAACCACACAAAACTTTCCATAGAGTGATAGATCAAAAGGTTTCTGTGTTAATATCACAAAGTTTTATATCTTGTTGATATAAAAACATAAAGCGTAACCGCATTGACTCGCATCATAATGTATAAGATAATTAATTATATAAACTTTGAGAAAGAATTATGAAAAAATTGTATAAATGCATAGCAAATTATTCCTTCGAAAATACAACATGTAGTACAATTTGATATTAAATAAAATTTTCTGTTTTAACGACTAACATAATGTATATTAAAGATATTAATTAGTTCAAGAAAGTTTCCATAAATCAAATTAAGATATAATTAAAAGTATTGCGAAATTAAGAAATATGATGATAAAAATTGATAAGCATTTATTTGTTGCTAAAAAAACTCATATTTTTATGAAAAATTTCGGAATGCTGTAATTTTTTTTAAATATAAAAAGCATTTGTTTGCAAACAATTTATCATTTATCATCATTTTTAAAACCAGAACATTCAGCAAAAAAAGACTATTGAAATTTTTCTTTTTATTGTTAATTTAATATGTTATATTTTTTGATTTTATAGCAGCATCAAAAAATGTAAGACTTTTTTACATAAATTACGACACTGGTAATAATAATTTTAAAATTATTTTGTATTTGATTTCTCAAAATTATGGGAAAGAAAAGTTGAGAATGAATTTATTATTTAAAAAAATAAATGATACTAAAGACAAATAATTGAAAATTTAAAATATGTATATCGTCGTTTTTTTTGTAAAAAATGAAATTTGACCTTTACAACTAGGCTTCTGATTTCCTAGGTGATTTTGAAATAAAAGAGCACCTTTCATGGTTGATAATTTAAAGAAATTATAAAAACATTATTAAAAAATTAATTCAAAAAAAAATTACAAGTAAACAAAAAGTAAATTTGTTTATATTAGAGTTTTTTTTGCAAATAAATGTAGTTGTATATAATGCGCGATTACATGTAATAAAAAATATAAGAATGACATAAAAATAAAAACGTTGTTTGCATAATACTTTATACAGTTTCTAGTTGATTTATACAAATAACTTAGAATCATTAATTTACATTTGTGACAAATTTGAAAATTTGTAAATTTTTATATTCTTTTTGAGCATCAATTATTTAGATTTTCTTTAAGTATTTTTTTCAAAATTTATACATTACTTGTGAGCGTTATCAAGATAAAACCTGAGCTAATAATGGTTTTGAATTTGTTTTTTTGGACTTAAAAAAGATTATAAAAATCTTTTTTGCGCATTTAAAATACACATCGCTTGCTATTTATACTTTTTCTAAATTTTTTTCACCAATCATCATTCTTCGTATGAGATTTTTAACAACTTCAAAATTATCAAAGCCATATAAAAATTAAAAAACACTTACATTTTTTGTGATTTTTTTCTCTTAAACATTACATTTCAAGTTTATTCCAACTATTTATTTTGGGTGAAAAAATAAAAATGAATAAGATTAAATTTATAGTTGTGTTTTTATGAGATATTAAATATGATAAAAAAGCAAAAAATTGTGTTTTTACAATTATTAATAATTTCTGAATCTTATAAATATATCAAAATCAAATAGAAAAAGGCAAAAGAAACTTATGTTATTTAAAAACACTTATTACTAAAAAAATTGGATCAAGTATTTTACTTTATAGAACCTAATTTACGTTCCTTGGAAATAAATATACTTTTTATTGGTTTTTATCATCAGGCAACATTATTAGAAAAAAATTATATTATTTTTGAAATTTATGCAAAATTGTCCATTATGTAGTGATATCATCACGATTATTGTCTAGAATTTTAATTTTTGCAAAAAAAATTCTAAAGGCTTAAAACATAACAATCGTGTTTTTTAATATAATACACAATGATATAGATAAAAATTAAAAATTTATAGTTTTAAATGCAGAAATGTCATGATTTCGTTTATTGATCACAAAAACGAAAAAAACAGATTTTCTTTAGCAACTGTATATTTTATGTGAAAAAAACCAAATCAAATAATCAATTTTTTGATATTTTGTTAAATGTGTTGAATAATACTTATTCTTTTTATTATGTTGATCAGATATAAGATGTCAACTTATTGATTAATCGCTAATAAGAAAAAAGTATTTAATGACTAAACAGAGCTTAAAAAGAATGACAGGTAAAGGCTAGAAAACAAAAGAAAATTATCTCTCTGTAAAAAATCGTAAAAGTATCACTTAAAGAGTAATCTTCATTTATTACAGTGACTTATTAAGAATACAAATTTTCACATAATTTTCACACAATTACATAATATTCTATGCTATTATAAAATCACATTCAAACTAAATAAACGTATTAGTTTAAAACTTTTTTTTCAAAGTTTTTTTGTACAATTAAGATTGTTTTAATTTTAGTTAAATATCCAATATAACCAAAAAACGTTTTTTAATTGTATACTATTATCAGCCTCAATTCTATTGGATCTTTGGTACAGCACAAATGAAACAATGACTTTGAATTTCTAAATTGGTTAGATCGAAAAACTTGTTTTTGGAATTGGTTGGTTTGTGCTGTTTTTTTACCACAAAGAAAGATGTTACTAAGTAGTTATGGGGTTTTTTTATGCATGGCTTATTATGTAATTATTTATTTTTCTTAACAAAAAGATTATTTTCTAAAGATTAGCACAGCATATATAAGGATTTTGGTGCAATGCATACTATATCTATATTTTGTTATTTTGGCTGAATATAAAATGTGACCTCTTTGGCATTCAATCAATTATTCTGTAATACATTTAATGAACAATGTATTTTTTATTATTCTCATTGAAAAATTTCCTCATATTCTGATTTTATGCTACTACAACCTTATTAATCGATAAAGAAATAGAATTATCTGCAAAACACTCTTTTAAAAACAATATGATTTTAAAAATGTATGATCACGAGTTGAATTACTTTTTTTTGCATAAATTATTAAAAATAATGGATTCTAATCTTTTTTAGCTTCTGTAAAATTTATTTTACATAATCTTTAAAATAAACTAAATCATTTAAATTTTTCATCTCCAAATTCACCAATGTTCGTAGTTAAATATTAATATTTTTAATAAAGATTTAAAAAACCATTGTCACTATATTCATCTCTTTATATAATTTTCAATTTTCTGATTTATTCCTGTATAACATTATTCAGACATTTTTTAAAAAATATTTTATGTTATTTGCAAACAAATAAAACAATTTTTTTGATATAATATACTATAAATTGTATAGTACATTTTAACGTATATAATTTAATATTACAAAGGCTTGTTTTTTGCATAATTAAATTTTATAAATTTGTTTATCTACATAAAAAATAATTATGAAGTCAAAAATTTATTAAAATTATGTAGGTTTTTATAAGGGTTATTTTTTAGAAGTTACCTTTATAATCATGAATTTAATATAAAAATAAATTAATAAACTTTATTATAAATATAACTTAACTTGATACTATTTTACCATTTTTGTTCTATGAATTGCGTATTTTTGCTTGGCATAATATATACTTTCTTTTATTTAATATACAAATGGAAAAAAACGCACTTATAAAAATGATATTTCAATTTTTTTGTGTTTGTAAATGAGGAAATTTCCGAAGGGAAAAAAATGTAAGAATAAATTAAAGAATAAATCAAAAATAATACATTAATAACTCTTTAAAGTAATATACTTTGTTTTCTTTTTGTTAACTTGAAATTAAAAATTTTTTAAAAACTACTATACAACTTTCACGGAATAGTTATATAATTGAAACTGTAATATATTTAGGGTTAAAAGATCAAGAAAGGTTTAACATTTCTTTAAAAACTTTCTAACTCTGTAATAAGTTTTTTATAGTAAATTCCAATAAAAATTTATATAAATGAATAGTTTCTTTTTAAGGATCATCTACTTTTTTGAAAAATAATGAAAAACTATTTTTACAGGCACGAAAAGATTACTAAAAAGTTTTGATTATTTTTTATTTTATTGAAAAACTATTAATATTATATGTTTTGTCTACTTTCTTAACTTATTTTAATTTGTAGATTAAAATTTCCTAGTTTATTTTTTAACTCTAATTTTGTGTAAATAAGTTGGATTTTTTTTTATCAAATAACATATAATTTGTAATCAGATTCCGTATTTTTTACAGTAAATTAAAATATAATATATGCTGTTTTATACTTTTTTCTGATATGTTAAATAGGTTCCTGAAAATTTGCAACAGCAATTTTATTTATTAGCTTTGGGTGTGCTACTGTAGTATCAAGTATTCGATAAATACGAATGCATAATACAGGGTAAAGCAATTTCCTGAATGAACAATGTATTTTCATTCGTTATGAATTCTGTGAGATTGTATCAGATTGTTTTTTTTATCAGTGATAAGAAGTTGATATAATTGATCGCAACGTTAATCGATAGCTTTTCACGTTTTATGCGATCATTGGTTGATTTAATGACGTTCTGTCGCGTAATGCGATACGCTGCGTATAAATAGAGGGTTTTAAAACAAATATGCGTTCTAAATACAATACAAGTTTTAAGTCTTCTTAACGAGCTCTGGTTCGTCCCAACCCTTAGTATATGATTATATTTTTATATTTTTGTTCAATACTTTTAAAACAAATAATCATTTATGAAATAACAAAAAAAAAGTGTAACTATCTATATAAGTATATTTTGAAAAAAGGTTTTCTCTTTTTACTTCTTGAAGTTAGTTCAATTGATTTTGAAATTTTTTTAAGTTATGCAGTTTATGATGAACGACTTTTCGCCTTATAATTTTGTGTTGAATTTATATTCACAATATATATTTTTTACTTTATATCTCTCGCAAGAAAAAATAGAAAGTATAGTTTTTGTAACGTGCACTATATTTATTGATAGGATTCTGTGGGTTTTCATCAACATCTATGTTTGAATTTTTAAAACTCATCTTTTTCTCTTCTATTCCAATCTATGAATACTTTTATTTGATAAATTTTTTATTTATCGTATTTCAATATTTAATATTCAATCAATCAATAAAAAATATTAATTTAAAATCTTCAAATTGATGTTTATAATTTCTCACTAAAAGTTTTATAGGTTCAATATTCTTTCAATTACTATATAATACATATTAATCGATGATATTAAAGTTTGCAGACTTGACGTCTGACTGTTTTTGCAAATGGAATATTGCCTTAAATTGTTTTTTAATAATTTTCGGTTTTTTATTGGCTACATTAGATAATTTAGAATTCAAATAACTAAAAAGTATTATATTGAATTTCACAGCAAAATAGTTATAAAAATTTTGTTTTTTATGGCAACCAATTACTTATTTATGAATCCTTTATAAAAAACAATATTTTGTTCAAATCATATATTACAATCTAAAACTTTTTAAAGGTTTTTGTAA
Source organism: Edhazardia aedis USNM 41457 (assembly GCA_000230595.3). Classification (NCBI taxonomy): domain Eukaryota; kingdom Fungi; phylum Microsporidia; family Culicosporidae; genus Edhazardia; species Edhazardia aedis. Next base: position 140,918 of record AFBI03000077.1, read on the forward strand.
AACAGTGTTTTTAAAAAGCACTTTTAACAGTAAAAAAAATTAGATCAGTTTACAAGAATGATCACTATGGGATATGGTAAAATAACCCAAAAATTGAAATACTTTTCTGAAAAAAGCTTATACAGATAAAACAACTCGCATGTGCATAATAAAATCAATCAATATTTTTAATTTCGATCATTAATATGTACACTTGATTTTTTTTAATTTATTCTAACTTTTGATAAATTTAAAACATTCTTGTAAGTAGAGCATGGGAAAATATAAAAACCAGAAGAAGAGGTATTTTTGTTGTTCGTGTTTGGCTAAAAGTTTGCCTTTAAATAGCTTTGTGATGTTTTATTATATTAACAAAACACGTATTTTCCACAAAAAAACAGGGTCAAAAAATGAATCATCTCTTTGTGATTTGTACTTTTGACCCATCATTAAAAAATTGACATAAAACGCGACATGATATTTATTAGTGAAAGTTGCAAACAATCATTACTTCATTATATGACTAAAGTAAAAATCAAGTCAATCATTCTATAATAAGTTGCGTTCCCCTCTTAACAGTGACGTAAACAACTTTTTATGTCTCTTAGGTCTTTTCGTATCTACAATTCTTTTTCCAGCCTAGTTTACACAGACCCGTTCTGTAATGAATATGTTATTGTCTTCGGGAAGTCATACACATATAATGATCATAATCTTAAACCACAGAAAGAGTTTAAGAATTAAGTGATCTAATAAGAAGCGTCTGCCAAATGATACATATAAGTGTGAAATAATATTTAATAACCAAAATATAGTGCTTAAAAGATGAAAAACTGCATGTAAATGTAAGTTGAAAGGGATCTTCGTATTATGCTCAAATATTTTTTATAATTTTTCTTGCGGTGATGAAACTAAAGGTTGCCTGCCGTCAAGAATTACCATTATAAACTTAAAAATATTTTTTACTTGAATATTAAGAATTCGCAAAAAAAATTTTCCTCAAGTTTAAAAATTCAGTATTTATTTGTGTTTTTGATATTTTGTTATTAAAGATTTCTTTTATTGCTATTTTAGATTGTATTTTTTAAAAAAGCCATTTTAAAAAAACTAAAAGATGAAAATTATCATAAAAAAGTAAAATGTTTTATCACTTGAACTTGCTATCAAAAAGAATTAATAAAAGACTTATGAAATCGTTGCTTTGTAATTTTAGATACGAATTAGCCTCATCATCTTTAAAAATATTGTGTTGAATTATCAGAAAAACCAAAAAGCAAAGATTTTTATTTTATTCTGATTTTTGTATCTCTTTTGCAATAAGGTTAATGTTTTCATGAATTTTTTGCCAATGTGTGATTGTAGTTTTAAATGTTTCTTTAAATATGCAACACACATGAAAATCAATTACACAATTGAAATTTTTTTCAAAGTTATATTTTATGTGTTAATATATAAACTAGCAAAATTTTTACAGTAAATGTGATTGCTATCTTTATTCATGTTTTTAATTATATTTTAGCTCGAAATTTCTTTTTAAAAAAATAAAAAATCTTTTACTGCTTTTTCATTTAATTATTTATGCATTATAATAGTAGATTAAATAAAAATTTGCAACTTGATAAAATATTTTAATTGTATTCATTAGTAAACAATCAGGTAAAATTTTTTTTTAGTTTTTAAATTTTAAATAAATTAATATTTAGCAAAATATCATTGATAAATATTTTAAATAAATAGGATGTTGATACTAAGAAAAAGGATTTATTGTGCAATAATATAGGTTCAATTTTATTCAAAGAAATGTACAATATCATTTAAAATTTTTAATAAAACGCGTAAAAGTATAAAAAAAATCAATCCTAATGTACGGAATAAAATATAATCGAGCTCTGGTTACTAAGTTTTCTCAAAGCATTTGAGATACCTGGCATCGGGTAGTATGATAGCAGTTAGTCAAATCACAAAATATAAAAGTGGATTTATTTTTACAAAAAATTATCAAAAAAATATTAATTACGCACATGATGGTTCTAAAAATACATAAATTTTTTTATTTCTATAGGTTTATGCATTGTTTGTATTCATATTAATGTTAGATCGAATTAATTTTTTTTAAGCGAGACAATTTATCATTTGATATTTTTTGCAAACTAAATTATCATAAAAATAGAAAGCCTTTTTGGCTTAAAAAAACAAACAATCTATTATTAACACCTACTACAACATCCAAAAACTTGATATGGAAATATTTGCAAAAACTTTATAAATATATAGTTTGGTGTACATGTATCTTTATTTAACATTAAAATGACTTTAATATTATGTTTTTTAAATGAATTTTCCGGGAAATAATCCATTGATTAAAAACCATAATAATACACATTTAAATGTAAAAAATAACTCAAATAAAGAGGAAAAAACTATTTACGATGAATAGTGTATTTTTTTAAGTTTGAAGGATTTTTCATTTAACTTAAAATTCAAAAAAGTTATTATTATCATAAGATTCAATTTCTCATAAATGAAATTGTTTTTGACATGTTAAATTATAAATTAAAATAAAAAAAAGTTTTACAATGAATGAAAATTTAAAGATAATAGGTGAATTCTATTTTGAAATTTATCAAGATTTTGAATGTAAAGAGATATTTATCCGACATAAATTATATAAGTGCTATGATGCATTTGTTAAACATCTTAAGAACAACTGCTCAAAAAATGAAGTTTACAAAAAAGAGCTCCAAAATCGAATTCTAGAAATTTCGGATTATCTTGATAAAAAAATTATCTTAATTGGAAAAGAATTCACAAATAATACAGTTAAAGTTTTGGATATTGTAGCAAAGATTAAAAATTTATTGTTAAAAACCAAAAATCTGCCTAAACAATTATTTTTAACGCTTTTTTATTCAAAAAAAGATAAAATAAATGTAAACATAGTAACACTGATGAATTTTTTGTTTATAAAAAACATCAAAAACACTCTTGATCATTTAAATTCGTTGATTGTTGCCAAATGCGTAGATATTTTTGTTAGTTGCGATAAATGTAGACATACAGAACTGCATGATGATTTATTATATTTTTAAGGTGTTTTGAGCATTACAAAAACACATTTGACGTATAAATTATTTTTAGAGCGCTGTATCGATAAGATCTTCGATATAAATTCTATTAATTCAATTTCAAAAAAACAAACAATGAAACAACATAAAGAAAATTTGGATCTAATATTTTATATATTTGAATATGAACCCAGTGAATCTATGTTAAATAACATTCTAAAGAGGTTTCTTAAAAACAAAAATGAGATATTTGAATATGTCAACACTTCTTATGTTTCAAAAGATGATATAAAATGTCTTTTTAATTTACTTTTAGAGCTAGAATCCGAAGATAGCCTATTCGACAACGCATCTCATTTATTTAAAATTTTAGTAGAGCAAAAAAAATTACAAAAACATAATATAAATTTTATTGATGTTACAACATACTTTAAAGATGTTATAGAAAAGTATATGAAGTTAAAAAATTTTGATCCTCAAATGAGCATAAAATTCTTTAAAAAAATGAAAAAAAAGATTATTGATTCTATTTATAACGATAGTATTGAATATGAAATTTCGGATATTTTGATCAATAATATAGATTCCGAAATAAATAAATTGCAAGATTTTATTCATTTTTTGGATTATGATGATCCTTTTAAAGAAAGGCTTTTTTTGAATTTTATGAGAAGATTGATGTATGATAAATCTAAATATAAAAATGAATTGGATTTTTGTACTCGACTTGATAATAACAAATTTTCACGCTATAAATGCAAGTCAAAACAATTGTTTAAGGATTTTTTCAATCAAATTAAAATTTCAACTACATCATTTAGTGATGGAGTATTTGAAGGTGTTTTTTCGCATATAAAAAACCCAAATCATGATTTAAAAAATCGGCTTTACAGGTTCAAAAATTTACAAGTGCGAGAAAATGAAAAAGAAACTGATTACTTTTGTATTGTGAAGTATGATATAAATATTAACAAATCAATAAATCAAGAAACATTAAACATCATTAAAAGCAATGAGTATGAACATAGAATACAAAGAAATGATACTTCGATTTTATTTAATCTCAATGAAAATTTGAAGAAATTTTGACTGCTACTTCTTTTGACAAAATTATTGACAGCCATAATATAGTTGTTTGTGAATCTAAAATTTTCTATTCTAACTTGACAAATTTTGAAATATCAAAACTTAATTTACCACATAATCTACAAATTTTAGAAAAAATCATTCAAAAAATATACTCTCAAACTTTTAATACAAGGAAGTTGGATTTTATTTACTGTCAATCACGTGTTTTTATTAAATTTAATAAATTTTCATTGTTACTGAATACACCAGCTTATTGTATTTTGTCGATTTTAGAAAAATACGAATGTATGAGCTATTTAGACATCAACTTAATGTTGAAATATAATTCTGAAAATGAATGTAAAGTATTATTGAATTATGATATTATATACGAATTTAATGGCGCATTTTATTTGAATAAAAATTTTAACGGCGGGGATTTGGACTTATTTGACTATAATGTGTTGCCAATAAAAACAGAAACAGCAAGAACTTGTATTGATCATTATATCAATCCTTGTATGCTTGCTAAGTCTCAAATAATGTTATTTTTAAAAAAGAACCAGCAAGCCGATTATTTTAAACTTCAAAATATTGTTGATGATGTGAAATTTTTCGACCAAGCAATAAAAGAGTTGCTTGAAAATGAATTTATAATTTTGAATGGAAACAAAGTTATTTATAGGGCTTAGTAATATGAATAATATTTTATAATATTTGTAAATAAATTAATTTCGCACATTTTGATATGACTATTTTTGCAAGCATATTAGAAATAAGTTTTGACAACAGTATTTCATTTCGGAAAAATAGTTGTTAGATTTTTTTATGGATATAGATTCCAAACAATTATTAAAAATTTTCTTTAACGCAATAAAATTCAACACTTCATTTAACATTTTATTAGTCAAATCATCGTAAAAATCCTTTCTATTACTTTCAATCAAACAATTATACTAGATTATTTATCACCAAATCACAAATAAAAATACCTAATTACGACGATAAAAAAATATATTTTTTAAATAACATATAGAACTATTTAAATTATCAAAGTACTAAAAATTTGCATAAAATAATATTAAAAAAATCTGTATTTAATATAAAATTATAAAAATTCAAACTTATAAATTGTACAATAATACTTGATTGTGATAATTTTGGATTAAGCGATTCTTTTAATAAACAAAATATTGTGTTTATTTTATTGGAAATTTCATTTATTAAATTAATAAGTCGTAAATTAGTATTTGCGTAAATAAAACTTTAGTATTCCTAAAATAGTACCTGAAACATATTTTCTTTGAAAAAAATTAAAATGGGTTGTTATCAAAACTTTTTGAAGGCGTGTTTTAGAGGTAATGACCGCAAACGAAGAAAAAAAAATTTCAATTAAGAAATAAATAAAAAATAAAAGTTATATGGCATTTACTAGTTCTGAATTTAATGTTTTTTTTGTAGTTGGTTATATTGTATTTGTTTCGATTCCGTTTTTTATTTTTGAGATTTCTTCTTAATACTCGTTTTAAGGATTTCCTATCTCCACTACACAAAAATCATTGTGAATTTATCACAAATACATCTTTTCGGTTTGTGCTTTATAAGAACCTGCATATAATTATCAAAAAAACCAATTTAAATAATGCTTGAATGCGGCAAAGAAAGAAATAAAATTTATATAATGGTGCAGGAATTAAGAAGTGAAAAAAAGAGATTAAATATATTGTGTTGATATTCTTTGACCGACGAATCTTCAGGAGAATCTTGGTGAACGATCGTTAAGAAGTTTGTTTATACATATCTTATAATGTAAAACTAGAAATTGAAAAAAACTTGTAGGAATTTATCAAATAATATTTTGTGTTATGTATTTGTTTTTTGTTGCGCATGATATTCGTAGCGTTTGAAAATTTGAATAACAGCTTTTACTCTTTCCTTTTTCTTTTTTATTGGTCTCCCTAGATTACTACGACCAATCTTCCAATTAAACTATTTTTAAGTTATTCAGTATTTTCGTAGTACAAGATTTAAGCCTTACAAGCGTTTTATTTAAAATACTAAAGCTAGTGATCTGTATATTCTCACACATAAATGATTCGAAAAGTGAAAAGGAATGATAATTTAATATTTCAGATTTTTTTATTTGATGATCTGTGTTTTTGCTAGGGCTTCTCTTAGTATTATCAAAAATTCCTGAGGTCCTATTGCTAGTGTATGCTTGAATCTGAATGGAGAATATTTATTAAAGAATTTTATAGAGAAGAAATAATCAAATTCTTTTGTAAAATTCAGATTTTATAATATGATAATTCTTTTGTATTATGTGTTTAGATTATTGTGTTAAAAAAAATCTAATCTTCTTATTTACTTCGTTATCATTTTTGTGTTTTACTATCCAATTGTTTCTCAAAAACGTCTCATTGACATTCTTTCTTTTGTGTTTTTTAATTTTTCAAAAAATTTTGTTTTTAATCTTTTTTGGGCAATTAAAAAAATTCAATATTGTATATTTATTTTTAACAACCTAAAAATCCATTTAATTACAAATATATTTAAATTTTTGAAATATAGATTTTGTCAGAAATAAGAAAAATTGAAAAATTAATGAAGTGTAAAAGCAATAAACGAAAATATAATGTGTTATATGTTCATTAAAAAATATAGTTATGATAATATTGGTGTTTTGATAAAAAAAGTGGCATTTTGCATAAAAATCATAATATTTGTCTAATAAAAAATTAAAATAATTAACATATTGCAATATTTCAAATTTTTAGTTCTAAATTTATGTATTTTTTTGTTTAATTACTAAATATTTTATTGGTTTTAGATTTGCTATCTCAACTATGATTTTTGCTATCATAGTAAACCCTAATGAAAGAGATTACGGAGGAGTTAAACGCATAAAGCTAAACCGTTTATGTTTATGGTTTTTCTTCCTTTATAAATATTTTATATAATTTCTTTATATGTATCCTTGCAAAAAATGAATAGTAAATTTTTATGTTTTAAGTATTTTTCTAAGTTTAAAAATATTTTTTACTCTTCCATCATAAGTACCATAGCGATAAACGAATAATAAGTTTTTATGTTTTAACTGTAATTCAATATTTGCAGTTATTCTAATGACATAGAATGATTATACACTAAAAATCATAAATTTATTGTCATACTTAGATAAAATAAGTTTTTATAAAGCTACTTTATAAAAATTCTATTTAGTGTGTAAGTTCAGAAGTAATGATATTATTAATTGGTATATACACAGAGTAAATGTAAAAAGTATAACGAAGGGTTCTTGATTAATTTTTTATACCTATCTTAGATTCGTCTTATATTTCGTTCACTCTAAACATTATTTAATTAATAAATTATATTTATTAGTTTCTATTTTGTTAAAAAAGCGTGGAAGAAATAAAACAAAATAACAAGAGAAATAGAAGAGTAGTGAAAATATATATTTTTAAAAACTAAATATTTTTTTTCATTTCTTTTTTATAACTAAAATTAATTTTTTTGACATTTCTTAAATAATCTAATATTTTTGATATTGATCAAAAAGTGATTAGTCTTTATAATAGAAAAATCGCTGTAATAGCTTGCTGAATGAAATTTAACAAGTTTTTTTCAAATATTTCTTCTGAAAATAACTCATTTTCAATTAGGTATAAGTTGGGCAGGTCGAGAGTTCAGCCTCGAACATCCAACCGAATCAAATTAAAAATTTTTTATAACTCAAAAAACATCTTTAAATTCACAAAACATTCAAAACACATGTTACACATTGGAATACTACATATACTTGATAAAGAACCACCGGTTGGATGGAAAATATATAAAACATTTAATACCTCTAAAGTTCCATACATGCAATATTTAAATAGTTTTTAACCATAAAAAAATATATATGATGAAGGAACAATGGATGGAACGTACTAAGTAACAACCAAGAACCCGTTGTGCGCACTCAGGGGCTGTTGTAAATATTTCGTATTTGCTTGACCTGTCTTTAAACTATCTTTCCATATATGTTCTTTATCTAAATAACACAGGCTGATATCCGGTGGAGTAGAGCATATAAATTTCCTACAAGTATTCTATGAAAAAAATAACTTATTTCCTAAATATTATGGTAAATTATCTTTTAGCATTTTTCTAGTACTTTAAACAGTTTTTGAAATCGTTTCAAAGTCCGATGCTTATTTTTACATCAATTTTTTATCTTGAGATATAAAAATTATATCAATGCTACGAATATCAGGTCTTTATACCAATTAAAAAAATTTTAAATAAGTAAAGTTTTACTTTATAGAACTAACTGTTTTTTTATCCCGTACTAGTACAATGTATGTTGCTATTACTATATATTTTATAATAAATCTCTAAAAGAGTTTTTTCTACTATAAAAATATTATAATTATTATCATTAAACTTCTATTTTTTTCTTTTTTTATGGATTAATTTTTAATTTTTTTTTGTGATCAATCTTATGACTAAAAAGCTACAAAATTTTTTTGCTAAAGCTTTATAATTGATGAGTTTTTGCAAAAAGAAATTTTCATATTATTCTAAATTCATAATTTTTTATTCATATTTAAAGAAGATAAATTTATATTTGATAAAATTCTAAATTTACAAATAGCTAATTTATTAATACTATTATTTAAAATTTATAACACAATAAAATTAACAAATTTCAATGTTTTTACTAAAAATTTAAGAACTAAATAAACATTATATTATACTTTGTAGATTTATTTCGATTTTGATTATAGCAGTAGAATTATATACTATATTAATTGCTAATATAGAAAGTTGTATTTTGATTGTAAATAAGAGTTGTGCAAACTTTTTTTAGCTTTAATTGCGTTTCTTATGCAAAATAGGCTAAATTTTTTTTTGTATGCCATTAATTTTATAATTTATATCGTTGAAATAATCTGACGTTTTTTTACTGGTTATCTAACTTGATAATATTACACAAAATACTCAAGTTTAATAATTTTTAATCGGGGTTTACGCAAACTTTATGATAAAAAAGATGTATGATTGTTAAAATATATTTTTTGAAGATGTGTCGGCAGCAATTTTATTTTCTATTCTTTGTATGTTATAATCATTTTAAACTGAAAAAAGCATATAATAAATTTCAATGCTCTTATTATACTTTTTCCGCATTCCTATCTTTAATACATGTGAAAAATATTGACCAATATTTATTTTTCTTGCCAGAATGATAACATCCTCTTTAAAGATATGTTCTATTGACATTCTAAATAATCAGAATTTTTATCAGACATTATTTGACTAGTTTTCTAAAAAATAGTTATTATGCATATAAAAATTTATGCTAAAACCTTTTATTATTTTTAAAGTCGTTTAGCAACTGATTTTTACACACATTAATATGAAAACTTGCTTGAAATATCAAAAAAAATGTCTTAAAAAAAGTAAAAAATGTTATATGTAATATTTTTTTAACTTCTATTGTTATAAAACTGTTTGAAGCTCATGCTTATATATATTAGTTCAAATTATGAATAAACTTTGTCAGTGAAAATAATATTACAAAAAATATTCAAAATGAAAACTTTAGAAAAAAATTTATATGCGTTTTGAAAAATATGTTGTGCTATTTTTTGTTAAATTATTATATTAAATATTAAAATTTACATTTGTGTTCGAGTTACAACTAATTCTAATTGTGAATTAATATCGGTAAAAAATGATATAAATTATATGTGTGAAATTTTCTTTGCCCTAAAAAAAGTTTTTTGAATACAAATAGTTTTAAAAACGAAATTAATAAATGTTTTGAGACCTTCAACCAATAAACAGTAGAATAGAAAAAACTGTTCATTTCATTTTGAAATGTCTTTTTCTATATTTTTTTACAAACATATATTACATTTTTTTTAACGAAAAAAGTTTGCACCTTTTTATGTACATTGAATTTGGTTTTAGTTTTGATTTTAATGTTATTTCATTTGATATATTCAAATAATAAAAAATTTCGCATACTCACAATATTGAAAACTGATATTCTTTATCTTTGAAATTGTCAATGAAACCTTTTTAAAATATATATATTTTACAAATATATTCAAGTAAACCTTAACACATATTTTTTTTAGTGTTTTTATATTTTGTAATTAAAGAAAAGATTTATTTAAAATTGATTTTTCAAAGTTAGTAATTATAAAAAGGTTTTGAATTTTTCAGTATGAAAATCACCAATTTTACTATAGTTGCTTATGGTATACATATATTTTTTTTTTGTCATTTTTTATGATTATTTGCAATATAAACCTGTTTCTGATACATTAAATTGTAACTTTTTTTAAATAATGTAAAAGCCATTTCACAAAAGAATTTAATATTTAACAAAAACCAATTTTTTTTCATTTCTCTATTTATAAAACGCTCAGAAAATTTCCTGCCATTAAGTAATAATTTTTTATATTTGTGGAAGATATAGCTACACATCAACCAAAGAGATACAAATGTTGTAAGTGTAACATATCTTACTGGCTACACAAAGAAGAAGATAATCGTAAAGTATCTTAAGTAGGAGAAGAAAGATGGATAAGAAAAAAGAGAAAAAACGTGGATTGTTAAACAAAAATAAATGCAATGAAAAATTATATACTATTTTTTTTGAATTCACATTTTTTTATCCTTTCAAAAACTTCTTTCTTTTAGATTTTTTCACGTTCCGAGCTCGCTGACGGATCATTTCCTCCACAATATATTTTGCCTTATTCAAATATTGATTGGATTAAAAAGCTAGCATATTAAACATACATACAAAGCTAAAAGAAAAACGATAGCTTTACGAATTAAAACCATGAAATTTTCAAAATAATCTGGATAATTGTAATCTTATATTGCAGTTTGTAAAAAATTTATGTTTATTGTTATTAAAATCTGAAAAGAAACAAAAGAAAAACAAGGTCAAGAATATTTATAGTTTAATTATCCTCCATAGACTGCTTTGATAATTCACAAGAATATTGATTACCTTCCCTTAATATCGCAGTGGTATATCAGCAAACTCCTCAAATTTCTTATTTCTTTACACTCTTAAGGTCGACACAAAGAAAGGAATAAATAAGTTAAAGGAATGACCATAACTTATCTTAACCTCTGGCATCACCTCAGCACACTATGGCTGTAAAAATTTTTATTTTCGTAACATTCCCTTGTGGATCTATGCCATATTCATACGTCACACATATTTGCAATCGAAAGTGCGCAAGAAAGGTTTTTTCAGAGAAATTAAAAGAGCATTTGTTTTGTTTACTTTGTGTATTTTATACCTTTATCTGGGACATATAAGTTTGACTTTAAAACTTTTTTTTGTTTGAAGGAACATATGATTACGCTTAAAATTTTTTAAAATGATGAAAGCGTTTCTCCTTTACGATCATTTCACTTAAATTATTATTTGGTTTTATTAAATTTAAGAATTTTTACAGGAAAATTATTCTACGATATATTTGATGAAATAAAGCAAGAAATGATTCAAATCGTAAAAATATGAAAAAAACTTAAATACTAAAATTATTTATATGATCTTTTTGTGGAACTATTAATTAGACACAGAGTTAAAAAATTCTAAATAATTGAGATTTTATGCAACTAAAATCAATTTTAATTAACTAGGTGCAAATATTGAGGACTTTATTTATACAATATTTATTAAAATGTGAATACATTCTCTACATTTTTTTTTATTTCTTAACTTTAAATATTTTAATTTAATAATTGTATTAATTTATCACAATAAAATTTTTCTTCTTTTAATTAAAGATTAAAATATTTTATAAAATCCATAATCTAGCATTCCATTTAATTCCAATTTTTATTTATCATTTAATAAACAATCAATAATTAAAGTCAACAATTAATAAAACAATATATTATTTATTTACGAAACAATTTTTATTAACATTCATAGATTGAATGTCACATATTGTATTTGTGACACTAGGTTTTTCTTTGCACATAATCTTTTCTACTATTTTCTGTTCTGTTGTATTTTTCTATAATAACAATCAAACACCTATAGTTAAAGTAAAAAAAGATTTACATGAATTTTTTTCGCGGAATAAGTTCATAGTTTTTTGCGCACACTTTTTTTGCATTCATATTTTTAGCTTAAAGAAATATGACCATTATTATATATAGATCAGCGCATCGAAAGTAGAATCATTGAATTTGACATGAAAAAATGCCATATTTAAAAAACCTTGTTAAAAAAATCAAGTTATTTTATGTTAAAAATTAATAGCTTTATAGAAAAATTATTTGAAAAAAGATTGAAATATATAATTGCAGCATGTTCTGAGATTTATCTACTTATAAAGTTTCAAGCACTATTTATAACGTTTGGATGATCTGGGACGACTTCTTGGTCGAAAAGACTTGTCGCAGTTATTTTTGTTGTCAAAAATGAAGACATGGTTTGAAACTCGTTGTATTTATTTATATGGCCATATTTAAGCCTTTTAGTGATCAAATTGAACGAATAATATCAATTTGATCACAACGTCGAAACTATCAATAAAATAGATAAAACATTATCCAATAATATCACAGTTATAAAAGGCCAAAAACATCAAACTAAACGCACGAATAGAATCATTTTATTGAAAGAACTTTAGTATCAAATGTATTTTTATTGTGATCCAAATATATAACTATAAATTTTCGAGTATTTTCATTAGACATAAGAATTCGCATTTTTATGATCGAAGCAAAAAACTATTTTCTCTATATTTTTTCACTGTAAAAATGAAAAAAATTATAAAGTTGCAAAAAAAAGCAGACATATAAAAAATTAATAGACAGTAAAGTACAAAACAGACCTAAAAAAACAGTTTATAAATCTAAAAAGATTGAATTCACGTTTTCAAATGCATTTATTAGTGTAGCTACATTTTATGTTAGAAGAAAAAAATTAAATTCCATAACTTAGAATTATAATTATTTTCGTTTTTAGTTCCTTACTTAGGAAATAGTTTGAATTTGATATTTTAAAAAGCATAATTTTGAATTTTTTAAAAAAAAAACTTAAGATTTAAAAAGTAAATATGTAAAATCAGAAATAAAATTGAGTGTATAGCACATAATATTATCTATAAAAAAATTTTTGATTTATCCATTTAGTATTATGTCAAACTCAAACACAGTTAAAGTTATAAATAAAAATCAAAATCAAAATACTACCGTAAATATTAACTACATCTTTATATGATTTTTTTTAATAGAACAGTTGCATAAATATAATTTTATATTTAAACATATTTAAAAGATTCCTAAAAAAATTAATTCAGCTTCTTAGAATTTTATTTTTTGATACTAAAAATTTTTTATGTCAATCTTTTATTCTGTTTCTATAACTATAATTCAATATTGTATTCCATATATCCAATTCTTCTATTTTACATTTGTATCTTATATCTTTCCTATGATTCTTTTGCTTCGAAAATATACTATAGCTGATCTTTTCTTGCTTTCTAAATTATAGTTATGCTATAAAATTCCAATATTACCTATAATATTTTTATTTGTGCTTTAAAATATCTTTTAAATTCAAATAAAATGTATTTTTTAAAATTTCTTAATCGATTTAACATTTAAGCAATGCATATATTGCTACTTTTGTCACAAACGTTGTTATTTTTGTTAAATTCGAAAATATTTTTATTGTTTAAATTCATTTCTATTAACAATACTAACTGCTGAAGATAGACCTGGAAGGAATAGAAAACTCTTTCGGAAAAGCCATAGTAATAAAGGTAGTTAATTTTATATTAAATGCAACTAATATGCCATAATTCGTATTAATGTATAATGCATGTCATAATTCAATCCTAATGTTATTTTCAATCAAAGTTTACTTTGTTAAATCAATGTATTTCGTTGATAGATTTCAATGAGCGAAAAAATATTTAAACAGTGTTATTTTAATAAAAAAATAAATATGTATAGTAAAAATGTTTCCGAAATTAACCAAAATATTTAATTTAGACCTTGCATCACTACACTAATATTGAAATATTTTTTTATTAACATCTTTTAACTAAATACCTTCCTGCAAGAATGTAAATTTCTGATTTAAAATAAAATTTAATATAATAAGACATGTATCTTACATTCAATATTCTCTGAGATATTAATAGGTATATTAATAAGAAAAAACATTTTTGTACTGTCTGCTTATCCAAAGAGTTTCTTCTTCTGTAAAGCCTCAACACATAACTTTTTAATAATTTTCAATATGCAAGCTTGATAATAATTCCATAATTTATTTCATAATGGTTTTTCGAAAAAAATATTTTTTATGCAAAATTCTGCAATAAATATTATTTAGCCAAAAAATTATTTAGAATATCTATCCGTTATTAAGGGTTGAATTTCATGCTTTTAAAATATATGCATTTATATAAAATTTTACAGCCATTTAAAGTATTCAAATCATAGAATGTGTGAATTTATGTTTTTAAAAAATTAAAAAAATAATGAATTTCAATTTATTCTTCATAATGTCAATTACAATCAACCATCTTCTTAGCGGTATGATCACTTCAGATATCATAATAATATCACAAAAGCTAAATTGGTAGTTAGCAAAGATGAAGAATTTGGTTTAAAACATATTATAAGTGTTTTAGATGTAAAAACGTATCTTTTTTTCTTATTTTTTTCTTTTCTTTGTTAGAATGGCTAGTGCATTGTTTAATAAAGTTTTCATTGTAGAAAATAAGATTCATAAAAACGAATAAAGGACAATTTTGTAAAATAAACTTTGAATGTATTTCATTACAATGATTTCAAATGTGATTAAAATACATCAAAAAATATGTCATTATTATCACCAATAACAGACTGACATTTGAAAATATGTATTATTAATAATGATTTAAGTAGTGTTGCATGGGTGTTCCATGAAAAACAAAACATATAGAACTAGCTTTGAAACAAAAAACAAAACAAAAAAAACAAAAAAAACAAGAAAAATACAATTTACGATTTTTATGTAGCAAATAATACTTAAATTTAATATTTGAATTTTTTTTAATAGTGTGAGCCAATCTCACGTCAAGGAATGTTTTGGTCAAAAAAAGACAGTAAAATATATAATAAAATTATAAACAAACCATCATAGCAATTTGAGCTTGATTAATTTTTATGTCGAAAACAGCTTTTTTTAAAAAAAATTATATTTTCATTTGTAATGTTAGATCAATTCAAAAAATTTTTTTGAAATATCATCTATATTTCAAATATAGATAATTGAAAACGTATATTTTTTATCCTTATTAACTTATGTTTCTCGATATGGTTTTTCATAATTTTTATATTGCTTAAAGTAAAATTTCCTGATTCTTAAACCCATTTTTTATCCATCGTTAAAAATTTTCTTAAATATATATATGAAATTTTTTTTGTGTTATACTTTTAATTTCTTAATTTTTAAATGATAATGCAAATCAAAGGAAATTCGTGTTTTTTGATTTCTATTTTTTTTAAAAAATATAACCAAATACCGAGTTTGAGATTATTGCATTACATTGTAGTATGGTTTGTGATATTTGTATTCAGAATGCAGTCCTTATAGCATATCACACTGAATTTAATACGAAGATCCACTCGCAATCTACGGAACCGATTTTTGCGTTCTCGTCAGGATCAATCTTGATCTATATATAATCGATGCTAGTCGAAAACAAGCTAAAATTATATAAGTATGTACAAACAAAAATACATAGACGGATGAGTTACACCAAAATGCAATAGATAGTATGAAAATCAATTTTATTTACAGATACTGACGCAACAAAACCTTAATACCATAAATTTTTTAAATTCTCTCCTCCATAACTTTGTTAAAATCTGTATGAATTAAAGATGGTTCACATGATTTATTTACGAAATTTAGCGAAATTTCATTAAATACACAAGGTTTAAAATTTTAGGCAATTTTATATCTTCTTCTTATGCTTTCTTTTTATAGAGTTATGAGGAAAATCTGGAAATAAAAAATAAATACATCCTATGTATGATTTAAATTAAATAGAATTTCACATTTAAGTTTTAATTTTAAATGACCATTATTTTTTGCTTCTTTTTTTTGCATTAAAACAGTTATAAATATGAACAGTTGCTTGTATTTTCTCTGTAAATGCACAGTCTTTTAGATAAAAATTACAAATTAAAAATCTATTTTAGCAATATTCTTATTCTAATCTTTAATGCACTGTATTTTTTATGGTGCGTAAAAATATTGAACCTTTTGTAAAAATCTAGTTTATATAATAAAGGTCATGTAAATGGTTATGTTTGTGAAATTCTTATAAAAAGGCAGTTTATAACTGCGGTATCCATCGGCTATCCATCTATTTTTTAAATATATCAATAATAGCATTGGTCTTACCTCTATTTTTATAAGCATAATTGTAGTTATTTGTAAATTTATTATTTTTAAATATGGAAGAATTATTGTTAAACATTTTTTTATATTTTTTAGCCAAAACCCTTTTATAGGTTAGCATAACTTTTTTATTGTATTTCATTATTAGTAATTACATCAAATTTATTGAATTCCGTTAAATCAGTTCAAATTATATTAAAACTGGTTCAATTTCAATCAAAATAAGATACCATAAGGGTACACTTTAAAATAAATTTCCTCTATTGTATGTTGGCATGCAACAATAACGTTTGTATAACTAAATTTAGCCATCAACAAAAATAGAATTTTTGTATATAAAATAAAAATTTATAAATTTAGTTTATTTCGGTAAAAATCAAAATACGTGATTACGATATAGTTTAATTCCTTAGATAAACAGCATAATCAATTTTTTTATAAAAAAAATACTAAAAAATTTTAACTGTTCGCTTTTTTCTTTATGTTGACATTAACAATAACGAAAGTAAAAATTAGACTGCTCTAAATGAATTAAACATAATAACTAACCTTTTTTTTGAAATTGTTCTTTTGTCAAATTGATTCCTATATTTTATTGGTTTTATTTTTTTAACCAAAAAGTTTAAATTTTTATCTTTGTATACTTATGTCGAAGCTCGAATTTTTTTTTTTTGCACAAATCAAATTTAGGGAATTTCTCATCCTATAGTATTTATTGACATCTAAAACATAGATGATCATGCTTGACTACAAAAAACGATATTAATTTTCGATATATCACGGTATCCAAACATACTTACGCTTTAAATTATTTGTTTTTTTTTCAAGATTTTCGAATTTTTTAGATTGTTTGATTGGTTTGAAAATTTGCCAAACGCCTCAAGTTTATAATAGATTTTACAATTTCGTTAGAAATAGTAAAATTAAAGATAGTTGAAGGGCATTTAATCACGAGATTATGTATTTTTTAAAGTTAAACAAAAATAATAATTCTCCGTAATGGACTTTGATATTTTTAGTTTTGATTTAACTAGTTAATTATTTTACCCACTATTTATGCATAAAGTTTTATGTTTTTGCTTATAATATTCTTAAATATATTCAAATTGTTATTTTTGAATTATTAAAGTTTTTATTCTGATTTTCGTTGTTGATTTAATAAAAACAAGATGGCAAATTGTTGTTCTTTCTATTTTTAATGAATGAATAAAATATTTGATTTCTTTTTTTCTAATAAATTTTTTTTTTTTAAGAAAATTTCTAAAAAAGACAAAATCCTTCAAGAATAAGCATTCAAGTTTCTTTAATATCTTTTTTATTTTTAATCGTGATTTTTATTTGTAAATGTCATATACGCTATAGAGATATCCTTTTAATCCAAGTTTTCGGTTACGATTATGCATATTTTATGTAAATTCGTTTTTTTACTCAATTTCTGGTATTCAAATATGATTTGTTTCTTAAAATTTTTTAAATTTATTTATCCTTTCAGAAATGATTTTTCAGATATAATTGTTTATCAAACGCAAGAACAAAAGTATTAATTTTACACGCACTCAGTTTTATGAGCTTTTAAAAGTGTGAAATTAACTTATATTTTATAAATTTAAATGTTTAGATTGAAATACAAAATCTCAAATAAATAAGCAATTTTTTTGGGCGCATAAATTTTTGCTGAATACCCACGAATAATTTTTCATATATAAAGTAATTCACAAAACGCACAAAAAAGTCATAAAGAATTAGTATTTATACCACACATTTTTTCTATAGTATTTTTTTCGTTTCTATTTATTTTATTAGATTGAAAATATATAAAAACCCTGAGAAGTAATAATAGGCGGTAAATAAAAGAAAAGGCATATCACATGATACAAAATTGAAAAAGTGTCACATAAATGCAGAAAATATAAGTGAAAATCAAATAACAACAGTGTTCATTATTAAAAATGTATTTTTAAGAATTTTTTTTATTTTAAAAATCCCAACATAAAATATTTACTCGAGTATTACTAAAATATTTTTATTGAATCATGATATATTATGATCTCATCATTTTATATATCTCAATTTATTGTATGTCTTAAACACCAGGAAATTAGGTTATAAAGGTCAAAATTGATTTTTTGCTAAAAGATTAATTCTTTTTCATTTCATTGGTCAGTCTTTATCTCTAAATTTTGAAAATCAAGGAAAAAATGTATTTTTGACATTTTTCCTATCTATTGGTATGTTTTTTGACGTTTAAAGTTTGATCAAAATTTGATCATTATTGATCTTCATTGGTGTAATTTTTGCAGATAAGCAAAAATGAAAGAATTTTGATTTTATGATTTTTTTTAATCAAAAATTTGATTGGTCTTTTTTGATCAAAGAAAAGCTTAAATAAAGCTTTGTTAAATAAAACAACGAGAAAAAAATGTCTTTTATTAGTAATACTAATTCATCCGATGATAGGAAACTGGGTAGACCGCGGGGTCGACCCAGAACTTCCAACCCATAGAAAAAAAATATTTTTAAAATGTCACATTATTTTGAAGTTTTTTGTATCTGAAAACCATTAAAATGAAATATTATTTATATCTATAGAGCTATAGTATTTATGAAATTTTAGGAGGTCATAAAAATTTATTTTCATAATATGATCGTTTTAATGTAAGTAAATCTTAAAAACCGAAACTTTTGTTCGAACAGATCAATCACATAAAACTATATTTACACTAAAAAATGTAAGTATCAACTAAATAATTCGATATAATAAACCATAAAAATTTATTTTGAAATTACACTTTACAATTAAGAAAAATTATTTTTTTATTAGATTTTAGAAAAAACCCTTTAATTCAAATATTACAAAAACGCATATGTATGAGAATATATATATGTATAAAAAAAGAACAAAATTTGTTTGCTTACTTATTATTATGTGAATAATTTTGATTTCTTTTTTAATTTTTGTTAGTGTATTCATTAAGGTTATGCAAAATAAGTTGTATAAATTATAATATATAAATATATGTAATTCACTATATAATTTTTTGTGTTTAACTAATTGAATAATTGCAATAAAAACAAAAAAATCTAAACATATATATAAAGATATATTTACAGTGTTAATAACATCTATTAGAAGATTCCTGTACTTTTTATTAATCCTAATCTTATGAAATATAGAGTGGATATCAATTTCATGCATCGTATTATTTATTTTTTGTTTTATATATAAAATAATAAGAAGCATTTGTGTTAATTAGATATTAGATAACTTTAAAAAATAAATTTTCATTTTCGATTTTTTTACGCAATTTCTAGATAAAAAGTAAGAGTTTATGAGAATACCTATAATGACATATCCAGAAAACTATATATATGAAATATAATAAAATTTTAGATTTAAAAGATGTAAACGTATAAAATTGTATAAATAATTGCATATAAAAACCATATTGATATATATCCAAATAAAATATGTGTTCGCTATTATATTTTCACTGTTTTTTATATTTAAAAAATTGGATTCGTTATAAATCATGACTTTCTATATATCGAAAATAGCTTTTTATTACAAACTTACATATAGATATCAAAAAGAAAAAACAAAAATAGCCTACAATTTGATCTAATATAAAGCTATTTTCGAAATTTTTTATAGAGAACCTATCACATTATTCAAAAACATAAGTTCGGTATAAACTAACTAGTAAAAATTCTTTTGTATCGATATAAATTTTAATATATTTTGTTAGTTTATAAACAATCAATAATATTTACTGTATTTTGTGCCAATTTTCGCTAAAAAAAGTCTTGTTTTGTTTTTTTTATACGCATATAAGATCAAATGAAAAGAAATCCAAAATATTAGAAGGAAAAAAATTGATGGTTTTAATAGAAAATTGTGTTTCTTTTGTAAATCCATTATTCTTTTATGTTATATAACGATCATATATTCCATCTGTCTCTGTATCAATATTAATCTAATACATGGATTATAAATTTTAATTTTAAAGTATAAAACAGGAGCATTTTAAACGAAAATTGATATCTTATAAAGTATCTTTTAAGCATTTGACTAAATTTGCATAAGATATACAATTTTCGGAAGTTTAATATAATTGATTTACCAAATCATTTATATGAAAAATATCATAAACCAATCTAATTACTAGCGTTTTTATTTTATGTTTTTTCATATGATTTACATTTTTTATTTGATTGCATTGATATATTTAATATAAAGTTTTTGATCACACATTTTTAGGATTTTTAAGCATCATATATAATGGTTTTTTTTGTAATTCCCAGGAAAATAGAAAAAAATAGAAAACAGCTGAAAAAACGACAAAGTAAATATAAAAGGAAGAATTTCAGTTTAAATCATTACTATTTTTTCCGATAATTTTATTTTTAGTATTTGTAGAAAATCAAAATTTACCAAGTAAATTTCATAAGTAAAACTGTTTATATAAAAAAAAGGCTTCATTAAATGATAATCTATAAAGTATTGAGATCAAACAATCTTGTTATTTTTTTGTTACAAAGGCGATATAACAATATTATGCAATATTTCCCTTGTGCATAATCTCGGGAAAATTGTAAAAATAGAGTATTGGAAATTTTTTTCTTTTCTTTTTTTTTTGAAAATTTTTGTTATATGGAATTCGGATTTGAATAATATAGGAATTTTTTAGCAAAAAAAATGAAGGAAACAAATTCTGAATAAAAAATAAAGGATTCATAGAAAGCTAATCTTGGGTTTTTCTGATATCAGAAATAGAATACAAATAATTGGTTTGCCACGAAAAATCCATAAAAAAAATAAAATAATACATCATTGCGCATTTTTATAATTTATGTTTAGCATTCACTTTCTATGTAAACTTATTGTGAGATTTTAAATCTTATTTACCTTCATTTTATTATCTATTGTGCATTATATGTTTTTTTGATTTTAGGCCACGTTTAGCATTATTACTATGATTGATCTTGAGCGTGTAAAAAGGATTAAGACATAAGGTTCCGCTTTAACATGAGATTCGCTCAATATTTTTCCTGTAAATTTTTATTGCTATTTTCTTGATTTAATTACCCCGTCAATGGAAAAAAAAGCATTTATATGTACATTTATGTAATAACGTTCTGTGTTTAAGCTTTATGTATGCATTAATCTTAAGCACTAACAATTCTAATCTTCTAAATTAGTTTTAAAAATATTAACCACACGATGATTGCATTTAAAACTATTATGCGCAAAATCTATAATTTTATTCAAATAAAAAAATATTTTTTTAATCTTAAAAATTTTTCAAAAGGCATTTATAATTTAATTTTGACAATATTTTTGAAATTTCGATAAATTTTAATTTTTTTTATTGATTATTAATAACAAGAAATTTAGTATTTAAGTTATGATCTGTTATTTTTTTCTGCTTTTGTGTAAAAGAAAATTTATTAAAGTATTCCGCACATGAATGATTTATCATTAAGTTAAAAGAATATAAAGTTGAATGTTTGGGATTTATGATTATATAATTTTTTTTCACCTGGCTGTCTTTCGGGATAGTTGGTTGATCAGAAATTACTACGATGTTCTTTGTCTTATAATTGCATGTGCTAGGTGAATCTCCTCTTTTATAGTTTGGTGTAAAT
The DNA here is from genome assembly GCA_000230595.3 of Edhazardia aedis USNM 41457. NCBI lineage: Eukaryota > Fungi > Microsporidia > Culicosporidae > Edhazardia > Edhazardia aedis. Next base: position 163,115 of record AFBI03000077.1, read on the forward strand.
GTTAAAATATGATTGGTCAATTCCTTTTCGCAACCTTGCCCCTTTATGACAAACAGAGACAATATACAAAAAGACTTTATGTTGATTTTTGGATGTAGCATTACAGTTTAATATTTATTTGTTTTTTTATTTTTTACGAAAAAAACAGTACTTATTATAAAAAATATTAATATCGCCTTATATTTTGGAAAACCGTAACATATTAAAAGCTATTAAATTATTAAGGAAGAAGTTTGGGTTGAATCATTTTAATAAGAAATGAAATAAAAAATCAACAAAGTTAACGTTAAAAATATTTCAATTCAACCTTAAAATACGCATTTAAACTTTTTTGAATATTTCTAGAATCAATAATTTTAAATTACTATATGTAGAAAAAATCTTAGAAAAAGATTTAAATGTAATCAATGCAGATATCTGTGGAAATATCCAATATCAGATAGCATAAATAAGATTTGGCAGCAAAGTACTTAGGGAAGATGAAACAGTAAAGATATTCGAAGCGTAATAATAGTTTCGGTTCATCTGGAATAAAATATTTAAAAGAGATTAAATAATTTATTAAATGAATTTTTGTTGTGTTTTTATCACTTACTTTATTTCAAATCTAATTAAAACTATAATATATTTATCTATCTTTTTTTTCTTATTTCACGTGTGAAATACCGTGAAAGATCGCATCTATATAGGTTTTACCACACTAAAATCAATAAACTCTCTATATTTATGTGGATTTTTTTCTTTAACATTGCACAAATCATATAATACCAATTAGATAGTTATTTACAAAGCTTATGTCTCTAATAACTTCTATTATAAAATTTATTTACTACACAAATTAAAAACTTTTACAACTATAGATTTTATATCATGATTAATTTCTCACTTTTTTCCTATATTATGTTTAAACATTTTTAATATATGTGATTTTTTTGTTTTTGGAAAATTCAAGATTGTAATATATTGTTATCAATTAAGGGCGTACTTTATAGAAATTATAAAAACTGTCGGAAATATGCAATTGCATATTTCAGATTTAAAGAAATTAAAATTTAATTTAATTTTAATTATGATTCAAAATTTTATTAATTAAAATATTTAATTAGTTTTAAATTGTATAAATATAATGATAAATAAAACATTTACTTTTTAATATAATAGTGAGATTTGATAAATTGCTAATTTATCAAATAAAGCTATAAATAGGTGTGGATTTCAAAAGAGGGAGAAATAAAAAATGGAAGATAGGAAATTTTCAAAGAAGAATTCCGATGAAACCTCTCGGAATAAAGATAATAAATACCATGGCCGTAAGTAAACGGGGATTGGTTTACACGGCTTGCAAATAACGTATAAAGACAATAAAGGTGTGTGTTAGTGGTAGAAAGATCTTTATTATATTTTTTAAAGCTGCCTGAACCAGGGTTACGCCTGCTGGTTCGGTGTAGCTGATCTCCATTACCTTTACCTTCATGCCTTGTTGTATCCATTCTTCTTTAGGGTTTTATTATTTTTATAGAGAGCATGGAGGTAAAGTTTGGAGGTAAATTTTATCTAGTAAGGAGGGATTATGTTTTATAACACCACGACAGGTGTCGTTGGTGTATGTGGTACTGTTATTTTCCACAACCATAATAACAACAAAAACATCTATCTTTTAAAAACTTAATAAAAATTTCTGTGAAGCTAATGATTGAAATATCATGGTTTTGGTTTAAGGAGCCAAAATCTGAGTTGTCTAAAATATAAACTGAATTTTTTAGAGGTTTTGAAGTATTTAATAAAAATATTTAGTTTAATTCAAAACATGAAAAAATTGAAAGCATCAAAAAAATATAAATTTATAGATCAATTTTATTTACATCTATCACAAAAAAACACTCATTTCATTTTAATATTTCCTTTTCCTGGTTTACATAAATAATCAACTATTATTACCGTTTCAATATTATCCAAGTCATCAATAAGTTTCAAATTATATTTTCTTGCAGTTTGATTAATTTCTCTAGATGTAATTTTACTTGAATTTTCCTCTAAATACTTATAAACTTCATACATATTATCGGCCGACTTATAATTCCTATCTTTTTCATTTTCAAATATTTTGACCCACAATCTTTCGTATAAATAGTAACTTTCTTTTGTAATCCATATACACTTTTCTTCTTCTCGTTTTCATATATTTTCATTTCTTCTTTTGTTACATCTCTATTGAACAGTTTTCTTATTCTTTCTATATGATTTTTCATTGCTTCGTAGTTTTCATTTATTTTCAATCTTGCAAATTCCTCTTCAGTGATCTTTGAGTTCGATATAATATTTACTGGTATTTTCAAAATGTCAATTCCATGTTGTACCTTCAAGTAAATATCTGTAAGAAATAGCTGTTTATTATATTCGTATTTATAGTCCTCATCATAAAATATATCAACAATCTTACAAATTGCATATCCGTTGTAAAAACAAACCTTTACATATGTTCCTTTTATGTGATCAAAGAATGGTTTGCAAATGTTTTTGAGAATAAAATCTCTCAGCGGAACGAAATCTCTGTATTCTGTGAAAGTAATTCTTTTATTTGTGTTTTTCAAACTTGGTCGCATTATTTTCAAGTTTATGTTTTCGTTGTTCATTTTTTTCGTGCTAATTTAATAATATAGTATTTTCTTTAAGCTTTAAGTCATTCATTCTCTAATTTTATATAGATGTTTGTGCTTTAAGATTATCATATCATATTTCGCTATTTCTTGTGGATGTTTCACTGTTCCCATTTACTTAATAGTTTCGAATTTTTCTTAATACGTTTCATTATTTCATTTGTTTTTAAAAATATTTACAAAATTATAAATACTAAATCTTATTTTTAAATAAGTGAATATTCTTGTTTTAATGGTTTTTTTTGATTTTTAAAAAACTCAGATATATAAAAATTTTAGGTTATAGTAATTTTTAAATATCCCATTTGTCTTTTTTGTATTTATGTTTATAGAAAATTTATATAAAATGAAACGTTTTGTGCTTTAAAGAAAAATTAGTCAAGAATTTGAAATATTGAAATCTATTGAACATTGTATATAATTTAAAATTAAATAAAAGTTAATATTTATAATATTTATCCAACGTAAACATTAAATTTCAATTTATTTTTGAAAACAATGTGGCTGTTATTAATAAATTTAATTATACTTGTTTTAGACCAAAAAATCTGAAACTTTTTAAATGAATCAAAATAAAAGTTTTCGCGCAATGAAACTAAATTAAATCTTTATTTTTGAACTTTAAAGATATATTTAAAATAAAAATTTAGATATTCCATATCACATTTTTCTTAAAGAAAATTACTTATTTTAGAATTGTTTTTGAGTGAATGTTTCAATTTAATTCAACAAAAATTAATGAATTTTACGTGATTTCTAATGTTTTTACAGCACACCATATAAATGAAGCGATTTATGAAATTAAAAACACTATAATACATTTTATAATATCATTATATATAAATGAAATTCAAATTCGATCACAATTTCGGTTCTTCTATATTTCTTTTACTTTTTTAGCCATCAAAGCTTCTTGATTTGTTTCGCCTATTGCATATGATCAAATAATCCAGACCGAATTTTCAAGTATTTTTCAGAATAATAAAAGAAATTGTTTAAGTGTTAAGAAAAATATAAATTCTTTTTTTTTATACTTTGTAAAACATTACTTTAATATTTAATTTTTAACTGCAAAACTTATATTAAGATACAGGCTAGTACCTTTAATTCAACATAAATTTAAAAAATACACGCTATTCAATATTTTTAAAACATAATCAATATTTACTTAATATTTTTTTAAAAAAAAGGTTCCATTTCCTTTAAATCTTACAATCACGATATGAAAATAAAGAAGGAATAACATTATTTGTGTTTTTTCTGCTAAAAAAGCGGAAAAATTCCAGAAGACCAACAAATAAAGTTTTAATGTGGCAAGTGTTTGGCAGTTATTTCTGTTCATTTTAATTAAACAAAGAAAAAAACCCTTTGTGTATTAAAGTAAACAGAAGTATTTAGCAACACCACCAAAATCATAAGAAGAAAATTGGATCTAAAGATAACGTGAATAAATTTTATTTCTACAGTTAAAAAGAATAAATAAGGAAACATCTTCATAATATTTATTACAATTTAAGTTTTTTCAATCACCAAAAAGTCTTTCTTTTTGATTATTTCTGTTCTAAAAATATTGATCTATTATATAGTCTTCTATTTACTTTTCTGAAATCTGAAGCTCTCCATTGGTTGTTTCCTTACCGTTCGTAAAATATTAAATTTAATCTTTGGTAATTTTTAAGAACAATTTAATGAATTTTATGTTGATTAATATATGATTTCACTGTTTTTTCTGATAATCTATCTCTTTATCGAAAACAAAATAAAAAATTTACTATCAGATATTTTTAAATGAAATTTGTTTTTAAATTTGTTAACTAGAAAAATGTAATCAATTGACTTATTTTTGAATATTTATAAGTTTTTATAAATTTAACTATTTTACTAGTTAGATAAATAACTACCTGTTCGAAACATAAGTTAAAATATTTTCAGTTATAAAAAAACTTATATTTCCGAAAAATATGAGAATACTCTTTGTCGTGGTTAAGATAATGAGATTGATATCACATGTAATTCAAATAAACATTTTTTGTTTACGATTTTTTTAATAAATTATTCATCTTGACATTGAATAATTAAATGTGAGTATTAGTACTCATTAAAACTACAGTGAAACTTATGTTTCTATATTAATATTTTTATTATTTATATAATTAATCAACTTAAACCAATCATCTAAATTTAATTGAGTATCTATTGATTGAATATCGGAATTAATTATCTTAAATAAATTTTAAATCAATAAGATAAATATATTTATTGATTTTGTTTCACGATAAATTTGCACAAATTTTTCAATCTTTGAATATGTATTCCTTCGTTTCGATTTTCATAAATCGTGCTATATGGTGTTATAAGTTTTTAAGTATGTTGTTTCCTGTATACACATTTTTGTAGTTATTTCAGAATGTGAAATGCTATAAAGTTTATAACCATTGTCAATATACACAACTTAAAAAGCAAATTTAATGTTATATTAAATATAATAAATGTCTGAATCTGAAAAAATATGGTTTTTTCAAATGTTATAATTATATCTATTTAAACGATTTAATTAATTGTAGATAAAGATACTTTTAAGGCCTCATTGGATTAATAAATATATATTCTAACGACGAATCGAACAATAAAGAGTATTTCGGATTTTGTAAAGCGTTTTTTTTGTTTAGAGCAATAGAAAATCATAAGGTACCGAAAGTACGCAAAATTTGTGCAATTTTTATTTTTTTCTTTTTCAAAGTTTCTTTTTAATAATATAATTTCTTTTTATATCAGTTGATCATCTTGTAAAAATAAACAAAAAATATTATATCTTATTAATTTCTATGCTTTTCTGTGTGTTCGCTCTTAAAAATTTAACATTTTCAAAATTATTAAATAAATGTCGCTATTTATGCATGCACAGTATGAATTAGTGGACTTTCTTCCTGAATACTTGCAAGTTGTAATAAATAAGTTCGAGAATATATGAAAAAACAACAATCAGCTTGATCTTATATCTAAATCTTTGGAAAGGCTCAAAATAGTAGTATACGCAATTCAATAAACAACTATGGTAAACAAAAACTTTATACACAGTATAAATCAATATTTGAAAAAAACTTTAAGTAAGTTTCAAACCAATCATTTTCAAGCTTTTTTGTAGTTTGCAATTTATCAAAGTAGCTGCAAAAATTGCAAAAAAATATTCATAAAAATGAAATAGAAAAATACTATAAAATATATATTTATGTATATATTAAGATATTTAACAACAAATTGCAATTTAAAAATGATAAACTGCCGTCATATTCAACTATTAATAAAATATCTAAAATTTTCAATTTATTTTGCTTTTTCTTTTCACTATAATCACGAAAATAAAAAAACTTAAAATTTCGACAAAAATCTAAATTTTGATATTGTAAAATAGCAAAAAAGCATATATTGTCACCACTAGATAGAAAAACATTTGGAATGAATGAATATTATTGTACTTAAAATGTTTTTATTTTAACAGTCAACACGAATAATGCATATACTATTTTCTTGAATAACTTAAAAGTATATGAAGAATGCCGTTAAATCTTTCGTATTCAACAATAAAATATTATTACAATTTCACAAAAATATATCTACATATAAATTTTTATATTTCTGCACGAAATTAACTTACAACACTAAAATACATAATTATGTCAGCTAAATATCCGTAAGAAAGATCATTAACAGTAATCTTTGTGATTTCACTTAAAACACATGAATAATAATTAGTGTAATAATTTGGAAAATTTAAAATATTTTTTCTTTTGTTAGAAATAAACATAAATCTTGTAACTAACATTTCAAATATATCCGATTTATTTATTTTGTTTAGTAAAAATTAAATTTAGAAGTCTGATGGTTATTAGGATATATTCATCACATAAGAGTTAGTAATTAACTCTGTCTATTGTTAAGTTTGAATATAATTAAATTTGAATAAATCTTTTTGAAACACAAAAAACAATTTTAAAACTAGAATACAAGTAATTTAGGTATAAAATTTTTATAGATTTTCTATATATTAATTAGTCATTTTTTAAAGATAGTAAAGATCACTAAAAAGAATTTAAAAGATAAAAAAGAAAAAAATAAAGATTAGAATAAATATAAAATTTTAAGTGCTATGATTATTTTTGTAGAGGAGATATAAAAAATAATAGCATAAAAAAATAAAAATAATAGTAACATAATATACAAGGAATAAAAAAAAAGAACATTTCAATAAATTAATTATTAAAAAGATTTAATATCTAAAAATAAATTTATAAAACACAGAATGTCTTTTTTTGACATTTATATTTATTGAAAAAATTTTCACATGAATACGTCGAAAAATCGCTGTGTTTGAAGTCTTTTGTGTACAAATTTTACAGTTAATTATTTTTCGATAAGATTAAAAATAGAACATATAAAGTTGATAGATTAATTATATATTTTCTACACCAAATTTAGAATATTGAACACTTTGACCGTAACATTGAAAGAAACAAATTGCTCTGTTGAAAATTTATGCCTATTTAACTTTTTGCCTTTTAAAATGTTCAAGATAATAATGACAATTATCTAATAAAATTGTGACAAAAAATAGATTTTATATTTTAAATACATTAAAACCCAATTTAAACAATTAGTGTTCTTAAAGTTTTGAATAAATTACAAAATGAACTACTTTAATCAAGTAAATGCAATATATCTTTCAGCTATCATACATAATATTTATAAATTGTAGTTTTATAGTTAAAAACTTGTGTTTATGTAACGAGAACCTAAATTTTTGCCATTGTTTACTACATTTAAGATTTTTAAAAAAATTTGTCTATTATTTCTTTCTCTATTATAGCGATGAATTTTTTTCAAGGTAATTTATAATATACCTGCAACATAAAAGAGACACAAGTATTTTTTTTATATGTATAATGACTTTTTCTCTCTAAAATTATATAATTAACATTGAACTGATGCATTAAAATAGTCTTGGAAAATTGAATTTTATGTTTTATACGGTTTTCAAAATTTAGGTTCTTATTATTAATACAGAAATGCGTAAAAAGTATTTTTTTTCGCTAGATTAATATCAAAAAGACATATAAATATATATGATATTTTTTAGTATTAAGAAAAGATAATAAAAATTTGTGGATTGATAATATGTTACGGATATTTTTCCAGTAAAAATTTTTATTTCGTGTTAAAAATATAATGAAATCGTTTTTTTGAATTTTTATATGACTTTTTTGCCATTTTTATATCTATAAATATAAATGGCGCAAAAATTTTCATATTTTTTTATATTTCTAAGGATATATTAGAAAAAAATCAAAATCCTCGATACCGTATGTAACATTAAAAAATTTTTAAATTATCTATAATGTGAGCTTTTAAAAATAAAAATTGAGTTATACAGCTTCAGTTTCCGTATTCAAATTTTCATTAAAATTCTTTTCAGCATGTAAACGAAATAATTAATATTTATGCCTTTTGAAACGAATTTAGACTAATCATATCACCAAATGATTGACCAATCATAATTTTTATTTACTTTATAACTGTATATTTATTCTGAAAATCAAACAAAAAAATATTGCCGAAATTTCTTCTTTCAGGAAATATATTTTTTATTTTATTTTATTTTTTTGTTTAATATTATGCTAACTATATTGATTAATAAAAATTGACGAAAAAAATTCTAGTCGATGAATTACATTTGTATAATAAATTTTTAATTTAAAATTTTTTTATAATTTCGAATGTAATAAACCAAATACACATCTCACCAAAAAGATAATGTAATGAATGCAAAAATATAAAGTAAAAACACACAATACTTTAAAAATTTTGTAATTTAAAAGAATATTTTTTAAGAAACTGTTGCGTTTTACAACGACCTTTCTCTTTTTATACATCAAAACCTTTGATCATCATTAGTCAACAGATCATTCTAAAACCACCATTTTTTTAGATATTGTTCTTATTTATCATTTGTAAACAAGATAATAAACAATTTTGAAAAATTGACTCGTATTGTTTAAGTGTTATGCACAAATACAGTGTTTTAATTTCACAAAATAAATATTTCTTTACTATAAGGAGATGTTTTAGTGGCACAAAAGAACGTTTTTATGTGAAACGTTATATGAAAATCGTTTTTTAGGCAATTAATTTGCTAATGGTTCGATATTTTTCCTTCAGATGCCACTTATCTCTTTAGCTTACCATTTATTGAACCTTCTCGTTTTTATCGGACTATTTTTGAGAGGTGAGGAGGATTTTTTTAGGTAGTGCCCTGCCTTCCAGCTGTAATACCTTAGACATGATATATATGGAAGAGGGTCTTTGTATTATACCGCATTCTAGCTGGTTTGGAAGGCCTCCTGAAATATAAGGACTGTAGTTGTTAGTTTGGGTAAGATCTTTATTAAAATATATTTATAGATGTATGCGTTTGTATTTTTTATAGAAGAGATTTATTGATTACTATTTTTGAAATAAAAAGAATAAAATGATTTTACGTAGCGTAATCAACACATGCAAACATTATTCTTTCATCATTTAGATGCATGAGGGAATTTTAGATAATTTTTCCAATAAAATAACCAAATAAGTAAATGTTTTATCAATATATAAGATGAACTCAGAAAATGGTTTAGATGGGAAATGATCAGGAAAATTCAAATGTAAAGCAATAGGAAGCAAAAGCCTTGGTATAGAAGTACTTTTATTTTTAAGAGTGTCTTTATCATTGTATGTAGTAATTTAGCTTACGCCAATATTAACAATAATTAAAATTTTTATAAATATTTAGAACAGCAATAACAATTTAATATAAATAGCACTTAAATCAATTATTAACAAAGTAGCATTTTTCCATTTTTTAATACTTCTTTGGTAAAATTTCTATCTATTAGCTCAAGTATATGTCTTTAAAATTTCAACCATCGTAATTTAATATTTAAAATTGATGAATTCTAATATTCGCTCTCAGTGGCTTTTGTAGCAGTCAAAAATTTAAAATGGTTTTAAATATCAATTTATTAATGGCATAAAAAACTGTTCCAGTTACATTATTTATATATGAATTTTAACGTCTTTCATATATTCATGTTGTTTTTTCCATAAATGTCACCAAATGCTAGTATCAAATTTCATTGATAAACACACATCTAAAAATAAATGTCCATTTAAGAAAAACAATTTATTTATTTATGGTAAAAGAATGTGTTTGTATAATTGTCAAATATATTTAAAATTTGAATTGAATTGAAAATTTGAATTGAATTGAAAATTTTAAATGATTCTTATTATTTAATTAAATCCATTTATAACTTAGAAAATTTAAACAGAAAAAAATTAAAATTATATTATTTATCAAAAAAATGTCAATTTATAGAGATTTGAAATTTTAAACATGCCCAAAAGAAATCCTTCAATTTAAAATCCCACTAATGATTGTTTGATAATTTTTATAATCTACATAATCTTTACAATAAAAATAAAAATGTTTTATAGTATTTAAATTTTTTCTTTTATTTTTTTTAAGGTTTTTTTATTACGAACAAAAACACTCAATTGAAATTAGAACTAATTTTATCATTAGATTTTAATATATATCGGTAAGCTGTTTCATTTTTACTCAAATTTAATTTCTATTATTAATCATGAATTCAAAATTGTTGAATAACAAACATCGAAACCTACAAATGCTCATTTTGTAGAGTGAAATTTATTGACAATTTTTTTCTTAACAATAATTCTCTTCTTTTTAATAAATCCTAATACTTTAAGAAAAACGAATAAAATAGTTAGAATAAAATACAGAAGATCAATAAAATCAGAAACCTATTCTTACAATATGTTAATTAAATATTTATTTCCGACAATTTTTTATAAAATCCACTGCATTTGCATTGAAACTCAAAAAATCTTCTTCCCAACTTATTCTACTCGCCCTTAACAATCATGCTAAATATTAACAGTGTTCCCCAATCAATTTATTTTATTATTATTTATTTTTGCGAAATTTACAATCGATAGTATAATTTTTAAAAATCGATTAAAAACATAGTCGAATAAAAATTTTTATGAAGAGTAAATTGTATAACAAAAAAACTTTTTCATATGAAATTCGCTAAAATTATAATTTAAGTTAATACAAATTACAAAATATTAACCACTTTTGAAATTTACAATTAATAAAATTCATGCCTAATTACATATAAAATGTATTTAATTATTGCTTCTGTTCTGAACAGTTGCAGATAATGAAAAAAATTTTATATAAAATATGTTTATTGAAATAAAGTCAATAGGAAACACTAAAACCATACAGTAAAATGAAAATTGG